>JAWLRI010000307.1:2247751-2287810 GCA_034781795.1 Crypturellus tataupa | reverse complement strand
GCCCAGAGAGGTTGTGGAGTCTCCTTCTCTGGAGATCTTCAAGACTCGCTTGGATGCGGTCCTGTGCCACGTGCTCTAGGTGGCCCTGCATATGCAAGGGGGTTGGACTAGATGACCTCTGGAGGTCCCTTCCAACCTTAGGCATTCTATGATTCTATGGTATGTACATATATATATATTATATACTACTGTTCCTCCTGAACAGACTGATTTATGATTTTTTGGATCAAATCCATGTCCAGTTCTTGTGATGAAAAATTCCTATTGATACTAAGAGCAATGTTTTGTTCTGAAAACAAGTGCATAATTTCCATCCAAATAGCATACAATATAACCTCAGCAATATCAACTCACCTGAAATTTGTAAAATTTTCATTATGGCAGAATACTTTTTAAAGATGGGTTTAGTAAATGGCTGTTTCAAAATGAGAATAAGCCCCATCTGAATTGACTATCAACATGAAGATTAAGCATTGATCAAAGTAAAGTGAAGGGAACTTCTGAGAAAAAGTTAAAGAACCAAAATCCAGCAAAAGACAAATACAGCAACTTTCTACATACTGTCTGTATGAAGAAAAAAGTAAGGAGAATTTTTCTAGCGTTTATGCTGCCAACTATACGAAAAAGCAGTGGCTTCTGATTTTCGGACTGCTCTAAGTAGTTAAGCATTACAGTGAGTGTATTACACATACCTGTACCTAGTCTGCATTTGAGGTTAATTTTGAAGTGATTTTTAATGCAATTTTAACAGAGGAATAGGATCTAAATATGGAAGAAGATACTTAGTATGCATAAAAGGTTAAAGTATTCTAACTCTTCCCCTCCCCACCCCAGCATTGGTGAAATTCCAGGAAAGACTGTAAGTAAATAAGCCAAAATAATCTTCAGACAATTCTTTTTAAAACTTCGTATTAAACAAAGAAAGTCTGAGACCAAGAAAACATCTCGGAAAAAGAAATTCAGGAAATAACACAGGAAGGTTAACTTCAATACACAAAGAACTAGGCAACTGGGCATTAAACTATCAATTATTTAAAGCAAGCAATTTTGTATGGTGTTACTTCAGTATAAGATATAAGAAACAGTTTTATTTTACTACGTGTGGTGCCTTTAGCCATCAGCCAGAGTTCAGCATGCAGTTCTGAAAACCACAAAATGTAGACAGAATAACAAAGGAAAGCAGGAAATACATCTGTTTAAAACATATCTGAAATGGAAAGGGTGAAGTAACTACAGCCAGTTTAGAAGAATGACCAAGAGGTGAAATATTCAAGTAGATAAAAGATTTTCCTCAAAAAATGATAGTGAGGAAGTATTTTGCATATTCTTTACACAAAAATAAGAAATAATCAGTCCTAGTAATCAGCAAAGACTTAAAGAAAAAGTCTGGTCTTGTTCAGTGAAAGCTTAATGCTTTCCTAAGGATGGGAACTCTTCAGCTCCTCTGGGCAGCCTCTCTCAATGCTTGATACTTTCCCTGGGAATTTCTTTTAACTTATATACTCAGCTGGAATTTACCTTGTCTAAAGCACTGACTCTTGTCCTGTCACTGTTCAGTGCTGACAAATCTGTCTCCATCCTCTCTGTAACCTCTCCACAAGCAGTTGTAAATACCAATTACATTTCCTTACCCATTCCCTTTTAAGGCTGAACAAATCTTAAAATTACTTCATACATTGTGCTGCAACTCCCCAGACATCGTTATGACCTTCTATGCTCATGCTCCAGCATTTCCATGTCTTTCTTTGGTGGGTGAGTCAGTGCAAGGACTGGACTGCCATGTCCTGATGTGGTTTCTTAAAATCTGAATTTTGCAGTATGAATAGTATGAATATTATTTTCAGTACTTGCATGGCATGATGAACAGTACTAAGAGCACCCCTTTGCATGGTAGAGCCAACCTGTTAAAAATAGAAATGGATCAAAGGCTTCTTGAGGAGGGATTTTTCTTCCTCCCACTATCAAATGAAGATGTTCAGACCCACAATTTAATTCTGTCTCATTCCAGAGTTTCTCAAAAAATTGTCAAAAGACATCAGCTAGTAAGTCTGCAATTTAGCTTGAAAAGTTTGGTTCTTTATATTATATTTTTTCTAGTTTCTGAATAAAGAGATAAGGGATCACGCCTGCTTGCCATGGTAGGTACATGAGCTGTAATTTGCAATGAAATATCATGAACTGTGCCATACTACAGAAGCTTTAATTAGAGTAATTTAAACACATTGTAACTTACCAGTGATTTTGCATTCAGTATATTTTAAACAGCTGAGCCCTGAAAAAAAATGCAATGATTTGCTCACCACCACATATCAATGGGCTTTTGCAGCTGTGGAATCACACACAAATCGAGCTTGCACAGGCAGCCAAATTATTCTACAGGAACTGGAGAAAATCAGAGAATATCCCAAGAGACAGACACTTAAAGAAAAATTAACTGTTAGAGGTCTCCTGGATGTATTTGTACCTGGATGGCAGATAAAGTTTTTTTTTTTTTTTTTTTTTTTTTAAATATTGTCATTCTTTTAATGTTATGCCTCCTAGATATTTCACCTGTTCATTTCTTTAGTCTCACATATTAGCTGTACTCCACAGCAGGTAGCTGGCTAGTCTGCACACAGATAAAGACCATCATGTTTCCTCAGCCAAAGTAGAGAAGCAAGTTCTAAGAGTATGGTATTCCCCAAGGAGTACTGTCATCATGGGCCAGAGCTGTTAGCAAGTCAAAGACCCAGGTATTAGTGAGTGGTAGTTTCTAAATATCTGTTTATTAAAGGGCAATCCCAGAAGGTTCTATTTCAAGGAAGGAATGTTGCTTCTGAGCAAAATAATGAGTACCATAAGTCAGTTTTTCTGGATTTTCTTTGCAACTGCATTAGCATTGTGTATATCACTGGTGTATTTTATTATGTAGTTCCTTTTCACTTGGGAAGCTGGACAATTTGAAAGATTCTTTCCTTATTTATGCAGCTACTTTAATGACTATTACTAATGCATTTGAGATATCTAATCTGACTTTTACACACACTACAAAGCATTTAGTATGAAAACATGTAGAAGATTCAGAATTAAACATAAAAATTCCTCCACTACATCTCCCTAAGGCAGCTCACAAAGGCTGAGTTCATACAGTGCATCAGACTTATTAACTATGTACACAGAGACCTCTAAGCAAAGGCCACCAAGCATCTCCTGCCCTGGTTCTACCAGTAGAGGAGCAATCATATCCAGCTTTGATACACAGCAAAAGCAGTGGGTAACAAGCTGGGAGGTGAGAGCTTCCTTAACCTCCCATCAACATTGCTTCTTCATACTGGGGACAAGGACAAAATGTTGAGCTTATCTGTACAGAGGTGTCAACCTCCTCTTAGCTGGGGCCCATCACAGAGCTTGTTTCTTCTGGACAGAAAAAATTGCAGCTTATGAATTGGATGTGTAAAATCCTAGGTAAAATTTAGATTTCCTTTAAGGAGAGGGCAGCCGATTGGAAAACAAAAATGTTTGTACTTCAAAATTTAGAAAGGTCAATATCTGTAAGGTTAAATATTCATTATAATTCCTTAAGTGGTAAGGAAAGTATCACATTTGTAAAAGGCATACAGTTTCCACACAAGAATAAGAGATTTTTCTGAAAAGCTTGCTTTTGACAAAGATGGTTCTGATATTTTCAACAAAGACAGCACAACAGAAGAGCTAATGATTACAGGTATCTGGAGGAAAACCTACATAGCCAAGTGAAACCTCAAAGAGATAAGAGTAAAAACACTTTATTCAAGCACTGTTGCTTTTTTATCAGACTACCTTCTGAAAATGTAATTGAGTCAGCTGTTCAAGTGACAGCATTCACAAAAGGGAAAGGATGAGTCTTCAGTGAGTGATTAAATTCTGGAGCAATCCATTTAGTTACCATAAAAATATTTTATTGCCAATCTGCTCAAAAGTCAAGAATACATTTATGTCACAGGAGAGAGAGAGGAGAGAAAAAAAAAAAACAAAACAAAACACACACACACACACACAAACACAGAGGAACAAAAAACCCAAGCCTTTAAATGCAATTTTGATTTCTTAGTTTTAATTTCTAGATTATTTTTTGAGATGAAGATTTGTCACAGGTCAGCCTTTTGTTTCTCACCTGTGGTGCAGGTACACAACCAGCCCTTGGTGGCCCTCAATGCCATGAGTGTCTTCTGCCCACACATTAGGTGCCAGATTTCATTAGTCTGCCCAATTAGCAACCCCATGAGCAGAAGGCAAGGGGAGGCTGTGGTGGGCTCCTCTACGGGGCCACGTAAAAGGCCAAGAGAAAGCTGGTTACCAAGCAAAGGCAAAGAGAAAACAGCCTGTCTCTGGCCCTCTAAGTCAGCTAGACATCTACTGACTGATAAATTCCTTCAATATGGTATCATCTTAGAAAAAGAAAATAATCTTAGCTTCTAGATTTACTCAATAACATTTCGGCATCTTACTATTTTACTAATCAATTCACCTTTCAGTCAACCTGTAACAATCCTTTAATGCAATATTTCCTCATAAAATACTTCTCTCAACATTATATAAAGATCTAATGTAATATATTTTATGAGCAAGAAAACATTAGTAGCAGCAGGGATTGCAATACAAAATTTTGTTGTTCCTACATCATATGATCTGCATTCTTCCTTTGAAGCGTGGTTAGGGAAAACAACATTCAACAGTACCAGTAAATTGGGCAATACCACTATTTACTGCGTTAACTTTCTTGCCTGCTCAAAGGTCAATCTACATCTAAGAGAATTGTCATCTAAACACTCACTGTTCTGCTTAGCCATATATATACATATATATATATGTAAGCCATATATAAGCCATAGTGTCTTACAGGTGAATATTTAATACAACTCTATTATTTCCAAAATTGTATATCAGCCTCAGCTCAAGTTGTTTGTTTTTGTTAATTAAAAAGAGCATGCTATAGAATTCAATTTCCTATAAAACTTTTGCTACACACCTCCTAGTTCAACTCCATCTCTAAACACCACCAAAATCATTTAGCAAATTCCAGAATGGAAGAAAGGAAGGAAGGAAAAGGAGAAAGTCTTATACAAGTAGGTCATAACTAGCCCTAGGCATTTATTCATTAACACCTACCTGAGAGTGTAGAGGACACTCAGGTGCTCTGTATAAGAAAACAAGTTCAAGGAGGCAACATTCTAAGGAAACAGTTGGTGTTTCAATTATACCAAAGCTTATGGTGCCTCTGCAGATCATCAGATAAACTCTTACCAGCTCAGTTGCAGTTAGATCCCAGTCCCGCCCAAATGACTGCTTTATTCTCTACAGGTGCACCTAGCCTATACTGATGAGAAATGCTGTCATGTGACTGGGACTTGGTATAAAAATTCACCCCAAGAAGCTGCTCTGGTTAACAGAGCATTTAATGAACAATTTTAAGTAAGTACTCTCTTATAAATATTGTTGATTCACATTTTTGTTTCAAAGTAAAGGCTTTCTATAGCAATTATTTAATAATGTTGTCATCATGTTAGCAGGCAAGCAGCTAGGTAACTTCAGTTTTGTAGCATTTTTTTTTTCTTCTCTGCTTATAGTCTTAAGTTTTAAAGAGTTGTAAGAGGCTGCCCAAAGGTAACATACATGGAAAAAAATGTTAGACTACGCTTTCTTTTTAATGTATTTGAGAAATGGTTAAGATTAATAAGACTTCAGGAGTGGGAAAAGAAGGGAAAATAGTGTGTCAGGGGTTAATTTAACATTAATAGCAGCAAGATAAATCTACTAAAAGGAAAAATCTGCTAGCTGCTTATCTTATTTATGCTTTAGTATTTTATTATGTCTTTTGTATTGAACTCTGTGATCCTGTCCTTATTTCTAGAGGAATTTTTCTTAGGGATGTGCTTCTTGATGTATAAGTGTTGTATTGTAGCTTACTGGTATTGGTGTATGTAGCAGGAGTTGAGAGTCTGCAATTAACCTAGATTGCTAACAGTTCTTTATTTTTCCTATCTGAAATTACTGTGTTTTTAATGTTTTTGTTTGTGCCTGTGAGTGCAGCTAAAGTGATTAGGAATCTCTGAGAGAAACTTATTCGCAGTGATTATGTATTTGTTCCCTTAAGGGGGGAAAGACAATCACAGACAATGATTGTCTCTCTCTCTCTCTCTCTTTCTTTTTTTTTCTCTCTTAAGTAAAGCTTGTCCATGTAGTAAACTAATCTCAAGCACAAAGTAACTGGCTAATGTGCATTTGTAGAAACCTGAGCCTTGAAAATACAACCATTTAGTATGCTAGAATATCCTGCTATTCTGTTGTTGTCTTTAATGGGTCTTCAAAGACATATAGCTTGAACTATAGCTGAATCTATACTTTCTACCAACTGGCTATCAGCATCCTAAACCACCTCTGTTGGGAACAGTTAATGACAAGTGTCCTATTTGTTTGCAACTTCTGCATGCAGTTTTTAATGTTTTTGTCTCTGGTGTCATGATGCCCTTCAGAAATAAGGGCAGTAAAGTTTCTGTCATCCTTGAAGTTGGCCTTTGGGCTTGTTGTATAATAATAACATCAAGCTGAGTATTGATTGGAAAAATGCCAAATTGGTAGCTTTGAAATGTAAATTTCCTGCTTTGTTTGCCGAAGACCTGTAGATCAGCACTGATAATGCAGGTCTATCTTGCCACAAGAGTATTCTGCAGTGTGTCTTGGGTAGGGTAGCTTGTAAATGAGAGTGCTTCATCGCCTCCAGTGCTATCTTATGGGTTTGTAATATTGCTGTAGGAATGGAGAGTGCTGCTTGGATAACACATAATGAGAAAAGCAGATCCTTTTGTCTCCATCTGACCTCTCACTGCTTGATTCTGACAGACTGTTTGTAGTAGGTTTTTTTCCTCTCCCCTCTTTTCTGCTTAGCTATGCAGAAAGTCTCCTATGGTTTTTCTTATGCTACCTGCTTTATTAAGAGCATGGTTGTAGGAGTTATCTCAGTTTGGAAAGCCAAGAGAAGCTCAATGTTCTTTTCTACCCACTTCTCTAGCCTGTTGAGATTCTTCTGAGCTCCAGCACAAACCCCTGGCATAGTAGCCTCTCTTTCCAGCTGTGTCATTTGCGAGGGAGGGGAGCATTTGCTGAGGGAGCATTTGGTCCTATCATCCAGGTCATAATAATGATGCTAAATAGTATTAGACCTGGTATTGATTTCTGGGGAACACTAGTTACTGGCCTCCAGCTGGACTTTGAGGGTTGTGATCAGCAGCACAGCCCAGAGTTGGATGGGAGTTCTGCCAGTTTTCAGTCTACCTCACTGACCAACTATCTAGCTTGTACTTCATTAACTTGTCGGAGGATGTTACTGGAAACACTGTTAAAAGCCTTGCTAAAGTTGAGATAAGTGATATCTGCTGGTCTCTCCCAATACACTAAGCCCTTTTTCTCAGCACAGCAGACTATCAGGTTGTTAAATTCATGATGACTACTCCTGATCTCCTTGTTCTTCACATGTCTGGAAATAGTATTCAGGATTACTTTGGCCTTTCTATGATCAAGGAGGGATTAATTAACTTCTAGTTCCCTGAGTCTTCCTTGTCCTCACTGATGACAGTGGTGATACTTGCTTTCTCCTGGTCAACGCAGCATTTCAAAGATGAGTCAGAGGGATTTTTGCAGTAAAAAGGCCAGCTCCCTTGGTATATGTAGGTGTATCCTGTCAGAGCCAATGGACTTGAGTGTGTCCAGTTTTAAATATTTCATAACCTGATCTTACTCCACTGAGGGTAAGTATTTCTTGCTCCAGAATCCCCCACTCCAATCTCAGGAGCTTACCAGTATAGACTGAGGTTAAGAAAGCGTTTAGTACCTGTGTCTGATGTTACCACGTGCTCATTTAGTAGTAGAGCTACATTATTTTTTTTCTGGTCTTCCTTTTGCTATTGATGACCTTTCAGAAGCTTTTCTTGTTGCTTTTCATACTGCTTTTCATCATCAGCTTTGGAAGGACTTTGGTTCTCCTCACCCCATCCCTGCATGCTCGGACAGTATCTCTATATTCCTCTTGAGTTGTGGCTTCCACCTTTTGCATATTTTTGTTTGTTCTTAAAGGCCTGCTGAAGTAGCCAATTATGTGCTTTCCTGCTTGTTGGGGTGTACCATTTTTGAGCTTGGAGATGATTCTTAAACACTTGCCACCAATCTTGGAACTCTTCCCTCTGGGCCAATATCCTGTGGCATTTTTCCAAGTAGGTCCCTGAAGAGCTGTGGTCAGCTCTCCTAAAGTCGGGAATTGTGATTTTGTTTTTATCCTACTGCCTCTTAGCAGCAACCTGAACACTACCTTGTGGTTGATGTTGCTAAAGCTGCTCCTTTCCTTCCTATACCCAACCAACTCTTCCTTGTTTGTATGTTTGAGGGACTCCTTGTCAGCTTTTCATTCACAGTAGTGAGGCATTTTTCATCAAGGCCCTTCAGAAGTCTCCTGGCTTGTTTGTGCCCTGTTTTGTTGCCCTTCCAGCAGGTATTCAGGATGGTTAAAGTCATTCATGAGGACCAGGGCCTTTAAATGTTACCTGAAGATGACCTCATCTATTTCTTCTCAACTAGGTGATCTATATCTGACATCCACTACAGTGTCATTGATGTTGAGCTGCCTGCTAATTCTGATGCTTGAGCTCTCAGCTGTTCTATTTCCCATCCCCAGGCATTCCTTGCTTTCTCTGGCTCTTCTTTCTAAAAAAACTCTTGATTCTAAAAAATGGCCTTCTCCCCATTTAATATGATTTAGGTCTCCTTTTAGTTTGGTACAATCCTTTTTCTTGTACGCGTCACGGGATTTCCTTAAGAAGCTGAAGAGAGCAAAAAAGGTGAGTCTTCTTCAAGGTCTGGTTCGAAGAGATGGATATTCCTGCAGCTTTCTTCCATGTTTGCAGATATGATTCTATGAATTTATAACTATTTATAGAAGATGGCTCTTGACCCATCTGAATTGCTTCTGAAACTCCTAATCACTTACAGCTTCCTGTGTAGTTGTGGTGCAGCTGCTTGCTCATTTGAGACCTGTCTCTTGAGGTTTTGGGATTATTCCATGCCTCTAAATGGACTCTGTACCTGCTAGTTCTAACAACTATTTTTGGCAAAAACTTGATCTGCACCAGCATTTTGATGTAAAAGTTCAATTACCTTATTTTAAGGAATAGAGGAGAGGGGACAAATTTCATAAATTTAATGATATTGTGTCTTACTCTGCAATTAATATTTTTGATAGCTTTTTGTAGTCTCCCTTGTGCTCCCCTCTTCATATAGAAAGGTGAATTAGTGCTTCTTAAAAATCCATAATAAAGACAAAGTGACTTCTGTAAATAACTCTTTTATACTTCATTTGAGCAGTTAATGGAGAGTTTAGCATTGTTTCTCTCTTGTGACTGAGCAAAATTCATAAAGCTGTCACTTTAGAAAGTATAGGTCTATACACATGCCAAATGTGTACTCAAAAATATAGTAATTGCTTATCTTGTAGCATTAGGTAAAATATCTTCTGCGGGCACTTCAAGCAAAATAGCAGAACTTTGTTTAGAACGAGCTTGCCATTTCAGAAGTTCATACTTCTTCGCTCCCTGGGGAATCTCATGTAGTAATTGCCATAAGCTTCACTTGATGCTCTTTCTGCTATCCCTTTGTGCACTGAAGTGCATGAATGCAGCATCACATGATGCAGCGGCTGACCTACAAAAGAGACTCATTTTATTTGGGTTTCTGGCCTGCCTCTAAATGCACAAGAACTTTGACCACTGAAAAGTAAAATATCTAAGATTAGCATTGTACAAACATCTCGGAATTCTTGTAGGTGCCTATCAAATTCAGTCATTCCTTAAAAACAATAGCAAGTATGAATTGCTTGTGTAATATATATCCGGAGCTGCTGTTCTTCCCCCTCCATGTAGTGCCTACTAAAGCATGATGGCAAAACTATCCTGTGTCAGAATAGTCCCTATTCAGCTTGAACATGGATGATACAATATCCCAATATCTGTTCTACTTAATGTGACTTTACTGCTTCCTGTTGTATACCTAAAGTAATGCTTATGTCCATAACCAGCAAACAGAAGGTGCTCAGTCCATTACATCTGATAATTACACAGCAGCTTGGGTAATGGATATATTAACAGGCCACAGTGAGAAGTCATTTCTTAGCTGTCACACTTGAGAATTAATTATCAAAGATATCCATAGCAGGGGATATCCCAGTGATGGTCATAGAAAGACTTGGAAGAGGAAAGGTTTTGGAGGGAAGGAGGTGAGCAGGAAGATGAAGGAAAAGATGGGCAAGCCCTGCATTTGATGAGATTTGCTACTCCTGAAGATCTGCAAACTTGGGTATCTAAATACAAAATGAAGCCTTTTTTCAGGGTTTAATCATGCCTATAATTGAATATATCATCCCATGTCTTATAACTTAGGGTATCTTTGATGGTTTAGTAGACTGAGTTGTACCATACTAAATGCAACATTCTGTTGATATTCTACCAGAAGGTAGATGATTTGGGTTCTTAATCTGCCAATAGGGGAACTAGCAGGCTTTATTTTTGATCAGGCTTTGTGAAAGTAACAGTTTTCATAGTGGTAGCTATGAGTAGGTTGCTCTTATTTCTTTTTGTCAGTAAAGGAAGCTTTTTTTCTCTCAAACAAAAGTACACAAGCACCACTACAAGTGAAGTGTGAAGGAAGAATGTTACAGTATGCGCTCAGTGGGATGAGAACCATGGTTTTTAACTCTCCCCTGGATGTACTGATGTAATGTAAGTGGAAATATGTCTTTTAAAAAAAATTGTGAGAGAAAACTGGAAAATGTAATGGGCATTATCCTGCCACAGTGAGGACAGAAAGGAAGAGACTTAGGGATGACTGTTCTCTTTATATCCAATTACCATTCTTCAATCTGAAAAGGAAACTACTTCATTGATAACAGTCAAGAACTACAAACACTTTGCTCTGGTCAATTTCCCCTGCTATATGCTTGCAGGATACAAATGCAATGTTTAAATTGAAGAGCAGATACCAATCCATACTTGTACTACAATATAGTAGTACATCATGTAAATTCACTAATGAACACTGCATTTCTGGCTTTAAACTCAAATGGATGAATTAGTAAATTAAGAATTCTGTCCTGCTGAAGGCTTGCTGTGCTGTACGGGACTGTCTATAACATCATGCATCTCTTCAGAGAATGAAAAAAAAGTCTCTGTGGTGCTGGACTGTTAGATATACTCTTTGTGTCTAAATATGGTGAGCATGTGAATGTGAAATGCAGGAGGAGACCTGCCAACTGCTGATATCTATCTTATTTTTCTATCTCCATATGTCTTTCCACTGGTTGCCTCTTACGTCACAGCTTCCATCCCCCTGCTCAAATGCTTTTATATCATCTTTAGAAAAAGGATCTCTGTTCCTCTAACAGAAGGCATGCATAATGAGAACTGCTTATTGAACCAGAAGCTTTTTTTCTCCTCCCTCCATCATACATATGCATTGATTTTTGTCAGGATCTTCTTTGAGTGCACAGGTAGGGAGGCTGAGCTTCTGAAGAAAGGCATTAGCTTTCATATCTGAATAGGTCTGCAGTTTCTCAGTGCAGAATGAACTGCAAGAGGAGCAAGGTTCTGTGGAGGCTTTGGATTATATGACAGAAAAATTGTTAAAGCTGTAACTTAAAATGGTGTTTAGCTTATGTATACCAATACAGAAGACTCTTATTATTCATTCTAAAATATTTCCAAGGAAGTGTGTGTAATACTGTTTCTTAACCTTTGACAGAGTAAACCTCTGAATCCTTTTTTGGAAGGAGTCCTGTTATGTTGCTTCAGCTGAAAGAACAAAATCCAAACCTTGATACAGAAGCGAAAGATGCTTAATGTCCCTTCTCAAAGAAATACTTTATCAGCAAACCTAAAACTTTTGTATAAATGCGAAAATTATAGTTTTTTATGAAACTACCCAATAAGTGATTTGAGTTTATTTTTATGGGTTTCAGATTAATTATTTTCTGAGTTCCCTGGTTACCCAGCTGTGTTGCTTTGGGAGCGGCATGCCAAAGGCTGGTGGTGCTCTGTCTCTGCCCAATGTGGGTCCCAGGCTGCTGGGACTGAAGAGATCCTGTGCTGTCATGGTTGGGTGTTATCCTGCAGTGCTCGTCATCTGGCTGGTGCCTACCCCTGGATGTGCTCAAATTTAGAGAACGGCCAAACTGAAGTTTTTCCATGCTTGTTCTTGAAGTGTGTTTGTGTAACTGGCCCCTTAGTGAGACCTTATGTGGAAATGAACTCAGTATATATCAATAAGTGGCCTAGATACCTCTGCTAAATTGGAAATATGCATCAATTAAAACTTACAATACACAAGCAGCTAGGATTTCACTGTTTTCCCCTCCCTCCAGGGCTAGGTATTCAATTACTTAGGATGGAGACTTTTAAGATATTCCTGTGTATGTGGAGATTAAGAAACAAACAGTCTATATTTGTTTTTTGTTTTTGTTTTTGTTTTTTTTCAAATGGTATTTAGCCATTAGTTCACTAAGTAAATCCATTAGACTGCAAATTATCATTGTGGCAAGTTGTTACTACACACCATCCTAAGCACAGGCTGAGGTGACAAGGTGCACTGTGTCCTAGAATCATAGAATGCCTAAGGTTGGAAGGGACCTCTAGAGGTCCCGAATAAAGATTATTTTTAATTGGCAGGTGGTAAATAAATGGCTAGTATATGTGAAAATGTAAGAAGAAAGCATCTCTATCAGGGCAATTAGATAGTACCAAGTACTCATTATTACAAAAATATAGGTGTAGGCTTTGGTGTAAAGCTCAGTGCCATGTCTTGCATTCATAGACAAGTCTTGAGATAAAGCCCAAACTACCTGGACAGGGAAGAAGGTGATACTGTGTGTGGAGTTGATGTGATACTATGAAATTTGCTTCCCAGGTCCTACAGAAGCGTTGGTGGCAGCAAACTGTTTGCAGGCAATGTTGAAGAATTTGAAGCTTACAGTAGCCAGTGATGTTGATAAAGCTGGACCAGATGGTCAGAGTGAAGGGTTGTCTGACTTGAGACAATACCTTGTTTACCAGCAAGGCTTTTGCAAATCGGTCTTGGGCTTAGGTTTCCCTGTAGCCTGTTTAGTGAGAATTTGAGGAGAAGCGGGGAGGGGAAAAAAAAAGCTTCCTTGTGAAGTAGTAACAAAGTACAAACATGCCCACAAAACTTGTTTGCAAACAGCTGGTTGTCTATCACCTTTTCCTTTATTTCTGTCCTGTTATTTTGGCTTCTTTATGTATCAGAGTTGTTGAATTTTACCTTTTTAAGGAGTGATGCTTGCTTGCATAATTGATAGGCCTAGTAAAGTCAAAGTTATCTCAAGTGTGTTCTAACTGATTATCTTATGCAAATAACAATGTTAATCTTTGTGAAGACTCTTGTTTCATCCTAGGCAGTATAAAAAACACTTTGAAATGCAGACTAACATGGCTGAATGAATTACTGCTTAGCCAAGTTCTTCACTCGGGAGAAAAAAAATACAATTAAAACAACTGGAATGATACAGATCCTCTCCCTCTTTTACCTTAGACTAGTACAGCGGCAAAGGTAATTGCTATTTAATGGCTGCTTAGAGGACTTGATGAAGAAAAGCTATGACTGGGGTACTGCTTTTATGGTACTGCTTTTATGGGTATATTAGCTTTGCTGAAATAAGAACATATCAGAATCCACATGGCATGCTTTTAGCATAGAGAAACTCACACAAATGTCTTTATAGCCATTATACTGTATTAACTCACATGGGAGTATGTATTATTCAAGGGAGGATGGCTTATCTTGCATATCTAACTTCTTTCTAATTCTTGTTTAAAACACTAGTTAATAAAGAAAGCTATATGCTATCTTAAATTTGATAATATTCCCCTAAAATGGGATGTAGTTATGTTTTTCTTCTCATCTAGAAACTGTTGGTCTCTGAAAGAAACTACAGTCATTATTATATGCATATTGTGTCAATTAAAAAGGTTGAAACTCTACCCACATAGAAATATGTTAATGGTGGATCATTAAATACAAGTCAAGTCTTTCTTATCTTTCATCTGTACTCTGGGAACAATTCATCCACTGTGGTCTGATATTGTGTTGAATTGTAATGAGCCACTAAAGAAGTGTATTTGTAGGGTACATGATGACTCTATGAAGGTCTGGATGTATCTGACTCCAATGTTGTTTTTCACCAAATATAAATAATTTTTAGTTCATATACAGGACTTCTCTTTCCACCCTCTCCTTTTTTTTTTTCTCCTTCCTTGACTTTGCCAAGAGGGGAAACCCTGTAAATTTATGATCTTCATAGTGAATTAGTGGTCTTTGGCTAAAAAGAAACTTAGAAAGCTTTATGCATTTGTCCTGACCAATAGTAAGGCAAAATTAATATCATCCAATATAGTACTAGTTATAAAACAGAGCTTGCTCATTTTTCTACTTTCTACTAGGAAAAATGAAACTAATGAAGAAAAAATGTCAAGAACCTCTTGAACCTCAGTGCCTTTGAACTTCAGTGTGTTTTGATTAAATAACTCTGTACACAAAGATGGCAGCTGATGAGTTTGCTTTGCTCTGAAGAGGTTTAACTTACTCTAGACACATTTGTATCAGAGAACTGATCCCTAAATGTGTATTGTGTTACTTAGCTGTGTCTCTATTTCTTCCCCTTATTGCTCTTTCCATGTCTTCCCTGACCTGCATTAAACACCTTGCAAAATGAAGGATGAGAAGGGATAAAATATACTCCAGGAAAACATGTTCTCTAGCTAAAATAATTATGTACAGCTGACTTGTTGGCGTACTGCATTTAAACTTGGTTCCTCAATTCCTTGTGCTAGTATTTCTTGTCAGCTGTGAAAAAATTTCACACCTACCGAGATGCAATAAACTGGTAAAAATGAGAAACTCAAGCCCAATAAATTCTAGGAGCTCTCTCCTGATCAAGCTTAGTTTAGATTTAATTGCTATGGAATAAAAAGGATAGACTTCTGACCTATTGTGAAGCCTTAAAAAGCAAGGCAACTTCAGACAGAAAGAATGTTATTGAAGAGTATTTATGGCATTTTTTTTGACCTTGTGTTTCCTCCTCTACAAAATAGTGGAAGAGCTGAATATTGAAATGACATCACAAGTATGTTATACAGCTCTGTCCAAGGCTTTCATTCAGTAAAGCATGTAGATGAGGTCTGCATGTGTGGAAATCTGGCCCTGCAACTGCATGAATGCATCATATGAGTGAGGAAATTAACTTGTGTAAACACAGCCTTATTGCAAAGCGAGGTGAGATGGATATTTTAGGCCCTGGTAGCCTAGGCAGTACTGTTGAGAAACTCATTCTCCTGTTGCACTAGTATTTGATTGCTCTAAATGCCTTTGCCTCGTATGTATTGGAGTATTCAATAAACTCAACTTCAGCAGGAAGAGCAATCGGGAAGCACCGATGCATCAAGCAGCCATTAAGGTCTAGGTAAAAGGTCAGAAAATGAACTATTATAGTGGGCCTGTGTTTATCTAGGAGCTTGAAAAGCCTCCCCTTTCTTGCCAGTACTGAATTGTACTCCAAGACCTGGGTCTGCCCCTTGACTGGATGTGCTGCATTCAGTGGTCCTGTACCGCTGCTGGGAAGAGTGAGCAGCAGGAGAATAGACTCTTGACAGAGCACAGGGCTTGTAGATAGTCTCTGGCTTTCCTGGATCAGCAGGCCTGCTGTGTCAGCACCTCTCAAAGGGCCCTGGACTTTGGTCTATCTGATGTAGCAGAAATTTCTGAATGCTCTTGCCATGGCTTATTTTCTGCTTAGGGAGGCTATCTTGCATGAGACATGAGGGTAGCTGCAGCACATCCCCAGCATCCTCCTTCTGAGGTGTTGGAGCAGAGGCCCTGTTCAACAATTTCTAGTGGAAGTTCTCTTAGAGTAGAGAAAGAACTGTCCTGGCAGCAGCAGATCTGCCTGACTTTCAGGGTTTCTGTACTGTGTAGTAGTTAAATGCTAGCACAGGCAATGCAATTGCTTGGGCAAAGGGGGATTATTTCACACTAGGATAATTAAAGCTTAGAATAGCAGAGTTTAATTATGTCTGTCATCTGCATTCAGCATTTGATTCTGTAAGCTTAGGGAGGTGAGAAGCAGTGGAAGATCAACTGAGAACTTTGTCAAAATACTGTCTATAGCTATAGGTCACCTTTACTCCTGGATGTTTCTGGAGACTTCATCAAGAGAAACAGCACTAAACACATTTGGCAGCGCTTTCAAGACTCTGGTATGGGGTTGTGGAAAATGCCTGCTGTTAGAGCTTGTGTGTCTGTGGTTTCAGATCTGCTGGTTGGGTCTGCACAGGCTCTGTAGGTTAAAACCTGAAATGGAAAAAAAAATAGTAAAAGCTATACCCATCTTAAAATATTTTGGATGCAGATGCATATTCCTTGGTTTTATTTAGAATCTTAGATTTAATTTCCAAGGCCTACAGGTGTATGAACTCTTGTTTTTCATATGCACAATTTTTTTTTTTTTCTTCTATCAGCCTCATACTAGTGTCTCTTTCAGGTGGGTGAGAATGCAGTGCTTGCATCTTGGATAAATGAGCCTGCAGGACAGAGTACCATGGTGGCAGGGGGATCTTGGTGAGGCTGAGCCTCCTGGTGAGATGCTGCTAGCTTTCAGGGTCTCATTCCCCTCAACCCTTTGTTTCCCTTTAATTCTAGGTTTGATGACAGCCACACAAAAGCTGTTGAGGAATCTGTGGTTTTATAGGGTAGGGATGGCTAGGCAGCTGTTGCATCGCTAATATTTTATATGCAGTGGGAGTTTCAACAAAAAATTGTGGCCATGTGCATATGGAGCAATATATATTTGAGACCAATATCTGGGACAAACTGTAGAATAGACAAGACTGCTTAGATATTATGTTTCGAATAACAGAAAAATATCAATCACCTTGTAAAGGATGTTGAAAATTTCTGTGTCCCTTCTGCATTGTTTGAGCTGTCACATTCCTATCTGCTATATGCACAATGGTTTGCACAAACCCCATTGACGTCCACTTGCAGGTAGAAATATAAAGCAGCTCTGCATAGCATATGAGTGTTAACATTAAAAACAACCCCCCCAAAATAAAATGCCAAAATACCCAACACTATCCAACCTGTTAAGTGTTGAAGCATACAATAGCTTGCTACAAGCTTTTACTTCCTGTGTGTGAGAAGTGGTCCCCTCAACATCTGCTTGTGTTATGCCTCTTTGTCAAGTCACTACTAACACAGGTGTTTGGTGGGGTTTATAAAATCCTGGTGGGCTGATATCCCCAGCAAGGGCTACCTCTTTTGCAAGTAGTTTTAAACATTTTCATGATAGTTCTACATATGATTAAGTACTTGCACAGAAGTAATATGCTCTGTTCTCTGAATTGATTGAAATAGTGTACTATACTTGCTAAGACTTTCAATAGCCCTGAGGTTTAACTTATGTGATTTTGAAATTTCTGAAAGAGCAAAAGAGTTTTGCTTTCTCAAGCAGTGAAGTTCCTTTCTCAAGAGAAGGCAGAAGAGTGGTGCCTCGGCAGCTACTAACCTGTTTCATATACTTTAAAAATACATGTCATATAGCAGTTAATGACTGGAATGGATGGCATAGGAGGTCTTTAATATTCTTTTCTTTTTCCAGTTCCTCATATGAACAGTGAAGACATGACAGAAATGGCAGAGCTTCCCTTTGTCAAAGCTGACATTAGAGAAGTATTTGAAAGTAAGTTTAATGTTATTCCAGGATGAACTAGTATGCTAGATCCTACCTGCAGTGACTTGACATATACCTGATTAAATGCACTTTTCTGAAAGACAAAATCATCTGCTAGAGTTCAGAGCCAACTACCATGAGTAACAGCTGATTTAGTAGTTGGACCACATCACCTCCTCTCTAGAGATGGTATCCTCTATTTCCATAAGCATTTGGTCTATTGCATTTAAAAATAATTCAATAGTCTCTTCTAAAGAATTGGACTTGAAATAAAGTCAGCAATTCTTAAAACATAAATGAGAAATTAAAAATTAAATATTTTTAATGAAATGGCATACAAAATATATGCATGCATTCAGGTATCTTCTCTAAAACTAGTATTTTCTGTGGAACAATTTTCTGAGGTCTTGCAAGAAAGTGTAATAGTCTTCATATGAATTTGGGTTGAGTTTAATCTCCTTAGTTTTATTTTTGTAGTTAAAAACAGTTTTTCCATATATATACCCATAATGATATACTACCTTGGATGGATTGACCACAATGCTAAATATTTAATGTATTTTTGGATTATGCCTATTCAGTTTCTAGCTTTCCATTCATGTTTTCTGGGGGACTTGGCTCTGCATCCTCCCCCCTGCACATCACTTTCAACCTTTGAACAAACTCTTTGGTTTCCTTTGAGAGCCGCTTTATGGAAGACACTATCTGCCTACACTTCTGTAGCTTCAGGGAAAGACCCGTTGTTGCTGTGGAAGGACTTGAAGTTAAGCAAAGTTATAATCTGGGTTCACACACATATATCCTGTTTAGTTTGTGAGACTTATTTGTTCAGGATGTCTTGTCCGTGAAGTGGTGCTCATGTCAAGGGCAGCTAGTACTTGAGTGTCTTGTGTCCCAGGAGCTGCATCTGTGGCCAGCGCAGAATCATTGCTCTTCCCCTTTTGGGTTTCTGTGGCATTTGCCACAAAAACAAGTAGCAAAATCCTCTCTGGGCTTTCAGTGTCTCTGCTTATATCTAGACCTTGTGAGAAGCTATACAGCTTTCCTGCAGAGAGGGAAATGAGGTTAGGGTGAGTGGGAGATAGTAAGATAAAGGAGGATACAGTAGAAGTTTGGCTCAGAAAGTAGACTGTGTACTTGGTAGTTCAAAAAAGTGATGTGTGCTGGTCTGATTAGATTGGATCATCTGTCTCCTGGCATGGGCAAACTTGACTCTGAAAATATTCAATGTTTGAGACTTTTGCTCAAGTTATCCTATTTTGGTTCTTGGCAGGTAACTAATTTAAAGTATTGCACATGTGATCCCTTGACAAGGCCCATGCTTCTATGTTGCTGTGCACTATGAAGTGGTATATTTCTATTTTAAAGTATGTAAAATCTAAACAGACAAAGGCAGAAGTCAAGAGTGAGGTAGGGACTACCCAGAGCACACAGAACACTGGAAGTGGTGGCTGATTGTAGAGGTTAAGTTTTGGAATGAGCTATTTGTCTTAGTTGAGGCTGCTTGTAGTAAGTCAAACTGCAGAACTGAAGCCAGAATAAACTATTGTAGGTTGATCTTTATTTTGCTAGCTGATTGCTTAGTTTTCTTTGTTTTGCAGTTCCTCTAAAAAGTGCCTTCAAGCCTCGAAGAAAGAAATGGAGGATTTGGATGAAGCCCCCATTCGGGAGGAAAATACTTGGCTGTCATAGTATAAAGGTGATAAAGCAGGAAAGGTGCAGGAACAGGCATCAAGAGATGAACCTGAAGCAGGCTCAGGTGGATGAAAGTCCAGAGGGGTCTCAACAAGTGTGCTCCCCTGTGCAGCTGGGGCAAGGAGGAGATGCTCTCCCAGAAGCACAGCCTCAAGCCCACAGCTGGCAGCCCTGCGGGGACAACATGCCTGCGCAGCGGCAGGTCGGACAGGAAGGCATGGCACCAAATACGCAACCGCACCATGTGGACCATGGTGGGGAGGCCACGGAGGTGACTGTGCAAGTGCGGCCCCAGAAGCAGAGCCCTAGGTGGGGGGCCCCAGAGGTGACTGTGCAGGTGCGGCCTCAGAAGCAGAGTCATGGATGGGAGGCTCCAGAGGTCACTGTGCAGGTGCAGTTACAGCAGTGGAGCTGGGAACCAGTGGTCTCACAGGTAATGGTGCAAGTACAGCCGCAGGGACAAACAACTGCTGCCCTCAAGGTGGCTGTGCAGCTGCAGCTGGGCCATGACCAAGCAGAGCTAACCCATGTCCAGGACCAAGGTGAGGAAATACTTGGGAATGGAGAGATGCAGATACCAAAACAAAATCGCAGAGAATCAATGGCAAGATCTGAAGATGAAAGGGAATCTGCTGTGGTGGAGCTGGTGTCACCAGGGGTTCAGTGCCAAGAGCAGAAACAGGTAGAAGCAATAAGAAAACACCAACATGAGTACCAAGAAGAGAGAACAGCAGAAGCAAGGCATCTTCAGGAGTCTTTCACCCAAAACCCACACCTGGGTGGGATGGTGATAGAAGGGCAGGTGCAGGAGCAAGAACTGAAGGCGGACTTGCCTCCTGAAAAAGAAAGTAAAAGAGCTGCGGAGACTGGGAAGGAGCAAAGTGATGTCCAAGTCCAGGAAAGAGCAAAAGGTCTGCAGGAGCAGCAGGAAGATCTGGGGCAAGAAAGGCCTAAGAAATGTCTACGTGATGCACCAAATTACTTTGTTTCTATTCCAATAACAAATGATAAGGTATTTTGAAGTAGATGGTCTGCTAAAAATAAGAAGCTAACCATTAAGATTTTGTTTTTAAGTTGTGTTTTTTTCTTTATTAAGTTTTTTTTTTTTTTTTTTTTAAAAAAAAAGCTTGGAGTGGTAAAACCCCCTCCTGCCTCAAGTGGTTAAAAAATTGTTTCAAGTGGTTAAAACTCACCTCAAAGCTCCCATTGCCCTTCTCAGAAGGGCAGATCTGAATGGATGTGTGCCTCTTCAGAACAGTATATTCTATAGCTATTTTTTTCCCATGAAGTAGTGGCTTTTGCCATGTTGCATTATCTACACCTACAGTGCCTTAAAACTGTATGTGGTGCAATTAGAAATTAGTTTTTTTATTCCTTTTGACACAAGTTTAATGGTTACTATGGAAGATGAGAATTTTCTTTACTTCTCTAGAAAAGTCATTGATCTATTCTCTCTTTTATGCTAAAAAAAATCTATCCTGACCTCTTAGGTTGTTAATTCCAAGAAAGCATGTTTGGAGTCTGTATGCTGACATTTTACTCAGGCATGGTAAATTCTGATTCTCATGTTAGCAGAAGTGTTGAAAAGGCAAGAAGTTTTTATCTGGAGATACTGCTAAGCCAAAGTAGCATCAAACAAGTCCAAATAGAAAATCTTCTTTCTAGAGTTTTCATAAGGAACCTACTCTGTTCCAGCTACCACAGCACATACTTGGTCAGTCTGTCAAAATGACCTAGCAGAGCTTGGACAATCTAGGAACTGTTACAGTCCATGAAAATAAACTTTAAAGCTGAACATATGCATTTGGCACTTTGTCCTTTAACCCATCATGTATGAATTTGTCTTATGCAACTTCTGCATAACTGTCACTGTCTTGAACATATGAGGGAATACAATGGCTGACCTTGATTTACTTACTCCTATTCTACTTGCATGGATCTCTGAACTCGCTTGAAATCTCCTGAAAAGTTTAGTGTGCTTCATTTCACAAAAGCTGTGCTTCACATTCCTTTGCCTCTTTTTTTTTTTTTTTTTTTTTTTTTTTTTTGTCTTTCTGTTTCATAGGATTCTCAAAGATCTACTCAGCTTGGGAATTAGTTGTTTATTCTTACTGGAACTGAGTGCCAAACCATTTTTGACTCCTGCTGTGGAATAACCATTTTTTGGAAGCATAAGGCTGTACTATCATGAATTTTTCAGCATTAAACAAGCGATCTTAAAATAATTATGATAGGAAGGGACCTCAAGGGATGTAGTCCAAACTTCCCCTCAAAGCAGTAGTCTGTGGGCACAGGGCAGTTGCTGTTGGGTGTTCCTGATGGCTCTCCCATTTCCATGCTGCCCCAACCCTGTCCTGCGGCCTCTCCTTGCAGCACAAGTCCTCTAATCCTAACTGTGGAGGTGGCCCTTTGAATTCTTAGTTCACTGATGTCTCTTGTTGGGGTAGTACCTAAAGCAGGACACTGCTGTAATCTTATCTAATGAGCTGAGTGGTGGGGCCTCCTGGCTGTGCTTTTGTAGATACAGTGCCCTGGGCTGTGCAGCCTTGTGCATTGCCAGAGCATGTTGCTGGCTCATGCTCAGCTTGCTGTCCTTCACAACCCCCAGGCCCTTTGCAGCAGAGCATCTCCCTAGTTAGCCAGTTTCCCAGCCTGTATTGTTGCCAGAGACTTTGTTCCCATGTGCAGGACTTGGAGCCTGTCCTTGCTGAATTTCGCAAGGCTTCTATTAGCCCACTTCTCCAGCATGTCTAGGACTGCCTGCTCGGAGTGTTTTGACTGGCCCCTCAATTTATCTGCAAAGTTGACAAGTGTGCCTTGCTGCGCCTCTGAATCGCTGATAAACAAGGGAGGTCCCAGCAGAGCCTTTTGCTGTGTTCCTGTTACTACTGCCACACAAACACACAGAAGTAACAAAGCAGTCTGTGCGGTACGATCGTTGATACATAAGTAAGGTCAGGAATGGGACTGTAAGTAGCAAAACATCCAGAGCCCTCACCCGTTTCATACTAGCACCCTGTTGCTGACTAGTAGTGTTACTAGATGGAATGTGCCTTGCATGGTGGACCTTGATCGGGGGTATCAGGTGACCTTGCTCTTAAATGTACTGTGCAAGAAAGAGGGAAAAGAGCGTTGGGTTGGGAAGAAAAGAGGCTATTCTAACTGGCAAAACTGAGATGCAGAGTAGATTATGTTGAACTCTTCATATTAATAATTATGCACCTTGAGATTTCTTCCTACAGAGCAAATATAAAAGGTAAAATGTGCATGGTAACTTGTATGAATGTTGTGAAAATGCACCCCTTGGCTATCAACCAACCCTGTTAGTTATGGTGCTTTTTCTAATGAATCTCACAGATGATATTTTTTTTATTGCAATATAAAACTTCTATTTTTTTTCTATCTTAAGTTCTCATGTAGTACTCAGCATCCCTGTATTTGAACTACTGAATAACATGAAGTTGGCTCATGATCTGTAAATCTTCTTTTCAGCATGAAAAGTATCTTTACTGTAATAGCTTACTTTGGCAAGCTTTTGAGGTTTTGTTTTTACCTTAGTTAAGTGTAAAATCTCTTATGTGTTACTAGGAAACATCAAAGGTCCTTTCCTCTTGGTAGGCAATTATTTGTGTTGGTTGTCTTGAGTAGAGTAATCTGTGAAGGTTGTCTTAAGGATGGCTCCATACAACTTCATACATATGACTGGCTTCAGAGAGGTGAGCGAAAGTGCAGAGCACATCAGGAAGATAAATGGCAGGAAGGGAAAACAACTGTGTAAGCTGGAAGACAATGTTGGCACAGGAACAAATGGGTGTGAAGTGGGCAAAAAATAAATCTAGCCTGGAGACTAGAAAGTTTCCTGCCAGCTGAAGAATGAGATCACGGAAGAGCTTGAGGGTACATGAATGTCTAACTTTTGCTTTTTTTTTTTTTTTTTTTTTTTTTTTAATGGGGTCCAAGTGTCCTAATATATGGCTGGTAGCCACACTCTGTATGATTTTTATGAGTGTTCTTTCTTTCCTTGAGTATGTTCTTCCAGGTTTCATTGCTCTCCCATCAGCTCTGATAATTAGCTCTGGTTGGTTGCTCTGCTTGAGGTATTCCAAACTTACAAGCTTTGAGTGTTCAAGTCACCTCTAAAGGAGGTAGTGACCTGAGACTGCCCTGGGTAAGGCTCTATTTGAGAGTAAAATGAGTGTTTCCACACCAACCAGCTTGCTAGAATTTGGGAGAGTGTTATCCTGTGGAGCACATGGATGCTCTGTCTGTGAAACTAAGCTGTGTAAATGGTAGGTATGAAGAGCCATTTGTGTTGGGGTGGAGGGAGTCACGGGTGAGTGTAAGGCAGATGCCTGGTGAAGCACTAGTGTGACTTTGCGTGATATTGGGAAGGACTAGGAGAAGTTATCAGGTGAGATTTCTGTGCTACTGTATCTTGTGGGATAGCAAGTATGGGACAGTACTGATGGCAAGGGTAAGGATACTGTCTTGCACAGAAGGCCAAGTGTGGAATGGGTCAAGGATAAGTGTCAACAGTTTCAGCTCCTTTTAACCCTAAAGTGGAGGTTCTTGATCCCACTGCATAGGTCTACATGACACAATTGGTTGTGATAATGTAAGTATTTCAGTCCCTTACGGATGGGATTTAAAGATTCTGTTAGTCTTTTGGGTGGAATTAGTTTGCCTAAATTCCTTTTATCCAAGGGAAAGCTCTAGATAACAACAGGGCACAGAGCTGTCTCCATTTTTCTCCCTTTCAGTGGGCCAGAAAGAGAAAAACTAGTAGCTGTGATTGGTTGCAGCAGCTACTTTCCTTTTTTTCCAGAAGAACTCCAAGAGGCGGGATATTCCTAGAATGTGTTGAGCTGAGTTTGAAGTACAAATTTTGTGCTCTTAGACTTCCAGCACTTTGCTGCATATACTTGCTTCTTATCTATCACCCCAAAACTTGCAATCTCATCAAACTAAATGGCATTTGTAGCAAGCATCACCACACAGGTGTGTGTACACACACACACACAAAAACAAACAAAACTTGTGTGGAAACAGTCTAATTTGATCCCATAAGAGAATGAGGCAGCAAGTTCTGATAGCTCATTTGTGCAGCTTGCTTGCTGTCAGAGAAGGGTGGGGAGAGGCACCAAAACTGCTTTAAGGTACCTATATGAAGAAGGGTCCTTTGTCTTGTGGGGTTGCTGTCAATACTTAGCCTGTCCTGTTGACGCAAGAATTATAACTTGAGTGGTCAAAAACTTATGGTTTTGATTCCTGCTTCATGTTTTTATACTCTAAACAAGTGTGTTAATAGCAGACCATAATAAATAGTGTTTTAGACCCAATAAGGGATACTTACTGGGGTAAGGGATATTGTAAGACTTATTTCAGTGCTACATTTTTCAGAGTGAGAAATAGGTCATAGGAACTTGATGCAGTTCATTGTTTGCATCTTCGGATGGACTATACTAAAGGTAAGTGACTTCATCCTGACACTTATCAGATAGTCATTATATTAATGTCTTGCAGCACAACTGCTGAAACCTAACTGGACTGCACTATGACTGTCAAGCCTTTATGTAGAAAGATTGCAGAATGGCTGGGTCAATATGTTTGCCTTAAGCACTGCAAGCATGAATTGGAGCTCTGACACATGTGTGCATATAGGCCAGAATTTGTGTGGTAAAATCTGAAAAATCTATATCAACTTCACTGTAACAATGGCTTCTGTTAGAGGCTTGGTCTTTGGTGTGATGGATTTCTTTCCCACCCTCTCCCCATTCCTATCATTTGTTTCTAAATCAACAGATTGTTTTGAGAAACATCTTTTTCTTTCCTGCATGTTTGTAACCTACAGTTTGGGTCTATTGTATCAAAACACATATAGACACAGAAGAGCTAGCAATTGGCCATGCAGTTCTAGAAGATATCAACTTGAAAAACATCATGTTTACTCAGTTGCTGTATGTTGTTTGCTGTTACAGTTTTCTTTTGGGAAGACATCAATTTAATCTGTGATCAAACTTGTAATCAGAAAATGGTATAAGATTAATTATGGAAATGCTATTTGATTTCCACAGTCTGTTAACAACTGACAACTGCATGAAGATCGCATTAATATTTACACAGTGCCATAAGCTTTATTCCAATAGCCTTGGGTCAGATTCAAAACTAGTTTAAGATTTGGGGAGCTGGATGAGAACTATGAGTTTAGCCCATAGGCTTTAAAAAGGAAAGCAGATTGATCAAAATTGAATAGTGTCCTGTGTCTTTAAAAACAAACAAAAAGTATTATCTTTTGACTTATAACTGAAACTGGAGTTTGTTTTGTGAGTGTGTTGCTTGAGCCCTTTTATCAATACCTTTGCACTCTAAAATGGCAATGAAGTTTTATTTCCCTTTTCTTATTTACCATATTGCAGATTCTGGACAGAATTGAAGATATTCAAGAGCTCATATTCACTAAAGAACCTGACTTGTTGAGAGCTTTTCTTCCTGTGCAAACAATGCACCTTACCATAATAGTAGCTCACCTGGGAACAGAAGAGGAAGTGCAAAAGTAAGGATTTTGTAAAATTCTACAGTAGTTAACTCTTGGGCAGATGTGATAATTTCTCATGTGAGGAATTAATAATCTAGGGTCTATGTCAAAATTTCCCTTTGGACTATCTGATGAGTTTCTGACTTACTCTCAAAGCAGTCAAGACTGTTCTTTAGTGCATATAAAGTCTATGCATACCTAAAAACAGCCTTGTGCATCTGTGGTGGAGAGGAGCTATAAAGCAGTGTGGCTGTAGTGTTACTGTTGTATTGTTCTTCCTATAAACTAACTTAACAGATGTAAACTCCCCTGAGCTGTTGTTTTTTTGGGGGGAGGGGGTGTATGTGGAAATTACAGCTTTCTCAGAACAGCCACACATTTATCACATTTAGCAAATGTTAGCTGCTAAGATATATTACCTTAAGAAGAAATCAAAAATCCATTCTATTCCCCTTCAGGCAGTTCTGTTGCCCATCTTGAGCTGTATGCTGCTAGTGGGGTCCTTTGAGCTATAATGGGATTGGTAAAGGATAACAGCAGTCTATAAGGTTAAAGCTGCTAGAAAGAGAATTAAAATAGAGCCAGTATTTTGCAGGGTTCTTTTATAAGCTCTCTGTTACTGCATCCCACTGGGAAACTTTAGACTTACTGATGTGACTAGGCAATGAGGGAAGGTTTTTGAGGAACCTCAGCTCCAAACAAGGAGCCACTAACAAGGAGGAGACAGGAACTTGGTGGGAACAGCCCACACATCAGCAAGCAAATAACTGAGCTATGACTCAACACAGTACAAATGCAAATCAAGATCTGTTTGAACATAATGCAGAATATCTTGCTGGGAAGAGATCAGAAGGGTTAACTTGAGTGGAGAAAGTACTTTTCTGGTACCTCTGGTAGAGAAAGATAAACAGGACTAAGGTGAAACTCTCATGAAAGCTCTACACACCTTATTTTGAATTGTCTGATGGGTGGGTTTGTTTTGTTTTTGTTTTGGAGTGATGGAGGGAAAACATGTAAGCCCTTTGTATGGGCTGATGAGCCAATGTGCATGAGGCACTAGGTATGATAATTCAGTATTAAAAATCCATGACAGTGCTGCTGACTGGGCAGACTGTCATCCAAGAGAGCTGGAAACTAGGAGAGAGCAGCAATCAAAAAGGGAATCAATCAGTTGGAGAGGTGAGTGGAGCTAAGTGTGTTAATGAACTTAAGAGTGGATGTGTGCCTGTAATATAAAAATAATAGGCATACCTAATGAAAAGCAGATCTTCCCTGCCAACCCTTTCTCATCTTTTATCTTCTACCTACAGAGCCCTACTAAATAAT
Source organism: Crypturellus tataupa (assembly GCA_034781795.1). NCBI lineage: Eukaryota > Metazoa > Chordata > Aves > Tinamiformes > Tinamidae > Crypturellus > Crypturellus tataupa. Next base: position 2,260,463 of record JAWLRI010000307.1, on the reverse strand, counting down.
GCTGTAATTCAGTGCATAGTGCTCTCCACCATCCCGTGGAAAGATTACTTAAAGTGTTTCTCAAGTATTTCTCAAATCTCATTCTAAAAGCATGCTGAAACAGCAGTCTCTGCCTCTGGTTGCTGGAGTAGGAAAAGATCTTTAGATCCGTATGGCAGAAGTCCTGCCAGTGTTTAAGGGGTGTTTGGAAATTAGGGACTAAAATGAATGGCTAGGTAGCTTCTATTTATTAAGGTAGAAGAAACAATATACTCTGAAAAGAATTAATTCTCTTTCCATCTCCAGTCCTGTTCTCATCAAAATTACAACCTGAGAACCCAGGAGTCTCACTAAGCAGCAGCTCCTGTGTTACTGTAGTCAACAAGAAACCTCAGTGTAGGAGTGTGAGCTGGCCATGGTTCCTGGCTGAAGTGGCATGTGTATATGTGAACACCCTTTCCCAAGTGGATTAGCATATAGTTTGTGCTATATGGATTGTAGCGACTTTCTACTACTAAGCTGTGGGTGTTTGCATGTGTAGGGGGTTGAGTGGTGAGGTTTTTGTTTGTTTTTAAATGAAATGAATGTTGTTATAACTAGTTCTAAATGTAATGATGAGAAAAATGTAGGGCTACAGAAACTATAGAAAACCAAGGATTGGTCTCCTGCAATCCTTAGTTATGCAATACTTTGTTAGCAATATAAGGCCTTTATTAGAAAGTTTCTGCTCAGGCTCTGAGCTTTAAGGCAGACCTTTTCTCTGAGGTACTGTGATAAAGAAGGGTAGTTGTAACTCTCTAGTGGGTATTAAGTTACTGAAAGTCTTGTTATCTTTGGGAAACCTGTTGTGCAATATTTCTTTTTAAGCAAGTGACTGAAAAAATATTTCTGTGGGTATCTTTCTTTGCTGGAGGTATTTCTATGTATAGCAAGGTGCCTAAATAGACTTTGTCAAAATAGAATTTAGAGTGGAGACAAATGCTGAAAGTGCTTCTTTGGGGAGAATGAATTTATTTGGTTTAAACAACAAAACCAACTGAAAATTACAATGCTAAAGGTTTGAACTTTGTGACCCAATCAGTTATGTGTTTGACTTTTGAGTAGTTATATCCATGTAACCATTTGTAGTATGCTAATGACTTGAATATTCAGTTTGTGCGGAAAGTTCAGCTTGAAGCTATTGAAAGACAAAGTACTTTAATAGATTTAAAATACTTTGCATCTTTTAAATCATCAGCAATAGAAATAGCATGCTTGCTCTGCCTTAAAAGTGCTGCAGAGTGGCTACAATAAGGTATATTGTCTAATATTAAAAATGCAATGTAACATTTCTGTATGTAATAGTCAAATAACATTCCTTAAGAATACAGAGTTTTTGATTTATTTTAAGGGCTGTTCTGGCATTGAAGCAGAGCAAGACTAAAGTGGAAGACATCTTGGAGGGTAAAGAACTTAATATGACATTTCATGGCATTGGACAGTTTAACAATCAAGTGATATATGTGAAAATGTCAGAGGAAGACCAAAACACACTCAGCAAAATTGCAGGTAAGTACCTTTTTTTCATCTGTGGTAAGTCTGTTTGTGGAGAATGTCAACTCCTGTAAACATTGACCTGAGCTGCTGTGCATAGCTATGCTGTGTTGCCCTCCCTCTCTTGCCCTTTTCACTTGTTAAATCTATGTTAATCTAGACTTGGGCAGAGCTGGAACAACCTCTGTATGGTAATTTGGGACAAATGAGATGCGCAAACATTTGACTTGTCAAGATTGTGCAGCAAGGCTATGTTAGCATGTCCTGCAGTCAGGATGTTGCTGTAGCGCACACAGATCTTCAAAGCTACACCTTAAAATTGAAGCCCTCTTCCACTGAATAAACTGGAAAACTTGCAAGTATTACTCTCAGTTGAGTTTACAAATATCTTTTTTGAACTTGTTTGACTGCAACTGCTATTAACCCTGGGACAGGAGAGGGCAAATAAAGTACTTATGGCATGTGTACACATGCCATTGCCTTGCCAAGGCAGTTCTTTGCTTCCATAAAAATCAGTAGAAACCAGAGTAGTTTGTATATTTCACTCTAACTTCCCCAAGCAACTCTGTTCCAACACCCCAAAAAAGATGTTCCAGATCTGACCTGCTTATGTGTTTCTGAAGGCAGTTCCAGAGGACTTGATTCTCTTCCCTTCCTCCTACCCTTTTCTGTTTTTAGGAACTAGTTCAGCCAGTGATGCAGAACCTAATCTGAGTCCTGAGCCTCAAGTTCCAACAGAGCAGAGATAATCAATATAAGCTTTTCTTTCTTGCTGTTTTCATACTAAGACAAAAAGAAGAATAGTTTAGCTGATGCTTCTCAAAGGCATGCAATACAGAGGACTAACTTTTGGAAGATAATGTTTTTAGCTCTTTTTTTCTTTTTTCTTCCCCCCACCCCCTCTCATTTTGGGGCTTTTTACTCCTTCCAGTTCTTAACTTTGTAATATAACAGTTTTGGTTGTTTCTTGTCCTCCCATATTTTCCTCCTTATGTAGTCAGTGTTGCAAATAGGCATAAGATGCTTCTTAATCACACCACCATCTTTGCTTCAGCTAAAAAATACAAATCATTTCACTATCCATTGCTTTTTGCTTGACTCTAGCCTTTGTTTACTGTATTGTTTCATCCATAGCAAAAATGATTTTTATATCCAAGCAGTTTTGCTTTTGTTAAAGATAGTCTGATACTGTCCCTGCTCATTAGGGTTAGAACCTCAAATTTTATGACATCTAAGCTGTTTTTTCTAAAATGTCTGTGCTAAGTTCAACACAATTAACTTGACTGGAAGATGACTATGTAGAAAGGGCACAAGATGCAGGATTCCTTCAAGATCAGTTCTGGTGCATGCTTTTCCAGGACAAATATGTGCTTGACTTTTTCAGAAAAAAAGTGAATGCTTGAATATTTTGATGACCTTCCCTTTTGCTCTCCCATCACTTGCTTTTGAAGGATGTAGATGAGCACTTTTTGCTTTCCTTTGTATGACAGATGCTTTTCTGATACTGTGTTGTGTTACTGAATTTACCCCACTGAATCATGATGTATAAGATAAAAAAATCTATCATGTAATACTAGCACAGACAAAAATATTTTATTTTTATTTGTTCTGCAGAATATGCATTGCAATGAGTGTGTTCTTTGGGATTTTTTGTTGTGGTTTTTAATATGGGAGCTACAATAAATCTATACCATTGCTGTAATGGTGACCCATTCCTGAAAGTGTTCCCTTTCTGGATAACTATCTCCATGGTTTTGGAAACTTAGTGATGAGTTTGCAAAGGAAATACACTTAATGAGCTGGAAAAGAAAAATCTTCATTGTATGCCCTAGAAATATATACTGTCAGTACTTGACTCTAATGCAATATGGTTGTTCACAGACTGACTGAAATACTTCCTTGACCAAGAGACAGACTGCCAGCTTTGAGACACTAATGCTGTCACCAGTGACTTTGCCATGTAGCTTCTAGTGTTGTTCTCACTTCTGCATGTTTTTGACCTTTTCTAGAACTTAATGTGCTGGAGGTCTGGGCACATATGTATCAAAATTCATCCTTTTGAAAAAACCTCTGTGAAGAAATGTTTTCCTGTTTTTTTTTTTTCTCTCCCTTCCTCTCAGCACAGCAATTCAATTAATGCATAATGAACAGTGCTTCTCCACCCCTTAAGTTTCTATCACTGTTTTTGGTTGCTTGTGTGGGAGAGCAGTGGATTTTGGAACACTGCCTTTGAGTCAGTGTGATGGGCAAATACATTCTGTGGGGATGAGTAGACTAGCAAAGGTCAAGCTGCTTGTGCCAGCTGCATCTGCCTCATTGTGCCCTTCTTGACTTTAGCTGTTTTGTCAACAACACTTAATTAAAGCGGGCTGAAGTGATAAAGTTTTTGAACATCTGAAGCATTGCTGGATTTTAGGACATATGAAAATAGGGTGCTGTTTTTTGCTTGGGGTGGCTTCTACGTTGAAGACTTCAACTTCAAAGTAGAGGATTACTCTCTTTGTCCAATGTACTGCTGTTAACTAGTAGGCTTGCCAGAGGACTGTTGTAATCTGGAACACTGATATTTGTCCTTTTATTGTGCTTTCTGAGGTGGCAGGATAATGTTACTTGACCTGCTTAATTTGACATTTTTATTTTTTTCCCCCTCCACAAAGTTATGCAAGTGACTTCTTTTTCATAAGACCAGAGCAGTAATGGGATTCTCTTACTGCTAGAGACCTAGTCCACTTTGACAAAATGGATCTGCTTAAAATGTCTGGGAACTTTATTATGTTCACTAAGCAAGCTAAGGTCCACAGTGCTGGGGAAAGCCAGAGTTGTCCTGATATGGGCAGGGCATTAGCACCAGCCCTGCTCCCTAACTGAATGTGTGAAGAGGTTTCACAAGCTTGATATTTCTTTGGTGATCATCTTTCTGGAGAAACTCTGATCATGGCAGTAAAATTGCATCAAAGCCACACATTGTGACTACATTACCACAGTACTAACTTCTTCCTGTTTGGAAGAGACGGTGCTTGGTGAAAATGGGCACAAACTCATCTCAAATCTGTTGCTACCTTGTCTGCTGCTTCTTGCATCCTGAGGATGGTCTTTGTTCAGATCTGTGTAGAGAAGGACTTGTACTTTCTTGCTGTTGCATGTATCTTCTATTGCTTGCTCTGCTTGGATCTAGTGGCATGGCAGCAAGAAGAGTTAAGAAAAATTCTTTGTGCTAACATTGTTGTTAGGTTGCAACATTTAAAGAGGTATCAGCAATTATGTTTAGACATCAAGTTGCTCCTGAAGTGACATAAGACTTTGGAATTAAAAAAAAAAAAAAAAATTACAACTAACCAATGAGACATGCAAACAGGACCCACTGCAGAATCATGCTTCTGCCATGGCAGCTAGAGGCCATGTGGGATACTGCAGGGCATTTAAAATGGCATTGGTAGCTTGATCAGGCAAATGTATCCCATTTTTATTTATTTTCCAGCTGGAAGACAGAGTAGTTTCCTTTGCAAAGCAACCAGACAGCCCCAGCTGCTGCTCCCTCACAATAAGGGAGATGTTTGAGATGAAACATTTTAATGTATTAATTAGCTAAACTCCAAGCCAGAGAGCTGGCCTTGATACAAAGGCCAAAGCATATGACATTACTAGCAAACATGTGTAGCTGGACTTCCTGATAGATGGAAACAAAACAAGAGCAAAGTGATTTTAATTCGTGCAGCTACCAAATACATGAAATGCTGCTTTTTACCAAGAAACTTCAATACTGTACCTCTTGATCTTGGTACTGAAGCGGTAACAAAGAGTGTAAAGAAGTGGGAGCTGACACAAGCTAGTCTGTCAGGAAGAACCACATATGTTTTTTCAGGCTTCCAGGGCAAGTGTTACTCTTCATATTTCTTACCATCCTTATAAACCCAATATATAAAGATCTCTGGCAGTAGGAAAAGTGGCTGGAGAGGTCCTAACTATTCCAGCCTTCAATCAAGGCTTTTGTGTGTGTGTGTTGTTGTCTTTTTTTTTTTTTTTTTTTAAGGACTTTTCTTCCTCTAAGGTTTTTCTGTTCTGAAAAAGCTGTGTTAACTTCGTGCACTTACCAGATTTGCAAAGATCTGCGCAGTGCAAGCTTCACCCTGCTAGGCTTATGAGACCCTGCATCACTCACTGAAAAGATAATAAACCAAAGGTGGATCAACTTGTATTAATTTAAACTTGTTATTATAGTTTGCAATTGAAAGACCCAAAAGAATATTAATTCTGATGTTCACATAATCACTTCTACCTGAAACTTACAAATGGGTGCTACCATCAATGCTCCTGTCATTTAGAGAGGAGTATTATGCTTGTGGGATGTTTCCCTCCAAATAGCTGTAATTGCTGCAGAGTTCTTTGCTCTGTACTTTCTGCCATGCTTTGTGCTACAAGCTCTCTGCTCTTTTTGCTAACCTGGTTCCCCAGTTGTGTCTGCTGGTGCTGCATTCTGCTGTTGGCAGGTCTGCTGTGCCCATGCACATTCCCAAGCTCACTCTTGCTAAAAGAGGTCTGTCAATACAGAGAGGTAAATTGCAAACATAAATCAAGAAATTGTGGTTTAGCTTCAGACTTGAAACACAGGCTAGGGTCTTTCTGTGCAAATTAGTTTTCACCTATTTCTTCATTTATCTAAATATGTTGCTTGTGATGGTGTGAGAAATAGTGGTCATATGCTGTGTGTTCTAACTGTGCCTTTCTTGCTCAAGAAAAAGGCATAGTAGTATTTTTAACTTTCTTGCAACTCATTTTTCCTCCCACCCTGTTACTTTTTTACCAGAAGCTGTAGAAGAATGCTTTAACGAAATGGATCTTGACATTTCAGGGAGTAAGGATTTCAAACCACATCTTACTTTCCTAAAGCTCTCCAAAGTACCAAGGTTGAAAAGAAGGGTAAGTAACTGCATTTAAAACTTTCATTGGGATTTGTTCTAATGTTGTTTTTCTTCCAACAGTCTTTTAGATGATGATAGCATAAAGTAATATTTATAGCTAACATAGGGGGAAAAATAATATTTAATTATCTGAGCTTGTAGGTAGACTGTCTGATGGTTTGGCTTCATATCTACTTGTAAGAGCTGGAGTCCCTTATACTGTACATGGCTCTTGGGTAGAATATGAAGTGTTTTGTTTCTGCAGTGGTCAATAGAATCTGCATGAAAATACCATGTCAAGCCATTTCCATAAGACAGAATGGCTTCTTAGCAATATCCTCTCTGAGGACAAGATTAATGTAATTTTGGAAGCCAGTTCAGTGGTTTGAGTTATGACATAAGTGTGATGTGCTTTTCTAACCTTTACTGCAGTATTGCATGGGATTTTATCATGTACAATTAAAGTAAAAAACAACTCTGATTAGAGTGCTCATTTCCCGGGGGAATATTGTCCTGCTTTTTTCCAAGAATAGCTCCTTTATTTATGAGGTCAATATATTGTAAACCTGAAACATTAAAGGGGCCTGCACAAAGAAAACAGAAAATGGTATAATAGAAGAAAATGACCTTGTATTTGTGTGCATCAAGTATTTCACGTTGACTTGATATTTGCCTTCTGTATACAGAGCATGATCAAAATTTGGTGGTAGTGATAGTTCTATCCTGGAGGATTTTTCTTTTATATTGGCTAAAGGGAATTTTATAAATACGGGCATTATCATTTCTGCCTGTTTTCTGCCTGATGCAAAAGAAAAATACAATATGTATATAGGAATTACTGTTGACTCTTATCTAGAATATTTTTTTCAGTTTAAACATGATAATAAGAAAGTGAGAAAAAAGTCATCTCTTGCATATTCTCCTTCTGCTGGAGTCTCTAGTACTCTATGTATGGTACACAATATTTTCTCTAGTAGTGTGCTTAGTGTGGAATCATCAAGTCCTTGACTACCCATATGTATGTGTAAAAGCTTTGAACACTTGAACATCAAAATCTGTAAGGTGTTTCTGGAAGGCTTGTCTACCTGAACTGTTTTTCTGCTCAAACTGGTTTCCATCTCTCTCTAAAGTCAGAAAGATACCAGCATACATATGGATATTTACTATTGCTCAGAGTCCCAGTGAACTTTGAAACTGTGCACTTGTTAGAATCATTATGCTCTGCCCTATAAAAATGTGAACACACACTGGGTTTTTGAGGCCAGGCTCCTTTTGGGCATGGTCTCTATCAGATCTTGTTTCAATATTGCAACCCTTGACAGGAGATAAGCATTTAACTCATGTTTAAATACTGCTTGTCTCCTTTGGACAAAAGGGGAACTTGGTTGCGGAATCCACAATACTGCTCACTCCCATCTGAATCCTTAGACACCTTGAAAGCGTCGCTCCTAAAATGTTATCCTGCTTGTTGGAACTGTAAGACCAAAGGGGAGCAGAGATGGATGTTGTTAGATGTTAGGGGAACATGTAAAAGAGCATGTGGATGTTGTATGACCACATATGGTCTTGCTGAACCTCTAGGATTCAACCCCAGACATGGGATTTAACCTCAAAGTGGAAGATTAGTGTGCATGAATTCCAATCTAATACGCTCAGCTGAAAATATTGAGAATTTGCTTTGTCTCCTCAGAAATCAAAATGTAAGGGGAAAGAAAGAAGGGAAATGGACTATTACTATAATAACTCATTAATAAAGGCTACAGGAAACAAACCAGTCTTTCTAAATGCTAGAAGATGCCAAAGTATGAATAAGACAAAATATTGTTTTAGTTATTATGATGCCATCTACTGGCTATAATTACATTTTTTATACCATAAATAACTGTTTCATGGTAGCACAGATGCAATTTGAGTACTTCATGCAATTTAAGTGCTTCTTATATGAAGCTTGAGAAATAATTACTAACGTTGCCTGTTTATATTTTCCATCTCAAGAATACTTTATATTAACAAGAAGATATGTATGTGATACTAATAATGCTGCTGCAGGCCTTGTGTTTTGGAGAAGGAGGAAGGAAGGGGGGAACCATCTGGTCCTCTTTGAAACTATTTTTGAGACACTGGTCTCAGGAAACTGTCTCTGTATGCCTAAAGATCCCAGGAGGTAGGGGGCTTGAATTGCCTGCTGTTTAGCTTGAACAGCTACCAAAGGAGCAGTATGTGCTGTGTGCTGATCAGGTTAAAAATGTACTCCACGCCTCTAACATAAATGTAAAATATGGGCTCTTTGAATTTTCTGACCTCTTGGTTGCAGATGAGCCAAGTGGGAGCAGTTCACGTGTAAAGAGGATCCACTTCAGGGTCTACTCTTAAGAGCCTTCTCCAGCATAGGGACTAAAAGCACTGCTGCCAATGCAGGGCACTGGTCTCCTGCCCTGGGCACCTTCTGCTGCTGCTTGTGCCAGAGCTAAGAGCTACCAAGTGTCATCCATCTAAAGTGGCCAGTGCTTGTTTCTGCTTTTATGCTGCTTAAGTAGAGTCACCAGGTGCTTTTATAGGATATTTTCAGCTTTCTACTGGAAGGGTAGCCCTACTCCTGCCCTCTTCTGGCTGCTTCGTAAGTTATCTCTGACAGCATGAACTTGCTTGGGGATGGTTTTCCTCGCCCATTCATGCCAAAAAAATGCCCATGCACAGTGTATTCACACACTTGAGCAGAGCACGTACCCTTTGGTGTCAGCATGCTGCATAGCTCTTTGTTACTGAGCAATCTTTTGGGTGCCCCATTGGTACTTGTCTAGGAAAGGACTTGTGGCTTGTTCTGGTAAGCTCTGAAGTGCTTTGGTCCTTACATCTGTACTGTGGGCCAGCAGTGCCAATCAGTTTGAAATGCTCAGTTTTGAAACTCTTCCTGCCTTTCTGTCCTGAACACTGTTCGTTCTGGACATCCCTCTGCTATTTCCCTAGCATGAATTAAGCATATGCCCTCACCCAGGAGCCTGCTGAAGGGGCTGCTATCAGGAGGAAGGCTGTAGAGGGATTTATTTTCTTTCACTTTGCTTTTTAAATGGGCAATTGTATGAATTCAGGAGAAAGGTTGAACAAAATGATTCAGACCTCTTTAAGGAAATGTGCTGTGAGAGGCTCCTTGGAGTCTTGTTAGTATTTCCTCATTAGGTTAAGGGGAAGCTCAGATGGTTCCCTGTCTCCTAACAAGTCATCTGTCCTTTGCTTCATGTTTGTGCGTTCCCCTTGGCATCTGTGGCTTGTTAGAGGCTAAATGCTTTGTGGGAGCCCCTTATTAAAACTAGCAAAAACTGTTGCTTGCTGAATTAAGCCCTCTGGGCGTTAGGAATGTGCGATTATTCACATGGTGGTATCTATACAGGGGAGCCAGCACTGTGGCACTTGCATTTGCCATGAAGGAGAACTGCAAAGAAATTACATCGCAGTTTGTCTTTGGGACTACTATGGGCTACTGCTATTGAAATAATTTTAATCCTGGCAGTCCTAAATTATGATTGTTTCTGAACATATACTTCAATTATGAATGGCATTTTTTCTGAAGAGAAAATGTCAATATCTGAAAACACATCTAGGACTAAACATTATATGCTGTGACTGCTGCAGTACTTGGCTATTTGGATACTAGCAATGTTTGATAGTTACCTAAGGGCTGTTGGGGGTTTTTAAATAATCCCTTGCTAAGAGGAAAGAAGCTGCTGCAGCTCTATTTCTAACCTGTCTCTGGTGTGCAACTTAATTACTATTGTGAAATGTATTCTTCAAGAAGAAGCATGAGTTCTTCAGTCTGTAAAAGGTAGTAATGGGCTTAAATTGAGCAAAATGAACTTTCAGTCAGGATAAAGAAACCGTCCTAAAGGTGATTAAGGAGACTATGGAAATAGTCTCCGGGGTGTGGTAGCTGCTAACTCACTCGAAAATATGTAAAAATAGATGGGTTCCTTTGAGCAACAGTAAGGGGAGGGAGTCAATCTATTCTTGTACCTGTCTCTTACCTGGAGGGACAGTGGATTCCCCATGTTTCTCTTCAGAAAAATTCACACTTTTGATGACATTCATTCTTACTTAAGTACTACCAAATAAATGTTTTTGGCCTGCAGAGGAAGCTTAAAATATTTATTTGAAATTAATATAATACAAATATAACTTGATTATTTTGTTTCTTCTTGAAGTGTATTTTGTATATATGCTTAATATTATATAATGTCTTACTGCTCCTTTAATATTCAGGGTTTCAGGAAAATTTGTTCGGATCTATATAAAGAATATGAAGACTGTTATTTTGGCACAGAGGTCTTCCATCAAATTGATCTTTGTGCTATGCGTAAGAAGAAACAGGAATCTGGTTACTATCACTGCGAATGTTCAATTTATGTGAGTTCTAGAGGTGCAAAAGAAAGTCAAGAGCAAGAAATGCAAATGGAAGATATTGGAGAAACAACCAACAAAGACTCTCCAAAAGATGCTGCAGAGGCTGACAAGGGAGCTATTCTTGCAAGCTGTAACCTTGCCTCATCTTTAGTAGCAGCTGATTATAAACCATCTGAAAATATTGCTGAGGCTTCAGTTGCAAGTAAAGAGAAAGAAATCAATGAGGTGAATGGAGAGCATGAAGCCAAGGATGAAAATTCCCTTGCAGCTGGGAGTATCTGCTCAATGCCAGAGCCTGGTCTCTTGCCAGTAAAACCAGATGCATTGAAAAGTGTGGATGAGGAATAGATGGTTGGTAACTTGAAGAAAATTGAAGCAAGAGAATATGCATCTGATCAGCCAAAGATTAGAGGATGAAACTGTTGTAGCTCACTTAGTGACCACAGTGGGTGAAGAAGTAAACTGATATAATACTATTCTGGATAATGCTGAGGGGACATGGGAGAGGGGTGATGAATCTCATTTAAGTAGGGAGTCAGGATGGGATGGGGACATTCTTTCCAAGGGATTGACAGGACTGAAAGAATAGAATGTGCAGAGTGGGGCCACATCATCAATATTGTGTCTGAATGGCTAAAGGCCTAAGTCTAGACAAGAACCTAATACTGCAGACATGAGGGCATTTCTACTGTTATGACAAATGAGTTCTGCTTTGCATCTTCTGGCTCTCTGTTGCCATGAATGTTGCTGAAGGACATGTGTTTTCCACAGGCACTTTCCCTTGGTCACACCCTCTTCCTCTCCTGCTTCCTGCAATTCCTGCCTTGTCCCTTCCTCCCTTTCCCTTGGCCTCTTCCTGCTCACCTCCAAGAAGAACCTGCAGGTACCTCCTCCTCCCCTGACCCTTAGAGCAGCTCTGATGAAAGGCTCCCAGCCATTGCTGGGACACAGTCAATCATTCATTTCATGGCTGTAAGTGGGAGATGAGTTGAGCTCCTTTTTTTTTCCTTCTCTGAAATACAGGCTTTCCTTTGAACAGTAACTATTTAATGAGAAAATTACATTGCCTGGCTTATGAAAATAGCTCATTTTATACAAAAAAAATACTTTTTTTTTTTTGCTTTAGCTAAAGTGCAAAGTTATGACAGAAGGAGGAGAATCTGTAATGAACCATTTTTGTTGAATGCTTTGAAGTGTGAAAGAGCCACAACAGCCACTTTCTAAACCAGAGCAATGTTGTGGTCTTGAATTCATGTATGGATTGGTAAAGAACAGGATAAAATGGAACTTTAACCATCTCTGGTGAGAAGAGATTAAGGTTTCTTTAGCACTGCTCAAGATGAAATTCTTTGACTTTGCTGGATAATATGCAAAGTCACTTGTGCAAGATCTCACAAGCAAAGCCTACCTTACCTGCTGTATAGAAAATATTTCCTACAGGATCTTAAGGCAGAAGGAAGCCAGTAGATGGCACTACTGGAAAAACAGCTGTTACTGAAACAAAAGAAAATGTGCTGCCTCAAGGCTTTTGGTAGTCATATTAGGTTTGGGAATCAATAAAAGGAGGAATAAATGTGGAAGAAAGCAATTAGATACTTGGAAAGTGTTACCCTTCCCTATTCTGCTCTAACTGCTCATTAAACAATGATAGCTGGGCTTTTAAAAGCTCCATCTTTCCTTGGGAAATGTGTGCATTTCAAAGTGTGTGATCAAGTGGATTTTTTTTGAAAGTATTAAGCATATGGTGTTTGGTTTCTACATGCACAGTGTGTGAGAATAGACCTTGTGCAGTGTCTATGGTGTTAAGCTAACATCAGGTGTTTTTAAACCTGTTTAGCTTATTGTCAGACTTCTAAATTTATATTTGTGCCCCTTTTCAAAGAGGAGATAAAAGCTTTCCGTGGGCG
>JAWLRI010000307.1:2228833-2245964 GCA_034781795.1 Crypturellus tataupa | reverse complement strand
CAGATGTGGCCTCACCAGGGCTGAGTAGAGGGGCAGGATCACCTCCCTCGACCTGCTGGAGACGCTCCTCTTAATGCGCCCCAGGACTCCATTGGGGCACACTGCTGCCTCATGGTCAACCTGTTGTCCACCATGATGCCCAGGTCCTTCTCTTCAGAGCTGCTCTCCAGTAGGTTGGTCCCCAGCTTGTACTGAAAACAGGTGGGGTGGTTCTTGTTTCTGGACTCAACACCTTTTTTTGATTAATGTAACTAAATAAAATTCTAGTGCCTGTAGACTATGGCACAGTAAAGTAGAGATCATCTTAGCTAGTCTAGCTGGCTGCCCTTTCCCCTAGTCCTCTACTTTCTCCATACATAAAAAGGAGCAGAAACCTGCGGTAACTGTTAGTATTTGCACAGATTGTGCACAGAGCCATTAGGGAGAAGCTTCAGGTTGGTACTCCCTGATTTTTAAGGTGTGGATGTTCTCGAGATGCCCGATATAGGGGTGGCTATAGCAATTTGACCCCGCTCCTGCTGTCTCTCCAGTGGGGTAATTTAATGTGTAAATGTATCTACTTTTCACCAGTTCAGGGTTTCTGCCTGGGTAAGTATTGTACAGTGCTACTTCCCTGCTACCTCTCTGCAAGTGCAGATGGGCATATTCTCCCAAATCAATGTGTGTCTGTATAAAAATTACTGCAAACTTTTTTTATTCCCCCTGCTATAATGTGTGTTTTTTTTAAGCCAAAATTCAAACTTTTTTGAAGTAATTTTTGTACAAGAAGAAGCAATGTTTTGCACCATCCCATTCTTGTGCTGCTCTCTTGCAACTCAGTCAAAGGGACAGTCTCTTATTCAAGAGTGTTTTGCTTATGGTGCTCTGGATCACTGATGAAGTGGTTTAGACCAAAACTAAGGGTCTCTAGATGTTATGAAATTGGCTAGTAGTTCTTCCCCATGAAGGTTATACACTATTGACAGTGCTTTTGACAAATGCCTCATATTTTTCAAGCACTACTTTAGGAATATTTAAGCTTGATCTGGTTAAATACTCCCTGAGGTGGGAGCGACTGTTCAGAAGCATAGCTAGGAAGGCACGTTTCTGTGTTTATTGATGGGAAATCCAGAATAATTTACTGCATTGTATGGTTTCCCTCCCCAAACCACTTTCAGATTGGCAGAAATCCAGGTACTGTGGAGGATTAACACCTCTGAAGCTGGCTTCCTGCAACAGATTTCAGTCACTGACCTGTGTAACAGAAATATAGAGCAAGCCCTTCTGAAGAGACTCTCAAAAGCCTATATATTTATATCACAGCATGTTTTTCACACTTGCAGAGGAGAACTGAAGTGCTTTCTGAAAACAAGATATGTTAAGTATTGAATATCCTCCCAGAGCTTTTTCCCTTCCTATTCTGAAGATTGGCTTTAATCTTCTTATAATTAGAAAACTGCTTATTATCTTCTAGAGCCAGCTGAAAATATATGGACAACTGCTTTCAAAAGTGTTATTTAAAATAATTCTTTCCATATTTCAAGGCATTAAAAATAAGGCTTTCTCATCCTAATGTCCAGTATGTGGTTCAGTAGTTCCAATAAATAAAAAGGCTAGTGAATTGTTACCTCTCTATTTGCTAACTGTTCAACTTTTTTTTTTTTATCTTTAAAGAAAAAAATCATGTGAATTTGATAATAGTTTTAAAACTTCTTTGAGAAAACAGGGATTTATTATATGCTGGTAGGTACCTGATTCATCTTTACCAGGCTGTTAAATAAAATATTGCACAAAAGAAGGAAATGTGTTAAGAAAATGTGATTATACTGAGTAGCAATATATACAACAGGCAATATTTTATTGAAACAATTTGATTCTTCTCTTCTCCCCTCACAGAAGATGGGCAACTGTCCCTGTTGTAAGCAAATAGGAGCTGAAAATTTGTTGAGTTTTCTCTAGATGATGCTTTGGATGCTGGTTGGTTCATAAGTGTTTTTTTTTTTTTTTTTTTTTTTTTTTTTTTTTTCCCCCCCCCCTCTCTCCCCTGAAACTAGGTTGAATTGAGATTAATTTCTGGTCTGACTGCAATTGTGGCAATGGCATTGGTGGTACTGAAGTCTTAGCTATTGAGACTAAATTTAAAACAAACAAAAGACTTCCTCCTTCCTTGCCCAGGTTCAATAACTTTCTGCATTTTAGAGACTGTCTTTGATAATTGGCCAGGATTTGATTTGAGTAAATAAATTCACCTGGCTAATGCAGAGTACATGAAAAAGCATATCTCTCATACTTGTGTCCACTTATAGTATCTTTATCTGGGCATGCCACTTCACAGAATTTTTATCCTTACTTTTATCTATGCTTTTTCCTGTGGTCTTGATTTTTGAGATACTTGTGCTGCCTCTTTGCATTTTCTGGCCTGGGGTGATGCAGCCTGAGCAGGGGCCCCAGCCAGGAAGGGGCACGAGGCTGTTCTGGGATGCTCCTCAGTGCTGCCAGAAGCACTACTTTTCTCTGTTGGGTCTAACTTTGTGGAAGATGCTATTTTTTTCTTGACCAGCTTTTTGTCCTTGATTGACTTTACTGAATGCTCTCCAGATGGGTTCCAAGGTCATAACTAAAGCAACTCTATGTTGTAGTTCTATATGTAGAGATGGGGAGAATATCATTTGAAGGAAGGAACAATGAAAAAACAATTTTGTCCAGAACTTCTGTAGGCCTTTTGGTACTTCTGAGAGTATCTGCAGTGTAGAGGGGATTCTGAAATATATACATTGCAGGACTGATAACCTTGTCAGTCAAAACCCAACTAAATCTTAAATCTTGAGCTTGGCTTAAAAAGTGATAGCTTTAAGATATGCTTGAGGGAATTTTTATTTCCCTTCCAGCCTTCATCTTTAGCATGTATGGGTTTTAAGCCTTCTTCAGCAGTCATAAGAAAAGCTTAAAAATGCATAAAAGATGATATGTGTGCCTACCCCATACTTTCAAGAGCTTAAGCTTTGAGGAAAACCTTTCATCTGATAAAAGCTTGGAAGCCTTGCTGCAGTTTGTGTATGTATGAGTATATATAAATTATTTCTCTACTCCTCCAACCACCCATTTCTTGGTATGTCCTGAGAACAAAAGCCAGGAGTCTAGCATTCAGGTTGCCTGCATGGTTTATTTTCTGGCTTATACATCTCTCTGTACCACCACCCATCTTGCAGAGTGCAGGGCACTGCTTTTTATCTTTTAATTTTTTTTTTTTAATTTTATTTAGGAGTGTGTAGAAGTGCTTAGGAAAGAGCTCCTTCAAATCAGATCTCCCTAGCTGCTTTATGGCCGGAGAATATGCCTGCATCCTGCTAACTCTTTCCCCACAGCATCTTTTAAAATAAACCCTTTCTCTTCTCTATATCTTTCTATAGATCTTTCTCTTGATATATATAAACATGTATTTTATATATCTGGCTACAACTTCTCATTTCTTTTGTTATTCTGTTCTCCCTGTCTATGGTAAATGTAGTTCAGCCATACCTATGCCTGATCAAAATGCTGCTGCAAAGCGTTTGCGCCCTATGGCTCTACCACGTTTGCCTGTGCGTGCACATCCCCTTGGGTGCCTGCTCAAACACAAGTAATTCATCTGCCTCGTCCAAGACTTTAGTCTGCTCTTCCTAGCTCATTATTTGTTAGCTCCCACCCTGGTGGCAGTCTGGCTTTAGATTCCCACTGCCCTTTCAAGGAAGGAAGCTCAAAGTTGCCTTATCACCCTCCTGTTCCATCTTCCTGTAGCACTCTTTTTTGTTGCACTTTTTTATTGTCATTCCTGTTTTATTCTCCCTCCACTTACCCACTTTGTCACAGGTTCTGCTCCTTCCCTGACACTTTTGTATCTGACTGCTTTCCAGCTCCTATTTCTCTTCTCCCTTTGTATCCAGGTGGTGAATATTCTGCACAAGGATGGTGCTTACTGCACCCTGCTCTTTACCTCCAGGATGTCTCCTGCCACCAGCAACAGCCTGGGCTGCAAGGAAGAGCCCTTCAGCAGTCTCCTCTTACAGCTTGTGAGGGCTTGGGGATATTAGTTTATCTCTTGTAAGTTCATTATGTTCTTGTTTGTGCAGCCCCTGTTGCAATGGGGTTGCTGATCCGTGGCAAGGTCTCTGAGCCACTATAGTGTTGCTACGAATAACTGAATGTGTATTGCTGATTGATTTCCAAGGAAAAGAGCCTGCACTAAAATGTGTTGTAGCAAATATACTCCAAGCATGCACTGGGGCCTTGCGGAGCAGCACTTTGGAAAAAACAGCTTCTGTAAAGGGTGATGTAGAATCAGATAAAAAGAGCATGAGTTTTCCCTGTAGTCTTCAATTTATGCAGATTACACAGAGAAACAGCAGCAAAATGCAGCCTTCAGTGCCCTGGGCTGCTGTGTCTTAGGTTGACTCTGGTCTCAGACAGGTGGTAAATTGAACAGTAAGTAATAAGCTGGGAGGTGCCTGAAGATGGGGAAGGAGGTGATTCAGCCCCATTCCTGCTTGTGAGCTGCCACCACCGATGCTCCTCGTCTGAAGACAATTTCTGTTCTCCAGATGGCCACTGTAAAAAAATACCCATAGCTCTCTGAAGGGGCAATGCACCTTCATGAGGGATGGACTCACAAGCCAGTACAGCGCGGTGCCTCGAGGAGGAAACCCAGCATGAGGCACCTCACTGCCGCGTGCCCCATGCCCACTGCCGCGTGCCTCATGCCCAGAGGGGGCTCATGGGATGGCCTCGGGTCCAGGAGGATAGTTCTGCTCTCCGACTGAAGTGCTCCTCTTTTTCTGGTCTCTGCGTTGCCCCTCTAGCTCTGCTTTGCATCCTTGGAACTTTTGGCAGGTTAAGTCTATTCTCTTCTGTCTTTCGTACAGTTATAATTGCCACACTTATGCCTTTAAATCACTGCTATGATGAGATCAGCTATTTGCTCATTATCTTCTCCATCTAGGACACCTGGTTTACCCTGAGTGCATATGCTACTCCATGTGTTGCACCAGCATTTCACAGTTTTCGGCATTTGGCTCAGTTCTTAGAGCTATGCAGAAATGGTGTATTTTGCTTGTGCATAAACACGGTGATTTATATACGCTGTGTCTATGCAGCATGCAGGTTGGAGCACGTGGAACAGAATTGCTTATACTCTGTACTGTAACAGTTATTCCTTTAAGCAAAGGCTGGTTAGGTGGCAGCCTGTAACAGGCAAGAAAGGCAGCCAGACAGTTTGAAGAATTCTCCCTCGCAGATCAAGACCAAAATCATCTTTTACATAAAATGGTGAAAATGCTGTTTGAGTCCTGCAGACTGATAGGGTATGCTCATCAAAAATAAGCATTTTAAGCTAGGGCTGCATATTGAATACTGTGTCCATATACTATATGTAGTAGGTATCTCTTTTATGCAGTAGAAAAGAAAGCAAAAAAACAGTGAGGATGCACGTGTTGTGGTGGTGGAGCATTTATCAACTTGTGTTTGAAACAGATGTATTTGTCTTCGATGCCACCCAGAGCTGAGTTATACAGGACACCAGAAACTTCTGCTAACAAACGCCCCCCGTCTCCCACAATGCCAGGTGTATTTCACCTGAAGAAATGATTCAGGACCGTCTAAAACATCTATGGCATCTTTTTATTTTCATTGCAACTTATAAATATTCCTGCTTGGAGGAATTTATCCTTCATTTTAAAATAATTTAAAATCTTGTGCCTTTTCAATTTTTTTGACATCTATCTGGGTATTTTTGAATTCTAGTGGGATGAAAATTCCATTTTTAAGGTCAATAAGAATCTAAATTTTAAAAGGATGTTTCAAAAAAAAATCTACTGTTCATCTGAACCTGATTCTTATTTCCTATCCAGCCATCTAGGCTGGAATTTAACAAAATGCATGTGTTCGCTGACATAGCTGGTTTTGCTGAAAAAGATAGTGCTATCATTTTGCTGGTGGCAGAATTACCTAAGTATACTTGGCTCACTTACCAGTGAGATTTATCTACAACTGTAAAAGAAAACAAGATAATTCTACTGAACACTTTGGATGCTTACCTAATATAGCTTGCCAGAAAACATTGCTGTTGAGAAATCTGTTGCCTATATGCGAATTAATTCAAGGTGCTGATGAATCATTAGGCAGCATGAAATGTTTATTTGAACAGAGGACTAGTGCAATTTGTTAGTGAATTGAAAGATATAGTAAATAGTATCTTAACATTGCTTTACAAAAGTATTTAGATTAAACGTGTCACACTCTCCCGTGCCACGTGCTCTAGGTGGCCCTGCATGTGCAGGGGGGTTGGACTAGATGACCTCTTGAGGTCCCTTCCAACCTTAGGCATTCTGTGATTCTATGACTTCAGGCTTCTTATAGACAGGAGGCAAATGCAGCTAAACGGATGTGTGCACCAAGCTGGAGGAGATGCTTGTTGCAGGCAATGGAGGACTGAGGAAGCCCAGCTCCTCAAGGAGAGGAAAGATGTGTGGAAAATAAGCCAGGTGGCTTTTCCTAGTCCCATTTTAAGTTCCCTCCATTAAAAAAAAAAAAAAAAAAAAAAAAATTGTTGTCCAGTATTGCTGGGATCCTTTTCCATTATATATTTTATAAGAAAGTCTTAAGCCTTACGCTTTTGCTAAGTTATTTCATGTAGCATTCTGTGCAATGAGTCTGAAATACAATGAAATAAACAGCCTAGCACTTCAGTGCCTTGTATGCAGAGAAAGGCTACGCTAAAAGATGAGGGATGAGCCTGCTCTTTGAGGAATGGGGTTCAGTGCTCTCTTGTAGAGCAGGCTACTTCTGTGGTCTGGAAATGTCACTTAGAGGTAGATGTTTGCGTGCTGTCGTCATTGCATGCTGCTGCCTACATCCTTCTCCCTTAAAAAGAGAAAAAATATATGTATACCTAGTTGTTGCAGGCTTTTTTTGGTGGCTATTTCTTTGTGCCTTGTTTTTACAGGGAAGGTAATAGCTCTCTGTTCCTGAGACATGTTAGAAAGAAATACGTTATAGATTGCAAGGTGATCTGATGCTATTTTAATGGGGACTCTCTGAGCTTTTGAAATAGTTTCTAAGTCCTGAGACCAAACTACGTTTCTCCCTTCCATTGTAAAGACTGGGCAGTTAAACAAACAAAAACCTACACATGCTCTGTTCCTCAGACTGAAAATGCGTCTCAGGAATGAAGAACAAGGGCCGTTATTTTATGGCCTTACAAAAGTTTTCTACTGGCTCGCAGGGAGTTTATCCTGACGTAGCTGTGTCAGCGACTGTCACTTGGCTGTATTGGAAACGCTGCCTTGCCAGGACTCCCTTGCAGGCAGCGCCGAGACCCCAGCAATGGGCTGTTGGGCTCCTCTGAGGTGCAGAGACAGCGGGGCTGCCCCGCCGTTACTGAGCTGCCTCCATTTGCAAAGTCACTGTTGGCTCTAATTCTTACCACAAAATTCTTATCGCAATATATCCTGTGCCTAGGATATAACTTTTTCCAAGCACGTAATCTATTTATTTTTATCTGTTATCTAAATTCCTAGTTTATATATCCACAGTAAATACGTATTTTGCAAGGTCTTATTTTTCACAGTTCACAGAATACAGAAAATAAAACAAGATTTGTCTCAATATACTTAGACATTTCAGTAAATAGCATAATGACACTTCCAGTTGTTTGCTGATCCATAGGGCCACTGTATAATTATTATTTCTTCTTCAGAATTGGAGTTCATTTAAACCTCTATGAAAACTGACGATTTATTAGTGATTGGTATTTTCCTTCTTTTTATGTTCTATATGAGATTTGTTAAAGTGCTCCCACTGTACCTGTGTGCTCTTAAAGTTGACTTATGTTTTGAATTTTTTTCCTGGTACCTAAAATATGAGGAATTGTAAGCAAATATTGACTTGGAATCCAAGTAGGTGCAGTGACTTAATGTAGACTTAATAGATTTGAGAAGTACAAAAGATGCCATGGTAGTTAACATAATTAAAATAATATTGAAAGAGATCTCCAATCCCTGCAGTAACGCTGAGGACCAGTTCACTCAGATGAAGGTACTGAGTTAACACTAGTTTGCCTCTCTCTTGATGCCTACTTTTCTGTAGCTATTTCACCAAACAGGCTTTCTGTCTTGTTGAAAAATAATTTTAAAAGAATAAATACTTTAAAAAGTGTCCTGTGGCTCCTGCATGCCACATGCCATGCATGATCATGCCATGCATGATCCAATGGATCAAGAGAGACTATTCTCCAGCTCCTAAATTATTATCCTAAGATCCAGTTTGATCCTTCTTAGTAACCTTGTTCTGCTGTCCAAGCTTTGGTCCTATTCTATCTGACCATTTCTGCCTGTCCTTGTCCTCCAGGGTTAACCTTCATCCCTGCTCTTACAGTGAAAGTTAAATGGTAGAACATATTTTCTAATGCACTTTGATATTTCTGTTTTGAAGGTTTTAAAATCGGTAAATAGCAAGCTTGCCTTCTCAGGAAAAATAGATAATAATATACTCTTCTACTGCCAATTTTTTTTCCTGTGGTGGTGAGACCCTATTTATCCTCTCAGACTGTGCCTGCACATGCTGTGCAACTTGTTCACTGACTGTGGGCCCAAAATGTATCTTTGACTCATCTTTGGTAGAGAAAAATAATAATTAAACAGAATAGATAA
The DNA here is from genome assembly GCA_034781795.1 of Crypturellus tataupa. Classification (NCBI taxonomy): domain Eukaryota; kingdom Metazoa; phylum Chordata; class Aves; order Tinamiformes; family Tinamidae; genus Crypturellus; species Crypturellus tataupa. The sequence goes on along the minus strand of JAWLRI010000307.1, from coordinate 2,237,304 downwards.
AGCACGCCATTATCGCCCTTGACAGTCTTGAAGAGTAAGAAAGGAAAGTGTCTTTTTATGAGGGAAGTTTGATAGGTTTGCTTTAGAAAAGAAAAAGGCTATCTACGTATATTAAGATTTTTAGTTGTCAGCTACCCACCATGAACTTGTATTGTGTGTTGTTCATGTAGCAAGGTCTGAACTCTATTTTGGTTATGCCCAGAAACTGAGTGTTATGTTTTCTTTATCTCTTTCTTTCTTGTGGAGAGATAAGTACAAAGAACTGAAACATGCTATTGAGGAAAGCATTAATTGGTAATCTATTTAGGATATGAGAATTTTCCTTTTATTCTCAGTAGAAGTACACAGGTTGTATCCACATAAATATATTGTTGGTTAAAAGGAAAAACTGTTCAATTTTCTGAAAAGCTATTCCTCATACTGAAATCCAATAACTGGTATCATTGTGCCATCTTCATTATTTTTTAATAAAAATTCTTGTTTAATTGAAGTCTTATTGTGTCTATTGCGTAAATCTTGAAACCACTTTGGCTATTATGAAAATGCGTATTCTAAAGCAGACTGCAGACCTACAAGTATGTTAACAGATATCTAATTAGGTGTTTGTAAATGAGCTATTATTCACCATTGGACAATGTAATTTCTTGGAAAAGGTTGTTTAAAATGTAGCTAAATAACATGGTGTAATAACATTGGGTTTTTGCCTTCTGTAATAGAACTGCTGGTAAGTCATCAGTTAAGCACGAAGGTTAGAGTCCTCTCCAAGACCTGCATTTTTCTTTTTATGTGCAGTTTACAAGGACACATTTTACATGGAGTTTTCTCCTCTTTCCTTCCTCTCCCTTGCCACTGCTGTCGCCTTTTTTCTGTCAGCTGAGGTCTTGTCCTCTGAGTTGCTTCTGTGAGAGTTCAATAAATCAGTTCAGTCAAGTGAGCCAGATGATTAACTTAAGGACTTTAAATACTATGTCTTTGCTAACCACTACAAACTGGGCCAGAAAATGAGGCTAGAGTGTGACCATGCGACCATCTCCTCTGGGGTCCTGAGGGTTTGGTGACAAACAGGAGCACAGCTGAAGTACAATTAGGGCACTTGTCTGTGTGCTCAGACAAGTCTAAGAAGCATTGATATTCATAACAAACAGTTGCAGGCCTGTAGTCATAAACTCCGAGACTTCAGGTTAAACATCTACTTTTTCTTTGAAATTTTATATATATGACATAGCACTTCTTTGCTCAAAATGAAACAAAAATAGCCAAAGACCTTTCTGGAATAAGAGTTCTGATCAAGAATTTATGCCTAGATACCAACTTCCCATATCTTCAGGCGTATCATTTCTCAACAGAGGGGCCAGTGAGTCCACCTCCCTAAGTGCTTGTTTGCCAATATACCCCTTTCTGCAGCACGGAGGCAAGCAGATGCTGTTAGATGGAGGCAGCTTCTCAGCTCTCCACAAGGACTAGGCAGGAAATTGGCTGCAGGAACTGGGAGGAAGGTTGAAAGGCAGATGTTAGATTAGGAAAAAACATGTAAACAGAGCAGAATGGGCAAACCACGGCCAAGAGGCAGCCTCTCTGGCCAAGGCAGCCAAGGCCAACCAGGATAGAATCAGTTGAGCATGCTGAGCTCTCCTTGAGCATTTGCATTCCTGACAGAAACCACCAGGAGAGCCTCAGTTCCTCACTGGTCCCTGTACTCCTCCCCAGGGGTACCACAAACATGCACAGGAAACTCCTGATGCTCAAGGACTGGATTTTAGTGCACTAAACTAACATGCTCATCTTTAATTCCTGAAGAAATTTTTCAGACCTTAAATTTATCACAAAAGTTGTCAACAAATGCTTTTAATAAATAAATCTGCAAAAATAGTGAGTTTGGGGAAACAGCGGGAGAGAACACTTTCTCTGCTTAGTAAGTTATACAGTACAAATGATCTCTAGTTTGTGTTATAAAATGTAGCTTGATTGATGACTGTTCATGTTTCATGCTTTTTTTGACAAAACAAGAAAAGGCTATAATTTTATCTATTAAAAATAATTTGTTTTAATTCAGATGGATAGAAAGCTTTGCAGAAAACTATACCTCTCAAGAGTTACTAGACTGCTTTCTCTTAATTCAGTCTAAGGAATACCTAGAAGATTTTTTTTTTTCAGCACAAACTTGTAGATTTGGGTGACTAAAGAAAGAGCTAGTGAACACAAATACAAAAAAAAAAAAAGTTTTCTCTCAGAATAAAATAAAAAGTGGCCTTACTGCACAACAAGTCTGTTAACCTATAACTACCCCTTTCCCCCTTCTCTATGACTGGCCTCTTTCCCTGCACCTCTGTGAGAAATTCCATATGGAATAACAACTAGCCTTCAACTGTGTAAATAACTAACATTTCTGTTGGCATCAGGTAACGCCATTCAGATGCCTCTCATAAATCTTTCTAGAAATCACAGGAAAGGCACAGAACAGAAGTTTAGAATCACTGCAGACTTAGAACCAAAAGGACAGAACTGTGCAAATGTCAGTTCCAGATGAACTGCCTTCTTGCAGTACCAGGCCAGCCATATTATCCAAGGCCTAATCAATCCTCTTCCAGCCCAGGCAGTTTTAAAGCATATTTTCTGCCAGCTGTGTGCTAGCAGCTTGATAGGAACAATGCTGTAATGATGTTCATACTGTCATTTCGCTAGTTGCTACTGACAAGAGAAAAGATGTTGCCATCTGGATCTCTCCACTGCTCAACAGGACAAGCACTTTCTGTTTTCTTAGTTTTAGAATTCTGACATGGTAGATGTGGTTTTTCATTTACATGTTTTAAAACATGAAGCCATAATGAAAAGTTTAATTGCAAAAGAAAACCTAAGGAGTATGTGCACATTATTTTTGTTTAATGTCAAATTCTCATTGTGCAGTAGTGGAATGCCACCTGCATGTTTAAAATGTGAAGTATTGACATTTTCAGAGCATTTAAAGCTACCCTTTTTGGACAATATAGTGTGTTGTGTTGCATCAAAATGAAGCAATACATCAATTTAGCAAAAATCTGACTGGCCTTCAGGTAGGCCTTCATACATTCCCCGGCCTTCAGGCAACTTACTGCTTCTCACACACAGGAGAAGTCCTCGTCATACTAAAGTCATGAAAACGCTCCTACTGACTTCAGGGATTGACAGGACCATCACTGTGCTTTAAAATTAAACTTATGCATATGTACTCACAAAATAGCAGTCTTAGCTGCAGAAAGGCTTAAAGAAACTGTTCTAAAGGAGGTGATCCAGAAAGAATTCGTTACTGTTTGAGATTAATGTTTCTTATGAAAAGTCTATTTTAATAGAAGGTGTTACCTTCATAAACTTTTTTCCTTATAATGTTAAAATCTCAGATTTTTTAACTGTCACAAAGTACTGTTAGATATGGAGATACAATCTGCTGATAAAATTAAAGCGTAATTTCTCTGTTTTGAAATTAATCCTAAATGATTATCCACTGAAAAGTAAACCATTGACTTTGTAGCATCCCTTTAATCTTTCACAGTATAAACCCAAAAGTATCTGATATCTGAAATTACTTACCAAAAATAAAGGACTATTTTGGAGTAGCAGTTTTATTTGTATTTTTTTTATTAAAAAAAATCTTTTAATGCTATTAGTCAATACATATGCAATAATACTTAATAAAGTATCATGTAGTAGGTATTTTGAATTCAGGAATGTTATGGTTTTACCTAAATTCCAGAGCTCTGTTCAGCTCCAGTCTCTTCTAAGTTCTCATTTTTCCAGAATTTAAACAAACTCATTCTTTGTCAAGGTACGTCATCCTTAAGGCCTTGCAAACTTTTTAGAGTAATTGAACCAAAACAAAGAGAGAGCTCAGCTTTCTTGAACTGTAGACCACGTTGCCCTGGAGCATAAAAAGGTGCCTGTGGTTTTCAAGCAGTTAATGGTATATCAGCAAGAAAGGAATTAGAGGAGAAGAAGGGGCACTTGGAAATCAAACAATAAAGTGCACAATTATACTGTCCAAAATTGTATTAAACTCTTCCAAAGAACGTACTCGACTGTGGGTATTTAATACAATTTGGCTTGCATGGAACATACAATCACAATCGGACTGCAAAGATTTTCTTTTTTTTCTTCCTGAAGTTGTCTACAGGATAGATTTATTGAATTCAACTTTTAAGGAAAACATACTGCAGCTCTTTGGATATTGATTGGTTTCCTAAGTCCACAAGAAGATAGAGGGGGAAGGTGTGGAGGGCTGCAAGGTGTTCTTGAGCCTTCTCTGCTTAGTTTAGATGCCAGTGCTCTCCAGCTCCCCATCCTCCAGCTCTAATGCAGTGTGCGACCTAGAAATCATAAAGAGTTTCTCTTTATTTGTGTACTGTCTTTGAGTCTGCTGAGGTTGCTCCCCCGGTTGCTCTTTGCTGGTAGCCTCAAGGGGGGCAGTCTGCTCGACTGGCTCCTCCTCACAGTCCTGGATTTTACTGGCTGGGGTGTTGGCAACTGACTCCAAGGAGGTGCCTGCCTCCTCCAGTTGGCTGTAGCCCTTATTGCTGCTGCTGGAAGGCTCAGACTGGGAGCTCTGGGAACTCATCCTGGTGATAGCCGGGGGGGTCGAGGGGGGAGATCCATCCAGATCCAGAGATTTGGAGTAGCTAGAAGGTGCCTTTAACAAAAGGCTGGAGTCCAGACCCCTGCTGATGGATGGGGACTGAGGAGGCTCTGGAGAAAGAGGGCGCCTGGCATCAGGCAGGCAGCTGGTGCTCTGCCGCCTTAGGATGAGCTTGCGCCTCCCCGTCCCACAGCGTCTGTCCGCATAGCTGCTACTGAGGTCAGTGAGGCTCAGCTCAAATTCCCCCCGTGGGATCTCACGGGCTCCTCGCTCACCAGGGGGCCTCTGCCAGCACCCTGCTCCACTGCCCTGCTTCAGGGGCAGGAGTGTGAAGGTGCTGAGCGAGGAGCCCACGATGGAGCTGGCTGTGCTGTGCCTGTCCCAGCTCTCCGGGGGGCTGCAGGGTGGACTGGCGAGGGGGCGGCCAGCAAGGGCCGCCCGCTCACGGTAAATGCTGTACACGGCCTCCGCTAGGCTGGGCGCTTGTGGTGGGCTGCAGAAGGAGGAACGCCGTGGCGAGGACGCCCGCTCAGGTGGGGAGAGGGACATGCTGAGCCCTGGAGGCCAAGAGCTCTTGGCAAGCATGGCCGCGGCACCCAGGCCCTCACTGCCTGGCTTAAGGTCCAGGCCCCGGGCCTGCACATAGTTGACAAAGCCATTGAGAGGGGCTGCAGCCGGGGCGCCCCCATCCTTGGCCCGCAGGCTGTGGGCATCGATGACCGTGGAATAGAGATCACGCAGGTTGATGATCTTGGTCTTCTTGTCACGGTTCTCATGCAGCACCGCATTGGCACAGATGAAAAGAAAGATACCGATGCCCATGATGAGAGGGCCCAGCACCTTCAGCTTGTCCGAATGCAGGTAGCCCGAGAAGAGACGGAAGAGGAAACTGGCGGAGGCCTGGGGAGATGAGGACGTCGTGGGGGACAGCGGGGACCCCCACATGTTGCCAGTAGTGGAGGAGTTGGCTCCGGGGGGTGTTTCCGGATGTGAAAATGTCTGGCTCCAGGAGCGGTTCCTTGAGGTGCCCCCCTGCGGCAACAGGTGTCTGTTCCCACCAAGACTGCCTTCTCTGTACACGTGGCTGGGCTTCGGCCAGTAGCCCACCACTGCCAATGCGATGCCCACCAGCAGCACCAGGATCCCACAGAGGGCAATGAGCCCTGAGAGAGAGCACAGCTTGAGCTTGCCCTTCACAACCACCACGTCGTTCTTGCGCTTCTTTTTGGCTTTGCGTTTGCGTTTGGGGATTTGGCTTTGGGGCCGTAAGGGGTCCTGTTTCCTAGCTGAGATCCTCAGGAGGCCGCCAGTGGCAATCATGGCTGGTTAACCAGGGCGCCGCTCCAGCTTCTGTGGTGAGAAGAAAAAAAAGGTGAGAACCAGGAGCAGTGCAAGAGGTGCCTGTTTCCTGTTGCTCCTTCAAACTCCTGCTAGCTAAAATCCTCAGCAAGCATGTCATGTGTGTATGTGTGTGCGTGTGTGTACGGGGGGGTGGTGACACCAACAGGCTGACCTCCCTCACACCTACAACTCCAGTGTGTGAGCGAGTGACAGATGGAGAAGACAAAAAAAAAAATCGGCAGCTTCAGTCCCATCACTAACTGAATTCTTTAGGTTTCAGTAAAGAATAAAGGGAGTGGTAGCAGCTGATGCACCCAAACAGAAAATGAAGCCCCTGCTCTCCAAAGGAGCTTGCAAGGTACCAGGAAGACAAGATGCTGACTGATTCCCTACATTTTAGCCCTCTTCCCTATTGGGGCCTTGGATTATGTTGTGGTGTTAGTTATATCACAGGAGCTGGATTTGAGGAGAAATGGAAGATAAAAGCAGGAAATCAGTATGCTTGATCTATAGAGATCCTTCATTTTATTACAGTTTTGCTAAGGGAGAGGGGCTTAAACACATTATTTACCTTTGTGTCTGTGTGTGTGTGTGTTGGGGGGAAATGGGAAAGGTATTACTGAAACAAAGAAAAAACACCCACAAGGGGAACGTTTTAATATCCAAAGAGCAGTACCTTGTAAAAGTTTTTTCCAAAGTCATTGCATTTACATTTTATCTGCACTATTGTGGAAAAACATCTTCTGTCTATAGCCTGGGTACATCAGCTGGACAGCTGCCTGATTTGGAAACATGTGTAATGTTCAAGGTAACTGTTATGTAACATTAACGAATTCCCCCCGCCTCCAGAAATGGAAGACAGTGGCTGGTAGGTAAAACACAGCATGTCAAATTTTATTAAAGGAGGAGAGAACCCTTGTTTGTACCCTGGAGAAACAGCACTGATTTCCTATAGGGAAGCTGACAAGACCAAACACTAAGCATTTATTGCTTTATTTTACTGGACTCTTGGGAGTCATCTGTGTGTTCCAGTGATTTGGGCTACAAAAAATGCAGAATACAGAAAATTTTTGCACTGTTGTAATTATTTTTATGAAGATTTTCATTCTACTGAGCAGGGGTTTTCCCTCTCCCGATCCTTTTTTAAGTGTCTGCCTTTTTTTTTTTTTTTTGTTTTAGAGAAAGACAGCAGCAATAAATATAGTATGGTTCATAAAGTTTAATTCAGTGTATTGCGAGGTGACCAGGCAAGCATCTACAGCAACCTTACCCCCCCCTTCCCCCATTCATCAGCTTTTACAGTTTGATTCTTTTCTCTTCCCAGATTTGCCCCAGATGCAGCAGTGCCGTGTCCCATTTGCTCTGTCTGTATTTCCTGGTAAATGGGCAGTATTATCACTAAGGACATTGTTTAATTACTCTCTAAGGTATTACGCGCTTAAAGAGCAGAGACTTGTCTTCTGTTTCCTACTGTCAAACTATTTATTTGCTCCCCCTTCCTTTTTTGTCTTTAAGGATGTCTTTGGCTGTTCAGAAGGGCAATTATCGGACCCTGATCTGCTTTAATTGCCGGTTTGTTGATCTCATTCTTTCTACTGCCCCACTAGAGAGGAACCCATCTCCTCTAGCACGGCAAAACCAGATGCAATCATCAGTAATCATCCCTAAGCAATCTTTGCAGATCAGTCTCACTCAGTACTTAGTTTTTCCAATACAGGGGAAAGGAGGGATAGCATGTGATGGAGAGGATGAGAAGATCACTGGCTGTTATTAATGATTGCAATTTAATAGAATAACCCAAGACTCGGGGAGGCTTTTCAAGGCTATGGGCAAAAATCACATTTCATATGAACCAAAGGCAACCGCCAGAAACAGACAAACAGATTTCAGCTCCTTAAACAAGCCCCCGAGGACCGTTTTTTAGTGCGTGTGTGTGTTTCGACTAGATTAAAGATTAGCTCCAAGATTACGTTAGGGCTGCTCGTCGAGAGCCGAGCACAATTTTAACGCTAAGCCGGTCACTCGCTTGAACACACGACGAGAGCCCAGTTTAACTCTTGCTCTCCGGGCCGCGAGCAGCCGGAATTAGTGCCCGCGTATCGGCGAACAACGAGGTTTGCTGCGGCTTCAGCAACTTCGCCGAGAGCTCAGGCTGTGGGCAGGTGGGGGAAATAACGTATTTTTGGTATTGGACTGCAGGGCACTTGCCGGGAGATGTTTCTCGAGGGGGTTTCTAGCGGGCAGCTGCCGCCCTTCGGAGGAGCCGAGCCTGGCCGGCTCCGCGCCGAGGCACTCCCGGAGAGGAGCTGCCCGGAGAGCTGCTTGGTTTCTCCGAGGACAGTGGCGCCCGGGGATATGCAGGGTCGCCCCGCCGAGCTATCGGCCGAGGGGGTAAGTGCGCGGGCAAAACTACCGCTCAAAATGGCAGCGGTGCAGCCGCTGGGGGGACGCGCTCACTTACCGAGGAAGACCGAGAAGAAGCCGGCTCTGGAAGCGGCAGAGCCACCGCGGAGAAGAAACTTTCCGC
>JAWLRI010000307.1:2215680-2228630 GCA_034781795.1 Crypturellus tataupa | reverse complement strand
TCAACGGCCACGCCCTGCCCCGCCCTCAACCGTCCCGCTCTCAACGGCCGCGCCCCGCCCCGCCCTCAACCGTCCCGCTCTCAACGGCCGCGCTCTCTCTGCCATCAGCCGTCCCGCTCTCAGCCACCCTGTGCTGCGCTGTGCTGTCCCGTTCCGCTCCCGTCCTCCTCGGGGAGGAGGGAGGCAGGCGGCTCCTTCCCGCTTCTGCCCGTCAACTCCTTCTGGGCCCAGGAGAGGAGCCGAAACCTCGCTCCCTGCAGCTGCTTCTCCCTGGTTCAGCAGGTGAGGGGCCCTCAGTGAGCAATGGCACCCCTTCCCATCCCTTCTGGATGTAACCCTCCCTGGGATGTTGCCTCACATTTGCCGAACTCTCTGGGAATGCGTGATGTCCCATCTCACGGCCTGGCCCTCATCCTTTCTGGGCTTTGCTGGATCTCTGTTTCAGGAGGTCAGTAATGGGGTGCTAGCGAGGAGGCATCTCTGTTCCCTACCAATAATTTACCACTAACTCCATTGCTGGATCTCAGCCTTTGCTCACTAAATCCAGTGTGAGGGACAGCATGCTTCTCAAATGAAAACACACTGGTTTTGAAAAGGAAAACAACAAATATGGTGAGATCAAGACTTTCTTTTCCCCCAAGTTGTACGAATGGCTGGGAAGATAGCCGAGAAATAGTTGAAAAATGAAGAAAGTAATAAAGGAAGAAAGAAGAAAGCCACAGTTGAGATGTGAGAGTCAGCCTGGCAATGACGATGTTTTCAGTAGAGGCGAGGAAGCAATATTTTGCTCTGAGCCTTTTTGTGAAAATTCTGATTAAATTGAAGCAATATGAAGCTATCATGACTGAGATATCATCAAGCATTTCCCATCACATAAATAAGAGAAATCTTATTTACAGTCAGCGACTACTGTTGATCACTTTGGCAGTGTCTTGCTAGAAGCCCATGAGCTCGTGGTGGCAGGTGGAAACTGGAATCGCAGCAAATACAGAGAACTCCTGCAGTTCAGTTTTGCTCCTAACATATGTTGCATGGTTTTCCCGGATGGATACACTGACCCTGCCTCTTTGCACCTGCCCTAGATCCCTCTCAAAGCTGAAGTGTGGTCCGATTTGGGCTCAAATAGCTCTCTTCTACCTCTGCTTGACCAAGACTGTGCCTTGCGCAACTGCCATCCAGAAACTGAGGGGGAAAAAAAGGGGATATTCATGGTGTCAAACCAGGATATTAGAAATAAAAGACAGGATGAAAAAAAAATGGTAGGAGACACTGTGAGTAGTCAGTTTTCTTTCAGACTGTGCTATTGCATGATTTTGACTCCAGCTAACAGTGTCTGGTCTGAGAACAAACAAACCCTAAAGCAGCACATATGCATTTTAATCTCAGTTGTGGTTTGTCTCAACAAAATCACTTGAGGCACATTTTCTTTAGTACATATATAACTTTTTGTTATTCAACAGGCTTTCAAATTTAAGATTTATTATTTAAGAATTCCTTTTAGAGGTGTGCTTTGAACACTCTCATCAAACCTGAGTCTTCTGACATTCAGTAATTTGCTTTGTGTTCAGCCCAGACTATCAGAGAAAACCAAACATATCACATCTGTTTCCACTGGAGACCTGTATCACATCAATAATGCAGCATCACCAGACTCTCCCTGAAAGGCTCCTGTGTGAGAGGAAGAGCGAAAGCAAGAGTGAGATTTTAAAGGGCAAAGAGCTCTTTCCTCTATCTGAGTCATATTTTCTATTTCTGTCAAAACAAGCCATTTTATTTAACTATTTTTTAATACAATGGCCTTTCCACATTTTCATTGCTGACTTTCTGAGTGATCAGGCTATCATCACATTCCCAGTTTTTGAATTACTCTTTTGAAATACAAAATGTGTTGTAGTTGAGGCCAAGGCCTGAAAAAAAATATTTTTTGGATGAAAAGCTGCTGAGATTGTTGTTATGCGATAGCTAGCAATGCAAGCTTAATTGGCCGTACATGGTGAGGACCAGCCCTACAACTGTAGGCCAAATCCCTTAGAGCAAGTTGGCACGCTGAGTTACATATCATTATGTATCCTACAGTTTCTTGTTCTTGTTTAACAAACACATTGGGAGTTTTAATGAAACATTTGTTTTATTTTTAATTGGCATAGATTTGGAGAAGATTGATGGAGCCTTCCCAGAAGTGGAGTGATTGTGAAAGGCAGCTTTTCCATTGGTCTGATTTACTGGTTACCTATGTTAATTTGTAACTCTCACTGCAGTGTTTGCATTGACTTTTGAACACTGCTAGCTGGTTCATTTCGTACATTATCCTTACACATATTTTTTAAATAGATCTGAGAATTCATCATTAAAGTGAGGTGAACCTCTCCTTGATTAAATACATAAAAACAACTAATTTTTTACCACCTATATTTGTTGTTACTAGTTTGTCTGAGCTTGGGATGGTATCCTTTATGTGGTCCTTCTTGGAAAGTGCTTCAATACCGCAATGCCATCAATATTAGGATATCTACTTGAATAGGTTCCACTCCAGGCTGTCTGGATGTGGCAACTTGAGTCCAGAAGACATTTATTTAGCCAAGTTAATATATCTCATCCCTCAGCAGACCCAAGGTCCAAAAGAAATCAAAGTACAACTTGAAGTACTTGGCGTACTTTTCTGTAGTGTTGTAGCACCTATGGGTTCTAGTCATGGCCAAGCAGTTCCCTGTGGGAGAGACCTTATAAAAGAAAGTCACAGGAGGCTCTGATTTGGTATATTTGGTATACTTGCAGGTTGAACACAAGATTAAAAGAATGAGAATTAAAAGAATTCACAGAGGAGTAATATTAAAGCATAAAAGAGATACATATTGCATAGACTTCAGATTTCCCCTGGTAATTTGTCTTTGCGGTTCCTCAGACACAGAGTAAAGGAAATGTTCAAGGGTCATTTCCAGCTCAGCCTACGTCCTGCTACCAAGCACAATGGCTTCCTGTCATAACAGTGACTTTAACCTGAAAGTCCATTTTAAGACATTTAGTCTCAGCTAATTTATTACATTAATAAAAATAAAAGCTGATGTACATTTTGTACAGGTACTTGAAAGTATATTGTGTTACATGCCAAGGTTTTCTGAGAACTTATTGCTGGAATTCATAGCCTCGTCTTATCCAATAGTTAGGAAAGTGGTAAGAACATCACTCCCGGCCTGGCCACTGGTCTTATATAACCTTTATTTTGTCTCTCTCTCTCTTTTTTTTTTTTTTTTTTTTTTTCGGCTTTGTTTTGTTCTGTATTTCGACTGAGATTCTAATATGATGGATAATGACCTGGCAATCCACACAGAGGAACAGAGCAGCATCTGACTGAATTATGCAGATTTGTCCTTACCGAGAAAATACATATTTTAAATCCTTGCAGATCTCCACCAAACGCCCATTACCCTCATTGTGAGTTGGATTTGACCAGTTTGTTTGATACACTGTAGAATCAGAGGCAACTTTTCCACTCATTATGTAGCAAGCCCGAGCCTCGATAATCCACTGAGAGCAAATGGCAATTTGCATGTCTGCTCTCCTTTCAAAAGTAATTACAGCAAGGATGCACATTGCTGGTAACATTTGTCAGGGTGAAAGAAATGCACAGCCATGAAATCTTGCTATTGAAAAGTACAGGGAATTAATGCTTTAAGATTTTTTTTCCAGAAATAATGAAGAAAGTACTAGCTTGTCTCACTAAAGTTCTTATGACAATCTCTGTAAATAGATTTTTATCTTTTGAGGCATTGATGAGACTTCCCACTCTATAAGGATATACATATATATATATTTAGATTGATATATAGCCTTGCTAAAGGCTGGAAACTAGATGAACTGAAGGTTAAATGTTCCTGGGTCAGACGTAACATACTGCAGGAAGCCTATGATGGTCAGACCCTCGGGTTACAAACTGCGCTTCATGCACGTGTCACTGAGGTGCTTTCAAGCGCTCTGTGCATGACTTCTCAGCTGGCATAAAAAGAAGTAGGAATCATTCAACCATGGTATTTGTTTTCACTTTTGATTTGTTGATACTAGACAACTGCAAGCACATAAATCTCTGGGCTTGTTATTTGTGGACGGAGAGAAACATACAAAGGCTAATCATGACTGCTTCCCAAATATTGGCTTAAGATGGTAAACCCAGCCCAATATTTGCCAAAAATCACTGCAATCAATACTTTTGTATGTTGTCCTCTCCTCTGATTTTCCTGTTTCTTCTACAATGGAGGCTCTGTGATGAGAACTGTGCCAAAAGAACTTGACCTCAGTTGCAATGAGATGTCTATGTAGAGCCATTTCATCTTGAACAGTTCCTTATGGCTTAAACATTATTTTTTGTTGTCAGCTTAATCATCTCCAGCAGATGTACTGACAGACATGAACATGTATTTTCTCAAATAAGTTAACTGTCGATAGTCCATTTTATCTCCAAACCTTAGAAATATATTTGAGTCAGTGGCACAGCACTTATTTCTGAGAGAGCTAATGGAACTATACCGAGGAGATGTTTGGGAAAATGTTTTTGTTGTAAGTACTATTAAAAATAAATTACACAAATGCCAAAACACTTGTGGTAGGAGGTGAACACTAGAAGATGCCAATAACATATGGCTTCTGTTGTCTTTTTTCTTTTTCTTCTAAAACAGTATGTGCTAAAAAGGGTTTTACCCTTAGGATTTTTAACTTGTAAATATGTGTTCAGAAGTAAACTTGATACAGGCAGTTTTGCAACTCTCTACATGGATTCTTCAACAAGGAGAAAGGTGCTTTTGGCTTTTTTCTGTGCACTGCTCTTGGAATACCAGAGAGTTCTAGCACTTGGAAGGCAGCTCAACCAGCCAGTGCTCACTGAGAAGTTGCTTCCCTCTCCACACAGAGACCCAAAGTCGATGGGATGGTGAAGGAAGTAGACTACTCAACCACAAAGAGTCACCAGGGCAAGAAGCAGGACTAGTTAGCTACCATCCTACGATCTTGAATGCTTCGATGTTTTCTCATAGGTGCCTGCTGCTTCTCGTCATACGCTGGGACTGCCAGGGACCAGGGCTGTCTTTTCTTTATACCAAATACACAAGGACAGCTGTAGTTGGAGGAATTCCTGGCTGGTCTGCCGAGACACTAGGCAAATGCAATCAAGGATAATCATACCTATAATTAATAAAAAGTTGATTTGTAACAATCATTATAAAAGAAGAGTCTATCATTTGGGAGAATAAGGCAATGATCTCGTCTTTTTTTTTTTGAGAAAAGGGTTTTCTCTGACCAGTACTCACTATATATATAGACAGAAGTGGTTTGATAGTTGTCTTTGCCCTACATTATGAAAGGATTAATTTAGGGTTTACTAAATGGGTACTGTTATGAGAGACTAACCCATCTTTTTGTCATTTCCTTCCTCCCATGTCTGTGGTCACAATTTTAGTTACATACAAATACACCCCTACATGTGTACTCATCACTATAGAAAGACCACATGCTAATATAGAATATTCATCCAAAAGCAATAATTTTTATGGATTATTAGTGCAGTTTACCACAACCCCGGTCAACTGTGAAGGTCTCTAAAGCTTCATTACTATCACTTTCAGGATGAAACAAGATCTACTCACATGTGAGGGTCAGATTTGCCCAAGATTTAACGGCACATTTCAGCAGTGGAACCCAGAGGAACCCAGAAAATGTATTAAGACTCTGACTGAGGAAATCTTAGGTTTCCAGAACAAGACAGCTGTCTTTTCTTTTTCCCAGCTCTTCCACAGCTATTCTGTAGAGGATGGATGTTGGATTAAACCCAAGGGGATGTTTTAAATACTATTAGATACTATTACTACCCACCACAGATGGGAACGACCTGTGATTTTCTTCTTTGTGGCAGGAGTTAACATTTACCAGGCTGAAGGTGGTAGCGCTAGGAGGATTTGTATTTCTCTGGTTCTAAGTGTCAGGGCTCATATGCTGAAAAATTTGCTTTTCAGACACACTTAAGACGTGCCTTCAATCAGATTAAGCAACAAAGGTAGCAAAGAATATTTCTGTAACTTCATATTAGAACAATGAAATTGCCTGGAGTTGCAGAATGGTGGCTTAATAATGATGAGTAGGTGGTAAATCCAAAGGGTACACAGAAAAATAAATAATAAAATCATATTCAGAACTGTATCTTGAACTCTGTAGTTAAATGATGCTTATGCAGTCAGATTATAGACCACTGTTGATTAAATGTAATGAATAACACTTTACATGGAGGACTTGATCATTATTCCTTTGATATTCATGATACATGTTGTACCTCTAATTTGATTTTGAACATTAATATTGCAACATTCAGTTATGTTAGTGAAATGCCTGGTATTATATTAATCATTCTCAGTCCATTTTGTAACTTTAAGGGTATCAAATTATATAACTCAGATAAAGCACAGCTTGCTAGATTGCTTGTTCGTGTCGATACAAGTGAGCTGAATTTATGGAATGAAGTAGATATACAGGAAGAATCCTGCTTTTGTCAATGCTAGGGAATGTTCACAGCAGAAAGCCAATAGGGATGTCCCTTCCTTCAGTATAGGAAATACTACCATGGAGGAGTGAAGTAGAATAAATGAAAGGGGAATAGCAGCATCACTGGTGCTGTTTTTTCTTTTGCTTTCATTACGAAATAAGATTATTTTCTTAAATATAAAGGGGAAAAAAATGAAACAGCCTTTTAATTGTGCAGGCTATAACGGTATTGCTTTCTCTAATCATTTTAGCAGTCCCACTGGGGTAGGTTATGACCTAGTTAATCTGTACATCTGAACCAAATTAACTTACTCTAGAGTGTTACCAGAGCCACTGAGAGGCAAATCTGGCCCTCAGTTGTTGTGGGACTAGATGTGAGCAAAGCAACCATGGTTAGGCACCAAATACCAAATAGAAACCATATCGTTCATCAAAAGAGGTAGCGGTTTTGAGAGTCACTACATATATGGACATTTCTGAAAAATAAAAATGTCATAGGCAGGATAAAAACACATGTATCGTCTTGTGATACAAAGCATAGATACTTTCCAGTCTGTATTTGCATCTCTCTCTTTTTTTTTTTTTTCTTTACTTTCAATGGCTGTTTTTCTGAGTTTTGTTTATAGACATTAGTAGTAGAGATAAGGTATTTTTACCATAAAGCAATCAAATAAGAGAACCTGGAATAATTTTTGTTCTTTCTGTAATATATCTGTGAGTAGATTGGTCTGTTCAATGAAAGGAGGGGAAGGGCCTTTTCATGCTCTTCCACCCCCTTCCCTATTTATTGTAATATTTTGGGAGTGAAATGTAGTTTGCCAAGCATATTGATTAAAAAGTCTCATTCCTCCATGTATTATATGTTTATTTTTCAGCGCATATTTATTAGTCATCAATAGCCAAGAGTGTGAAGTTAACAGATGCAGTAAGAACTGTTTATTTAACCTTAAAATGAACCAGCCATAGCAGATAAAGAAATATCTGAAATATCTGCATTTAATACCAGAAGGTATAAATCAGGCAATGGTGAAATTAAAAACTGTCTCTCTCTCAGCTTTGGAGCAAGACATTCATCCACAGTCAAACCACTTATACTCTTGGTTACTTTTACTGCTCATAGGAGTCTTTACCATGAAAAGCCTTGTCAGTTCCTGAGTATATATTTCACCACAAGTAGGTGGAATATATCTCACCTATCTTTAGAAGGCTATAACATATTTCTGCATCACTCCCAGAGCATGACAGATCTGGTCTTCTGCAGGAATCCATTTTGAGAGGATTTGTTATCTAGAATTACCTGCTTCCTCCTGTTGACTGTAGCAAAACTCTAAACTCTGCATCTTGATGTTGCAGATGTTTGCTTTGCAGACCTTCTCCCTGCTTGTCTGTACTATCCACACACCACTCCATAAAACATTTTTTGCATAAGGTCATAGAACTTCTGGGAAATATCAAATCTCACACTCAGTTTCCCACAGTTTCTGCTCTGCATCTCATAAAATTTTTTATGTCATAATAGCTATCTATGGTCACACCTCAGTGTCTTCGCAAATCTCTTTCTACTTTTACTAACAACACAGATCTTTGCGAGAATTCTCTTCTGTCTTTCACACTGGCTATCTATTTCCTCCGTATTCATAAATTTAAATTATTCCTGACTAAAAATTCAACTAAGGGATGTCATGAATTGTAGACAGAATTCTTGAAAGAAGATCCATAGATATGAAAAATACCTCAGAATAATGGCAGGCCGTTGCATTTCAAAGAACATTATTGATAAAAGTAAAAAATTCCTGAGTGGCAGGATCACATTCTGGTGGTGATTTAAATAGTAAGAGGTTTTTGTAGAACTTTTGAGTGTGGCAAGCCACATTCTCGAAATTGTAAACTCACTCTGTGGGTTTGCTCCAGCCCTTCAGACAGGTACCAGAATGAGAGGTGCTTAGGTAGTATGGAAAAGTGCTCTGAAAGGCAGTTGCCCTAATCTGCTACTGATCAGTGGGCAGCACGCCTGAGGTCCAACTATTTTACCTCTGTATATCAAGGAAATCCCGCTCTTCCACACTTCATCTGCAGACATAAACCCCAGACTCCCTTAGGGGGCTTTTCTCTGTCTCAGATATACCACAGTGGAGAGGTGGTATTTCGTCCATTTTCAGGGTTTACAGACTTTCTCTGTTCTAATGATGGGGAAAAATTCTATTAAGGAATCAGAGCTGTCACATGGGATCAAGTAGAAAACCAATGTCCACTGAGTTCAGCATTGTCTCTTTCTCACCCTGAAAAGCCTGAAGTAAATGGAAAATAAACAGAAAAACCTTTCAGGAGATATGTGTTGCTTGTTCCCTCCCCCGCTCTAAATTAGAGATAATAAACAATAAAATTATTAAAAAGGTGAAGAATTAACAGCCAGAAAACAATATCCCAGGAAAAGTCAAATGCTTTTTTTTTTCTTTGCAGTATTAAATACATTTTGTAATAAAAGATCATTTTATCCTTTAAATTGTCAGAAAGAAAAGTTGGCTTACAATTGTTAAATGAAAATATTTTGAACTAAGTTGTTTCCTGGTAGATTTGATTTTGCAGAATCGCTATCACTCCCCCATTCCTTAAATGCCCAGGCAGCTCTCCTCAATTTGTAACTAACTGGCTTACAGATTTGATCCTAACTTATCCCGTCTCTCATGCAGACCTATGAGCAACTAAGGCAAAGTTATATTGCAGTTGTCTGAGGAAAGTTAAAGATCATAAATGGGATGATCTCCCTAACTGAAGTCTTAGTGGAGTTTCTACTTACTTGAAATAACAGAGTACTGCTGCAAGGCTAATGCAAATAGATTTTACTGATGGATTCTGGAAATGAGAACACAGAATTAGACATAGGTATGTCACAAGCACAATAAGCTGATTTGAGTACATTATCAGTGGAGATAAAGACAAATGTCTGCCTTGTGTGTTCTTTGAGACAAAAGGCATGCAAAAATATTATTTGGGCAAGGAAAACACATGGCAGAATGCTAAACTTTGTGGTGACAGGATATTGTGATGGATTTTCATCTTCAGTAACTTTGTGCAGATATTTCAAAATTGTTATAAAATAAACTGGATGCTTTACATTTACAGAAAAGCGAGCTGGAAGCCAGTGGAACAGATAAGAAATTTCTTCTATCAACTTTTCACTAATTGATGTGAAAAATTTGGGGGCAGATTTTGTTCCTGTGTGAATCTTCAATAACACTGGTCTCAATGAACAGTATAATTGATGTAACAGAAAGTGGCCTTTGCGCTTCTGATGAGTGAATCTCAAAATCTGTATGCTATTAGCTTTGCACCTTACAACATCTGTTTTTGTAATTTGTTTTACCTAAAGGACATCAGCACAACTTTAAAAGTTGCACGTTGATGGCACACCATTTATCAAGGCTGTAAATCCACACATGGAATGAACTAAGCTCAAATGTGAAACAAACTAAACTGACTTTAAGTGAACTGTTATCAAAGTAAACCCTTTGCGGGTTATAATTACCAGACTAGAAACTTTTAGCCTTGTTTTTCCAGGAGACTTAGTTGAAACTTACAGCGCTCTTGTGGTTGGCTCAATGGATTGCAAAAGGTCTTTTCCCTTTGGTGTTCACAGACATTAGCAGACATTAGCAGCCAGCATGCATCTGCAGACAGCCCATGGTAATCCATATGATTATGCACTCCATAGTATTGCATAGTCTTGTTATGCCACAGTAATCCTCAGCCTTCTGCCACTTATAGTGTAGGGGCAATATTCACAGGCAGTGCTGCTACTTCTCTGCTTGAGTGCTGTCAGCGAAGTTGCAGGGATTCATGAGAGGGAAGGGACCAGTTTCTAGCTTGTCCTTCCACAATGAGTCTGCTCACTTCAGAGCACCAGCAGTGAAGATTTTCCTATTTAGCTACAGGGAGGATAGCATGGAACTGGCACTTCATAATTCAACTTTCACACTTTTCTAGAGCTGTTGCTGCTTGCTCCCACTCAGAAACAAACGTCCAACATCTCATACGTATTTAACACAAAGAGAACTGCAAACACAGAGCAGAAACCTGGCTGGACTTGTAACATAATTTTCAACACTTTTTCAACCACACAAACCACCAATAAAAAAGGATAGAAAAGTAATCAGTAAAAAGCTGCTGGAAAGATATTCTACAACATTTAGTAAGACACAGCTGGGCCTCATCTACTAAAATATCAGGCAAGAGAAGATTTTGTTTAATTCTTCATGAAGAATATCAAAATATTTTCGCAAATCCTTCCTTTAAAAAACAGGGAGAAAGTCTATTATTTTTTCCGATATTTCTCCCTAAATGCTTAATGAAGATGTAAGACCATTGCCCATTCTGTAATTATATATTCTGTCTTCCTTAATGTATGTTGTACACCAATTATCTATCATTAGACGAACAGACTACCTTATAGTAAGATTTAAAAACTGGTTAAAATCATTAGTTTGGAGGGAGGATGGAGCTACCACTAGGCAAATATACACATTTTTTATAGCACATTTTATATCTCTAAAGCATTTGCCAATTCAGCTAATCCTCACTAAAGCAATGTAACTGCTGTTTGCATTGCTGATGAACAGAAGAAATGGTCAAGTTTCTCTTTAATATCTACTAACTGGAACAGTTGTGGCCTCTATCTTAAACATAAGACTCATCAACATCTAAGATAATGGGTTTTGGGGGGTGTTCTTTAGTGTTCCTATGCATATCTGTGTTTACGCAGGACAAGCAGAAGGATCAGAAGATGTCAAAGAGAAACATCCACAGACCAAGGACATAGCCTGAATAAACACTGGGAATGAGACCCTGCAAGCCTATGGAGGGAGAGCTAGAGGACTAACATCAGCAGGAAAGTGGAATGGAAACAAGGCCAAAATGCTAGTTTAAGTCTTTAGAATACTGATTTTATCCTTTCAAATGTAATGGCTTGGGGACAGAGGAGGGTCCTTTTACTTATACAGGATAGAAGACATTTTGTTATGAGGAAAGGAAAACCTAAGAAGTAAGAGTCTTTAAGCAAATATAGCAGCCTCCTGAAGATGCTGTAATAATGTGATAGTTTTATTATTATTATTATTATTACATTTGGAGCCTCTGCAAGATAGGAGCTTGATTTACCTTGCATGTTTTCTGTGGTTTGTTTGTATCAACTATACTCTGCAAAAGTCCACCTTGAGAAGGTGACTGGAAGATGATTACTGATCCAGGTGTGAAATTATTCTAACTTTTGCCATTCTATGGCTTTGTGCTTGAATGGACACACTCTAAACACAACAGAGATGATATCTGGTATTGTTGCCACCATTTTCTGCACACATTTCTGAAAAGCATACATGAGTCAAAACAGAGGAGCCAACAACAGAGCTAAATATAATTTAGCTTTGGAAAAACAGAGCATGACATAAATATTCAAGGTCAGAGCTTAAATAAGTGGTTCCATGCCAAGGCAGGACATTTTAAAATCCTAAGAACTGATGTTGACATTGGTATTTTAATAAAACAGAATCTTACTGGTGGAAAGTAATAAATATCCGGGACACTCTGACCTTCCTAGCAATACATCAGATATGCCACCAATTGATATATGTGTGTGATACTGGTGAAAGGACAACATGCCAGTCTGGCAATCTATTTGTCTTTCAATTTATTTATATTATTCTGTTTGGCTGGTGTCTCAAGTGATGACAAACATACTCTTTTAGCTGTTGAATAACATTTCTATCGGACTATTCCTTCATAACAAATTATGAGTCAAATTTCTTGCTTGGATGAAAATGAACAATTAAGCATGGTGGTCATTTGTCACAGGCTCTCTGACTCTGGAGAAATAAACCACATATTCAAAGGCACATAGAGTTTATTTATACATTAGCATTTTCCCCTTATATTTTTTTGATAATGGTGCCTTTTTTCTTACATGAGCACTGGGAATTGATGTGTGCTGGGGTAAGGTAGGTCTTGAACTTTCTGTGCTCTCAATCCTTACTGTAATAACAAAAAAAATTTTTCCTTTTTTTTTCCAAGATGCTACAAAGGGCTTGAAAATGTGGTGAGAAAGAGCTATAGAAGTGGGCAGTTTCAATAAAACTGATAATTCTTTAAACATGCTAACTTTGGTTTACTCTAAATAATTATTCCAGTATTAAGCTCTTTTTGAAAGCCTGAATCACATCCTATTCCCTATTTGGTAAACTTTTCAGGAATCCATTATTTTCCCAGCCAGTAAAGAATGGAAAGCAACAGGAAAAAAAGGGAACTGGGAATCTTAAAGAAGTCTTGAAAATAACTTCTTTCTGTCATTCTGTCATCATCTGTGCCCCCCAGTACAAGAGGGATGTGGAGCTGCTGGAGAGAGTCCAGCGCAGGGCCACGAGGATGATCAGGGGCCTGGA
>JAWLRI010000307.1:2181688-2210609 GCA_034781795.1 Crypturellus tataupa | reverse complement strand
TCCTTTCCTTTCCTTTCCTTTCCTTTCCCCTCTGAGTATATAGGGTGGAGGTCAATATGATAAATAAATAGTTAAGTTTAAGTGAATCACTAGCTAGAAGTGCTGCAGCCTGGGTTTCAGCTAACTACGGCAATATGCTATTTTATCAAGAGTAGTATGTAGAAGAGAAGTATTTCTTCTCAACACATCTATGTTAAGAACTTTGAAGAATGGCTTACAGCCAGTCATTTGTTATGGGTAGTAGAAAACAGTAGTATTTAGTATTAAATAACAGCTTATTGATAACAGTGTACACTGATATCACAGAGAAAGGTCATTTTGCAAGCTTAGGGAAATGAAGAGTAAGTTTATCTGGGATATTAGAGTAATATCTCCATTTTTAGGAGTGCTTCTTTAGTAGACTTTAGTTTAATTTGAGAGACTGGGAAGAATATTTTTAATGAGCTGCTGTGTTTACAGTGAAACCTTAGGGTAGATGTTTCTTCAAGAGAGGTTGCTGAGGAGCTGAGAATGTATTTTATATATATATATATATAAAGATTATATAAATTGCATTTTTTGAGTTCAAAAGCATTAGATTGGTATATTTATTTGTCATAAAATACTTGAAAGAAATGTTTTTAAGGAGTTAAATGTTGCTTGGAGCTGAGGCAATGCAAGCTTAGGTTTTTATATGGCTGTTTCACTGAGATATCTGAAGTACTGCACAGTAAAAAAAAAAGAGAAACAGAAAGATCATTTTCTCTTCCTAACCCCCTGGGAATAATGTAACTACATTTGACTACTACTTCCCCTTCCTCTCCTTTACCAATATTAATTTTAGTGAGGAAGTTCTGTGTTTTGTCCTTAATTTGAGCATTTGATAATTAGTCTAAATGAAATAAATAGCAATGGGTTATATAATGAATTGTTCTCAAGCATTGTTTGATAGAACCTGGAAGCCAAAGAGCATTGTGGAAAATGTAGCATTTCCAAGAGCATAACGTGTGAAGAAAGTCTGGTAAAAATTAATGTTCAAAATATTTATGCAGGAGAGGGAGGAATGCTTCTGATGTGAGGATCAATCTTGAATAACATGTGGCTACCTTGAAGAGGTACAAGAAACTTTGGCGGAAGGGAATACTCAGAGGGGTATATGGACTTTTGAAATATTACATCCCAATTTATATTGCTGTTGAGAGCTAAATAAAGTGCAAATAAATAAAGTTAGTAAAATAGGTAATCTATTTATTCGCTACAGAAATGAGAGATGCAAAAGGCATGTCTACACCAGACCACTGGTACCCCTACAGAAATACAGGCAGATCTTGGAAACATGATAATAATTGCTGTGAACCAGTAACATAAAATAAATAAGGCTGAAACATATTCAAGATAAGAAGTATTCCTGAGTATCATTTAATTCAGTTGCTTATAAAGAATATCTCATCTCCTCTTTCTTGGTTACTACTTCATGCACATCAAAGGAAGAATTTCACAGAATTGGCAGCAGTTTACACAATCTTTAAAATTCAATTGTTTTTATCTTTCAGTAAGTAATAATGAATTATTACAGCTACTTAAAATGACCATTAGGTTGGTCATATGTAGGCTGAAGCTGGACATACCAAAGTGGAAGGAGTGCTCTAATGAACTTAGAAGCACCTTGAACTTCTTGAGCTCTAATGAACTTATAATATCCTTAGGTCTGAAGAGAACCTCTCTGTTTGATGTCTCCAAGTTTGGTACTCAAAGACACCATGAACTCTGTTCTTGTGAACAGGTGAAACCTATTGTTTTTCTAATCAGAACATAGAAACTGACATGTAATCTTGCACCTGGTCTCCATAAGTCTTAATGGGTTCCATAGGATTCCCTGTTAAAAAACATGACAGGCCTCTGATGGGTTTCCTGGGACATTCAGTCTGATTATTGCCAAATACTTGATGAAAAATAATCCTTCTGAGAAGACAAAAGAAGGCTTGGCCCCTCTCTTAAGGTACTTGCAGTTTAGATTATAAACACAATAAGTCAAGCCACAGTAGCAAACAGAAAGGGGAAAAAACAAGATTAGAAAATGCAAAGGTTGCAAGTGTTTGATCGGAGACATGTGATTCACACTGTGTCCATCACGTGTGTGCACCTGCGTTTATCACCTCCTGGCCATCCTTGGGCTCCTGTGTTGTGCTTCTTGCCCTGTTTTTGGGTTTGGCAGAGCTTGGGTGCAGACCGCAGGCTCTTAGGGCGAGCACTGCACCCTTCCTGAGTGTGCAGAGGGGCTATCCGAAGGTGTAGGAATGCAAGAGCAGATCCAGGATCTTCCTAGGTGCGGGAGAATATCTCTGTCCGGCTCCCAGTGGGGCTCCTCGGGGCTCCCAGGGCTGGTGTTGGGGATGGTTCCTGATGGGACATGGCTAGGCCTGGCCACCATCCTGAGCCCTTCCCGCCTTCCTGGGGGAGCAGGGCCCTGGGGACATCCGGGACAGCCCCAGCCCTGGGTGTCTGGCACCTCTGTAGGGCTGGGTGAGGCAGAGGCCAGGCTGGACAGGAGCCTGTGGGTCAGGTCCTAGGGCCGGGTGCACCATGGTGGGTGACAGCCTGTGTCCAAACCCTTAGGAGCTACCATATATGTTGGCCCTCACTGAAGCCTCATAAAAACTTTCTTTAAAGCCACCAGCTCTGTTCAAGCAGGCCTCACACATGCAGGCAAAGCTCCAGGAGGGGCTCAGGATGTGTTCAGGGTCCTGGCAGCCTCTCGACAGCATATGGCAAATTTTTGATAAATTAGGATACTTATCAATAGCTAAAATCTGTCTATTAAAACATGTGTAGTAGAAGACCTAACTTTAGATACATCATCCTGGGTCTTCTCTATAGCAAAAATTATGTAGTCTAGTTCAATGCCCAAAGTAAGATCATTTTTTTTCAATGTCTCATGTATAAAAAAAGTGCAATATTATTTGTAACAGGCCAAAGAGATTGCCAGAAGCATATTCATGGTTTAGGTTGTCCTGCGTGCAGGTGCGTGTGTCCTCGGCTCCGATCTTCAGGCAGTCTGATCGTGCCCAATCTCACCGAGCAGAAGGAAAGGAAGCCTGGCTGGAGAATGAATGCCTCATATTAGGAGTTAGGAATCCCCTTTTGCTTTAACACTTACTTCAAAGGACGTACAAAAAGGCTGTACTACAGAGAAAAATAAGGGAACAATAGCTTATGTCATATTCTTTGTATAGCCTCTGCAGACTTTATCTCTGTAGGGAAATGCTATACTTACACTCTGCCTCCGATGCCCCAGAGCTGCTGGTACATCCACCCCTGTAGCCAGTGCACTCAGCACCGGATCCTTACTCATCAAGGGGAAGGAGGCTGACAGCAGAAGCTGATGCCCGCAGAGAGAAAACAGCTACCAGCTGATGCTTCAGACAGCAGCTGCAGCATCCTCGGATTCAGTGACTCCCACTCAGAGACCTTGCCCGAATCCACTCACTGTGCAGCAGAGAGGGCATGTGCATCCAAGGAGAGGCTTTCTGTAGAGAGAGAAGCACCTGGCTGTGGATCCAGGAAGGTCTTTTCCCCACTGAGGCCAACAAGGAGAGAGGTGAGAGAGCTCTCTATGGGGGTGGGGGAGAGGGGGCATGAAATCTTTATGATATAATGTTTAGAGACCCTTTGCTGGGAAAGGGGCAGAGCAGTGAGAAAAGCTGTTTTTGAGAGTGGTTGTACCTTAGGTCAGTATTAATGCAATGGGAAAATCAAGGGTTATATCTAAACTGTGGGATTCAGGATGCCTTCCTGTATCTGGTGTGTACCTGAGCATGTATAAAGGATACCTGGGTGCACAGGCTGTAGGGCCTGCTGTGCAGCCTACTTCATTTAGGCCCTGATCGTGGAAGGATCAGGCTGCAGGGCATGTTGTAGAGCTCCCTGCTGTGCTGACTATATGCCTTCCAGGTTGTGTCTTCTTGGGTTTCTATGAGTTTTACTTTTCAGTTTTGGTAGATGATAAAATGCTTCTTTAGGGACTGCAAATTAGGGACTGAGTTCCCAGCTGGTTATTCAGTTTTGCGCTACTAATGTCCGTGCAGACTCTTTGCTCCGTGTGTCTAAAGTTCATGGTCTCTGAGAACATAAACTGTCTGCAATGGAGGAGTGCTCCTGGCCCCTGGGTTCAAGTTCATTATCTGGCTGCATCCTGATTCCATATGGGATTAAGACCTAGACCTCATCTCCTACTCTCAGGTTTTGTCAAAAAGAAAGAGCTCTGGGCTAGATAAATGGTGAACAAGCTCTTAAAAAAATCATAATCTGGTCAATCAGGAAGCTGGGGTCCCAGTTCAGTGGAGGGGATCCTGTGCTGGAGCCAGGCAAAATGAGCAGGTT
This sequence comes from Crypturellus tataupa, assembly GCA_034781795.1. NCBI lineage: Eukaryota > Metazoa > Chordata > Aves > Tinamiformes > Tinamidae > Crypturellus > Crypturellus tataupa. Next base: position 2,206,250 of record JAWLRI010000307.1, on the reverse strand, counting down.
GCTTCACCTTAGGCTTTACTATGTGTATATGCTAGGAATGGCACTGACGTTCCTATCTGCAGAACTTAAAAATCTTTCTATGAAAAATAGTATAACAGAATACATTGTGCTCTCTACAAGACTACGTTTGCCTTCATAAATATATATGTGTCTGTTCCCCTGTATTTGTAAGTTGTATTGATATGTGTAGACAAAAGGAGAAAAGAGGCACATACATAAGGGTAATATATGGACCCATTGGCAAGTATTTGTAAGGAACAGCAGAGAGGTTCAGAATAGAAAGGGTAATTCTTTTTAGTGCCTGAAATGCACCATAATAATTTTAAAAGGCTCTTTAATATTGTGTTGTTTGGCTATTATTTTCCAGAAGAACATAAATGATATATGACAGGCCGCCACAAGCAGCTTCTGGGAAGGAAGTATTTTCTAGCTGTCAGTAGGCAGGCAGTGTAAGGGAGAAGAGAATTTCATCGCGCTTCCTCCAGACTGCCTAGCAGGCAGCCTCTGCTCACCCCCCGGTGGCCCTGGCTCCCCTGCTCTGGCACTGCTTAATGTTTTGCCCGAGAGACAAAGGAGGCTTGTCCTTTCAAAACCTACGTACATCAGCCTTGCCTGGAAGAGAAATACAGCAGGAAATGCTGATTCCAAATTGTTGTTTGAAGTACCAGCCTTCTTCTCCTGAAATGCAGGCAGAAATAAAACAGAAGCTAAAAGTAGCAGGGTTTTTTTGTTCAAGCAGAGAAAGGAGTCCCATTTGGCACTTTTTCTGAGGTATTAAATGTACCCAAAGAGTAGTTGAAATGGAGTGAGAAGAAAATGGCACTTCTGGTGTAAACAGTGATGCACTGGTAAAGCAATAACAACTCTGTTAGACACAGGTCTCCACTGAACTGGAATTTGAGAAGTAAAAACTGATTCTTATTCCTGGTGGTAAATCTGCTTGGTTAAATCTGAAAATAAAAGGTTCAAAATCTCCAGTCAAAGCTTGCCAAGTCTAAAGAATCCAACTAAATGTGTGTCAGCTGGAGACTGATACATTTGCTGCTGCACATACACTACACAGAATAATGCCAGCCTCTTACACAAGGTCCTCAGCACAGGACACTGAGTCTTTCTGGCTGAAGCAGTGAAGCTGGACCAGCTCCACTGTCTGCTGTGAGGAGAATGATTATCACAGACTAGGTGGCGATACAGGGATATTGTACAAAATCATTTCTTTGGGGTATTCATTGGAGTATGTCCCCTATTTAGCACACCAGTAATCAGGACCCAGAATCTGCACAGCTTCTAGACTAACATAATTTAATGTATTAGTTGATTTGAGTCTACACTGAAGCCAAGTGAGCTATCTGGTTAAGAATGTAGTCCCCTTTTAAATCTGAATAGGCTCTCTGGAAAACTTTGTGGTACCTGAATTCAGTGAGCAACAGCAGAATGACTCTTAACTACGCCTCGTGTCCACGCTTCGCAAAGTTAACACTCTGAGTATGTTTTTAGATCTGACAGAAGCTTCCTAATCAAGATTTCCCACTTATATTCATATTCTTTGCTGGAACAGGAAAAGGTGCTAAATCATTACTCTTTACCATATGTTAAAAGCAAATTGCCCCTCTGCTGTGATGCTCCATGGATGTTCTTTTTATTACATGGCAGGTTCAAGGCCATAGCAAGTGGTTTTACTGGAGTGATAATGGATAAGGATGATACCCCCAAATCACTAAACTTTATCTGGGCTTGCAGCCAAGATTTAATGTATTAAAATTTAAAAAAAAATGCTACTGATAATAAGCAAAGTTTTGGTAGGGAGAAGGCAAGCTCTCCAATGGTAGAAGTAACATAGTCTGGACTGTCACCTACTGCAGTGAGTTTATCCTTTTCTGGTTGTAGTCCAATGTTATATAAATCTAACTAGCAGAAAGCATGAGGTGAAGTGTCCAAAACCATAAAGAGAACATGGAGATCACAGGAAGAGATATATGCTTCATTCGTAGAAGAGATGATCTATCTACTAGCAAAAGACTTAAAACAAAATGCAGAAGAAGCAGTCTAGAAAAATAATAGTGACCCCATGGAAGAGTCAGCCTGCACTTTTAGTCTTCCAGTTTGCTTAGAATAAAGAAAATAACTGCCTTATATTACAATACTGGCATTAACAAGTGTTGACATTTTAATGGTATGCTCTTTAACTAATGCACTTGTAAATACACTTTTGTGCAGAAAAGATAGACATAAAAATTAAACTGTTTTTCAGAAAGGACCAAGAGGGAGAGGTGCAACTGCTCATGCCACAGTTCACTGTTTCATCTCAGGAGCCACTGCTTTGGGTGGTGTCAGATGGAGGCACTGATACATGGCCCAATTGTCACTAAACTTGCATCCTTTCATGTCTTGATGATGCTGGACATGCATCATTAGCACCACTCTCTACCCTCCCATAGTGTGAGATGATCGACTATAGGGCAGTGATTTAAAGATGGAAAGGCAGATAGATAATTTTATGTGAGAGCTAAGGGCAAGCATACGACTGAAAGAGAGGCTGTTTTGGTTCAGGGCACACATCACAGCCACGATAACAAGAACAGGTCTATGACTTGCTACATGAAGATGCATCTTCTGATGGATTTGAACACAGCCCTCAGTAGCCTTATTTGTTGGTCATTTAGTTCTTGCATTGAAAGAGACAGAAAGGAACTGGTCCCTACTCATCTTCTTTATGCTGCTAGGGATTTTGTAGACCATTAGTATTTGCCCCTAAGTTGTCTCTCTTCAAGGGTGAAGAGTCCCAGCCAACTCAGTTATTCCTCTTATTGAAGCTCTTCCAAGGTTTTATTACCCTTGTTGGCCCTCTGTGAACCGATGTCCTTATATGTCCTTCTGCAGATGAGGAGAACAGAACTGAACACATGGTGTGGACAAAGTGTGGATTTATATTGCAGTATGATATTTTCTGTTTTGTTCTCTGTTCCCTTTCTGATAATTCCTAACATTTGTTTTGCTCTTTCAACTGCTACAGAGCACTGAGCTGATGGTTTTTATGGACCTATATATCATAACATGAAATCTCACTCCCAGGTGGTAATGGTCAGCTCAGAGCTCATAACATTTTTGCGTGATGCTAAGATTGGCTTCCCCTATGTACATCACTTTACATTTATCTACACTGAATTTCATCTATCAGTTTATTGTCCAGTCACTTGGTCCCATAGAAGAAAGAAAAGAAACAATCAAAAAAACCCCTTCATGGTTAGTTGTTGTCCTTGGTACCTTATATAGCTGTATATTATCTGCAAAATTCGTTATCTCACTGCTTATCCTAGTTTCTATGTGATTTTTTGAGACTGTTAAACAGGACAAGTTCCAGCACAAATGTATACAGAATTTAACTGCTGACAGCACTGAGCACAAAATGAGCACACTACTCCGCTCTTCTGTTTCTAGTTCTGTATACAGTTTAATTTTCTGTGCATGCTTAGTTTCTTTATAAGCCCTCGAGGAAAGAGTTTGTGAGAAACCTTTTGGAAATCCAGGTAGATCAATTGCATCCCCTTTACCCAAGTGCCTATGACCTCTTCTTAGACCTTACAGAAGTCATATTGACGGCTCTCAAGTGAGGCAGCTTGTAGACAGCAAGGCCCTGATAATGAATGCTGTTCTCTCCTAACACATGGTTGGTGCTCTGCTTCTCTAAAAGTGACTCATTTTTGACAAGCAATTATTTTTTTTTTGCCAGGCTCCCATTTCCAGGCCTCTATAACAGCTCAAGAATGAGCATTCATCAGTTTCTGGAAGCTGGCCCTGGCAATCTCATGTGGAGATCTGTCGTGTCAAATCCACCTATAAATACGGTTGTTGTGCAGGTCTTCGGAGTCCCACTGTAGCAGTCCAGTGTAGTCCAACTGATTTACTCTCATTAGCATTTATGATGTCCCAAGCATTGTGTGGGGTTTGAAAGGCGTGAATGGGCATGCAGATGGGATGCACTTTCCTGGGGTCGTAAATGTACTCCCACACTGCAGAGCATCCAGGAATGTTATAAGTGTACAAGAGCTCTTATCGGGGGCATCACAGATAGCCATGGCAGGTGATGCACACTGCCAGCCCCACTGGCACCTGTGTGTTTGGAGGTCTGGCTTACACCTCCTGGCACAAGTAGCACAATGTCTGCTCCACAAAATGTCAGTTTCCACCGTGTGAAGGCATCACCTGCACGCATGCTCGTAACAGCATAGTGCCCTATACTTTGATGCTAGGCGCCTTGGGAATGGTGGCTTAACAGTTTTTGTGGGAAATTTGGGTCTGCTGCTGGACGATGTCTTTGGACAAACCACCATCTCTGACTGTTTTTTAGAAGCTGATGTCTTTAAGAAACTTTTACTATACACTTTAACAGATTTGTTGGTATGACAGTGAAAAATAATAGATGCTGTTGAATCAGTAAACTTATCTAAACTGAAAGGAAGTCCTGCTTGGATCAGTGTGCGAGATACTCTGCTACTGTTCTTTGAGCTGAAAGCCTGCAATCGTAAGGTGTGGTATGATATAATCCCTTGCAATAATTGACTGAAATCTCTTCATGCAGCAAAACAGATGGGACCTGAAGACTCAAGACAGCAGCTTGGACAAGAGGAGATATATGTGGTGGGATTCAAACTGCCTTTGCTAAACTAATAAGACCTACAATGCAGGCCTGAAAATTTTCCTTTCGAAAGGGAGGATCAGTCTGGAGGAAGGGAGATGCAGAAGGTGTTTCCAGAGCTATTGAGAACTGCAAGATATTTATTTTGCTGGGGGCATGTAGGCGGAGATCCTACATGAAGCTTTGAATTGCTTCAGAAGATGGTCTCCAGGTAATGGTCATTCAGACTAGGTATGGAAGTGCATAGTTAAGTGCTTGGTGTTATTACACTCAGGTTTATTGTTCCTCAGCAGATGGAGCTCTCTGGGGGTGCCTTGGAGGTATCTTGGAGGTATCACTGGGTGGAGGGACAGAGAGAGGAGGTGGGAGAAGTTTAACAGGGTAAGGTAACTGTAGCCCAAGAGACCCAAGAAGCAGCCTTTGGCTCTGTGTTGTTCTGGATGCACTGGAAAAAGGATTTGAAGATGGAAGAAAATGAGAGAAAATTCAGTAGTTTATAATTATGAATATATCTATAGCTTGCTAGGAGCTATCTCAATCTCCAATATTTTTCATTAAATTAAAAGAAAATGTTCAAAGAAAACTTGCCTCTCCATGACTATCGATTTGCCCAGTGTAGTCTGAATATGCTTACCATGTACAAACACTCATGACTCTCAGTCATCAGTGTAAAACATCCACATGGTTTTATCTTTGAAGGTGTCAGACTTTCTAATTTCCAGGTTGGATAGTTCTTGTGTGTTACAGAAATGACAACTGCAACAAAGGCAGAAGAGAATTAAGAAACCATGAGAACATGTACTTCATTTATGAGAGATATAAGATAAAACATTCACACTTTTCTGAGCACTCACCAATCTCTCTAGAATTGTTTTTGAGGCACTGGGCTCTCTTATCTTGCACAGTGTGTATGTAAAAACTCTCACAATGCACAGATGGCAAAGCAGAGCAATGCTCAGGTGTTTTGCTGATAAAAATATTTAGAACATATTTATGAATACTACTTTCACAACTCGACTAGCTGTGGATTTTCTCACAAAAAATATGAAATTGCTTTCTGGTACATCATCTTCTGCTATGATATTTTACAATGACACATCAAAGCAACAGTGTCCATCAAACAACACAAACATTTACAGTTCTGTGAGTATCTAAGTTGTTGCTGGCTCTTAGTCACCAAAATCTCTTAAAAGTATACAATTTTTGCTCAGTTACTTTAAATGGCCCGACCTGAAGGATAATTTTAGCAAATTCACTTAATATTTGTTGCATTTCGTCAACGGAAATTCCCAAAGTTTAGACGATTGCTAATTCTGTGCGTATGTGTACACCTCCCACCTTCCACCTGCACTCCTCCCGCAGTTACAGATATTCAAACCTTGCATAATGAATGCTAAAACACCTGCTTTATTATTTTGTGCATTAAGCTAACTTATGAGTTTTTAGCACCGAAACGATTTCAATGAGCGCCTTCTTTTCACCTTTATTTTGAGTCCATGTTCTGGGTCATAGCTGCCTGAACTCATGTCTAACCTATAACATATAATGTGACTCCTTCAAAAAAAAAGTTTTAGTTGGAATTCAGTTCCTAAATGTAGATGATTTGGGTGATAAGTTCAACTGTATGTCACACAGGTTCACAGAATCACAGAATGGTTGAGGTTGGAAGGGACCTCTAGAGATCACCTAGTCCAACCTCCTGCTCCAGCAGGGACACCCAGAGCATGTGGCACAGGGTGACATCCAGGCGGGTTTGGAAGATCTCCAGAGAAGGAGACTCCACAGCCTCTCTGGGCAGCCTGTGCCAGGGCTCTGTCACCCTCACAGGAAAGAAGTGCTTCCTCACATGGAGGTGGAACTTCTGATGTTTCAATTTGTACCCATTATCCCAACTGTCTGAGCTCCCTCCTCCTGCATCCGCTGACCTGGATTCTTCATTTTCCTTCTGCCCAAGAGGAAGGACCGAGGGGCCTCCTGGGTAACTTACCTGAGTGCTGAGCTCAGCCTGCACCGCCCTGCTCAGAGCGTCTGTCATTCTGCCAATACAAATCTAGTAATACAGTGTTTCTAATTTCAGACAACTTTTTAGCATTCAGTTGAATACATTTTACTGACTATTTTAGTAGTCTAGATATCTAACCTAAATGTAACATCTGTATTTAGATGGCTATAGTCTCAAGCTGGATGCCTCTCCTTATATATTCCAATATATTATCTTCCCAAGTTAATGGCCAACTCTGACCGCCTTTCTATCTTTTTCCCTTTCCTCATTGATTTTTATATTTGGTGAGAAGTCTTTTGGATTCTATTTTTTTTCATAAAAGTATTACTGGGTGTTCTAAAAAACCTTTCCTATATCAATCTAGTCTTTCATGGTCTTTTAGAAACAGCACTAATAATAAAATACGTCTGAAATTGTTGTGGTTTTTGTTTTTTTTTTTTCTCTCTAATTTTGCATGTCTGGGTTTCTTCATCATCCAGTAAGATGCATCTGAATGTTGCTTTATGTATCTCATTATGTATCACTGTGTATTTACTTAGAGATCTAGATCTCTACATAAAATGTCTTATACAGGTGTTTAGTAGCTGATATCATCTTACTACTGGCTGATGCCATCTATCTTCATGTTTAGGTCGCACCCAGACTTCATCCTGATGTTCCAGACACTCTATTCTGGAATCATTTCCATCCACCAGATTTTTCACTGTCTAGTCTATGTCTGTGCAAAAGCTCCGTGGTAGAAGAAGGCATTCTTATTCCTCCTGTGATCTTGAATTGACTTGACACAACATATTTAGTTTGTAGTATGTAGGACTAACATTAACATTCCTTTCAGAAGGTTATCGCTTTTATCAACTCAATTTCTCTGCTTTTTATTGGTGTATGGCCTGTGTGGTGAATCAAAGGCCCTTAATACCTATTACTTTCACTCTATATCTAAGTTGGCAGTGAGGATATTTTGCCATTAACCTTCTATGAAATTATATTAGAAATAAGTGGATCATGATAATTTACAGTAAAGGATAATTAGCCATAAATTTCTGTGCCTAGTTATGCGTATAGCAATTTACTTTTCAGAAAGAATAACAAAAGGCCTGTTAGTAGATATACTATGCTACAAAACTATACTATAAATGTAGGCATACATCAGTCACTTTTTTTCTGGAAACTGGTTTGGTAGTCCATGCCAACACGCAAAAGCTGATTTTTTTTAATGCCTGAAGGAGCTTCAAATTAAAACATAAATTTAACATACCTTTGGGGAAGTTCATATTGAATTATTTAGACAGACCAGATGATAAACAGAAACATGTATTAGCTTAGGTTTCTTGTAGTAATATATGTTGTAAATTATGTCTTAGCCAACATATTTTTGTAAATCTTGCTTAGGGGTTTGTAGATAATAAATAAATTTCCAATCTCTACTGGATTGTTCCAAGCCATACATGTGTCCACACAAATAACTGTTGGCAGCTTTGTGCGTTTGCGCATTTTAAGGATATTTATGCTATACAAAGAGGAACATATCTAAAAGGCAGTCAAGATGAAATGCCGACAAGCATTTTCCCAAGCACCACCCCTGGGTATGATATTGAAGTAAAGCCCATATGCACTCTCCTACATACTAGAGTTGTTTCTCTCTCTTCCTCCTCCCTAACTGCTTCTTTATTTCTAATAGTTCCTGCTTCACATTGGCATGGATTTAAATAGGATTTCTCCAAATATACTCAGAAGGTGCTAGAGCACCTTCTTGGATTTTTGCCTAACCTTTCAAGAAAGTGATTCTGGATTTTTCAAATGGAGCTCTCCACATTTTATTTTCCTTATCAGTTTCTTCCAGGCTACGTGTCACAATGCACAACAAAACTATGTAATATTCCACAGCACAGCAGTACCCAGGCTGTACAGAGCAGACACTGCAGTGCTGTGCCATGAGAAGTTGCTGATCTCAAGAACACCATGGCTCTATTTGAGATGACATCGGGCCCGAGCTAATAAAGCTCAAAAGTAGCATAAAAAATTATTTGAATTGATAAAGCTTTCACACTTTCTTTCAGCTTCTTTGCATGTTGCTTGGTATACATATGTTGATGGCCACTCTCTCTTTTGCTGCTGTTGTTTTTATCTCTGACCTCCAACTCCTGCTGGATCCATTCTGCAAATTTCATTGCTAATTCTTCACACATATGGGCTTTGCTTGATTAATTTACTGAACTAGCGACTGAGGTGCCTCAACTCCATAGCTGGATAATTGCCATGTGTTTTCCAGTACCCATAAGGAAAACTGAACTTCATTGTTTCCTAGCACATGATGATTAGAGAACTGTAGCTGTGAAATTCTTTAGCCGCATTGCTGAACTTAATGAAATAACACCCTTTTGGGATCTTCAAACACTCATTGAAATAAGAGAAAGGATCTCTAAGCATAGGATCAATAAACTGCTGTTGCCTTTCCCCTACATAGAGAAAATGGGCCTTAAAGAGTTATTCCAGAAAACATCAGACAGGGTGAACGCTGTTGTGTGGTTGGAGGTAGACAGCTCAATCTGGGAAACAGGGTCAGGTGGGAATCACTGTAAGAGTTATGTAACTTGCCTTGGCTAACACTGTGGAAACCAAGGGCTCTAAGCTGATGAAGAGGAATACAAAGAAATAAAGAAATTCACTGTGCAGAGAGGCGCTGCTTACAAAGGTCACTAAGCCAATACCATTTCTCTTTACTACGTGCAGTTCATATAGTACATGCAGTTCAAGCACTCACCTAGCCATACTTGTTAAAAAAAGAAGAAAAGGACATGTACAAGAAAAGCATAGAATTTGAATACAAGCTAGGTCTATATTTGTAGCAGATGAACTAGTGCTAAACTTTGGGAAACAACAGAACGAGGTCAGTTTGACCTTCTTGCTTTCCGAAGAAAGTTGTGGGGATTCATTTAGATGCAGAAAGGGAAAAAAAATTGTATAGAGTGTTACCTTTTTAAATGCATAAGCACAGAGATACATGCAAACATGCATTTATCATTCCATTTGAAGAATTTCAGTATTATTGTAGAAATGTCTTACTTCTCATAGTAATAGAGGATCAGATATGCATGAAAAAGAGCAGATATTTAGACCAGAGCTGGATAACCAAAACATGTCACTGGTGGAAGCTTGTCTTTTTTTGGAACAACTGCAAATATTTCTGCAAGTAACTGTTTTTCAAACATTACAAAATGACCAATATAACTAGGAAATGCTAGAAAAAAAAGAAATAGCTTACCTTAGGTAAACCTGATAATTTTAATTTTAGATTACATAAGCAGAACATTACACTAAAATAGATACTTGAATAAAATATTTTGTGTTCCAACTGTAGCATGTGTAAATAATATAAGAGAAGAAGTCACAGTAGGTATTAACAGTATTGTAATACTAAATTATTATGTCACACGTAATTCATGTCTGGGGATAGCTAAAAGAAGAAATACAGGATTTGCCTTTCTATTTCTCCCCGAAAAGGTCATAGGATCCAGCTCAACCCACTAAAGTAAATGGAAAAACTCCTGTTTCTATTTGTCCTTTGATAAGTTGTATTTTATTAAATTCAAACTAGATTTATCTTTGCAATTAACACTGAAATAACTGTAAATCTAAAAGTTGTAGTTCTAAGAAGGAGAAAATGGATTGTTGTTATATAATGAAAATGCTGAATTATAAACACACTTAATCATGGTAGATGTAAGCACATAGGCAGAACTGACATTTCAAGTGTCTTCCTCCTTGTGCGAAATTGCTTTAATCACTTTTATTGTTACATTAATTTTTAATAAGTTCAGTAAACTCATAACTATGATGAAGAGATGTCAATCAGGCTTTTTAAATTTAAGTATTAAAGTGACATAAAGAGTGACATTAAGAGTGCAATCAGTTAAAACGTCACTTTGGGGGAAATTTATTGACTGGTCATAACAATGAAAAATTGACATCTTTTGCTGTTGAAAAGGGTCATTTGCTTCTGAGATAGATACACCATTTTTGACTTTAGTTTAGCAAACTGGAATTATTTCCTAGATCTGTGAATTTACTGAGGGGGGAAAAAAAACAGCATCAGAGAAGGAATTATCTCATAAGAAAATATCACTGTCTAAGATGATAATTTGAATAATTTAAAAACAAGGGAAAAATGGAAGTTGAGGGATGACATTTAATGTAAACATATCCCATAATATGATAAGACTGAATATACTTATTATATGGCTACAAGAAAGTTCCCTTAGCAAGTAATCTGATCTTAATACTTTTAGAAAGAATTTGCTACCCTTAATAGGACGTAAGGGGCGAATAGGAATGTCAGAAGTGTTCCCCTCCTATGCCATAGCACATTAAATAAAGACTACTGACCACTGTGATACTGTTTACACCTTTAAATAAAAACACATATTTTCCTTTAAAGTCTTCAGTGCTCATGCTTATGGACTGCAGCATTTGTTGTTCTGGGATGATACTCCTTATAAATATTTACATGAGAGTATAGAGAATTAATTATGCAACAAAGGGCACCCATCAAACCAAGCCAAAACAAATTTCCTCCTTCCTAATGAGTATTTAGCCTAAGGAATGCTAAAGTGCTATAAATACAGTTTTATTCTGGATCAAATATATTTGCTAGGGAACATTATTCTCCCACTTCATCAGAGAAGCGCAGTGCAAGCGAAGTACTCTTGTTCCAACCCAAAAGCTTACATAATAAAATTGTTAGTGCTTTTTTTTTGTATAAAGTACATTGGTTTGTGAATATGCTGCATTCCCCCTTCTGCTAGCAATTACAGTGCTTCACACGGGATGCCAGGTTTTATGCAGTGTTCTTTATTTGTGGCAAATTAGGGAGATGTTCAGCACTGAGGCTGCTGAATCAATTTACCAAATGCCAGGTGACTGCAGTTATCTTTTTTATAGGTGAAGAACTATCCAATTGTGCTTTGAGTGTATACAGCCACAGCAGTCCAAATTACACCAGTGGCAGTGTTGCTATTTATGCAGGTGGTAATGGCACTACAGAAAATACCACCCACGTAGCAATAAGAGCCTGTAGTACAAGTTCTTATTTATCTACCTATCAAAATATTCAAAGGCTGACTTCACAAAAGGATATGTTTATATTACCAGTGGAACCTGTTCCGTACCTATGTTCTTTTTATGCGTGGAAAATGGTTTGTGAGCCTTTCGTCAGACTTACGAAGAAAATTCTCTGGCAAAAATACTATGTACTTGATTGTGAGTAGAAATAACGATCAGATACAGACTTGAATCCATTTTATGAAGACTAGGTTTTAGAAAATTAAAAGTGGAACTCACTTGTGCCTGTATACCAGTGTATGTGCCAGTGTATAGAAAAATCCACCTTTTTATGAGTATGTGCCTGTAGTAGTAAAATAACATCTTTCAACATATAACTGTAAGTAGATTGCTCCTCCTTTGTTAAGACGTACTGAAGATCTGCCTAGATTGTGCATGGCCTTGCTGAGTATAAGGATGTCTATCCTGTTTAGTGGAGCGCTGCTGAAATCCTAATGCACACAAAGAAACCCCCGCAGAAACCCAAACTAACCTAGAAAGCCCAGGCAGTGAGTGCACGCTGCTGAGCATCTCTGCATGCAGTGCTTCCTCAATGGGTCTGGGGGATGCACGAGCTGTGTTTGTGCAGGTAGGGTTGCTTGGTTGTGCGGGCAAACACTGCAGCTGTAGAGCTGGGAGACCCAGGGGAAGCGGATCTTCCTGCACGGTGCTCCTGGCAGCTCCCAGGGGCAGGACGAGGGCAGGCAGGAGTCTTCAGGGACCTCTCTGCTCTCTGCAGTGTAAACATACCCTGAGTCAATAGGGCATTTGCATTTTATTAGAATACACAAATGTTTGGTTGGCTGAGGATGCGAAGTGCTCTCGCCAGGTTGTTCTGATGGTATCACCCAGGTAAAACCCCGAGGTGAGATACCATGCCAACCAACTGAGCTGGAAAAAGCAGTCAAGCTTACAGGCAAATAAGCCATAGGCATTCAGGTATACAGCTCTGTTTTCGTAAACAATGAGATTTAAAAATTCTTCCCAGCTTTGGCTACTATTATTCGTCTTTGTAAGAAAATCTTAATCTCCTCTCAAAATATTATTTTAAGTTGGTATCATTGCATGGATTAATGCTACTTTACGAATAGTTCACCTCAGCTCAGCACTGAATGGATTATGCTACAGAAATGTTTGCAGCAGGCTAGCATTGACTCCACCACTGCAGCTCACGTACCTCTTCTGCACACATCCTCCAGAGTCTTCGAGAGGGATTTTCGTGTTAACGTCTCAATAATTGCAAAAGCTCAGGGGGTCTGGCAGGCAGGGAGGAGGGCTAATCCATCAAAGTATATAGTTATACTTTCTAAATGGGTTATTATGGATTTTACACCTTCACTGATAAAATTTACTTTCTTGTAAATGGATTTGGATTGAGATGGGAACTGGTCTTTAAACAGTAATGCAGTATTTTCACACTATATACATGTGATTATTTTGGCCTGATGCCCACGAAGAGCATAAGGATGCTTTTCTGCCCTGGAATTTAGCATTTTGTATTTTTTTCTAATTGCCAAAAAGCTTAGGATGGGTGCTCTCCCTCTTTCTGTGTGTTTGAAGTTCTATATCTTTTGGGTGCATTCTGCTATGGGTTCTAACATCTCTAAATGTTTTAATTCTGAAAGTGGGATTAAGTGAAACAAACACGCATGGCTAAGGTGGGTGCTTGGTCAGGCTGCTTCCCACAAAAGTAAAATTGTGATTTGTTTTGGCCGTTATAGTCACTGGTTCAAACCTTGTCCAGGACAGTAAGGGTACTAACTTGTCTGCCTGACCAGACTGTCATACGCATATAAATGCAGTTGATTTGTGAATACGGGCACAGTTTGGGATGGATAATTTTCTTTCCAACTACTGTCAGTCAGCTGTGGACCTGCAGCCCCACTAACCTCCCCAAATGGTTTTCTTCATTTGTCATACCTGGCTGATCTATGCTGATGCCTACAGAAGCCTCGCACGGTAGGGAAAGTGCCCATGTAAGCACCCTGAAGAGTCACTGCATGACAAACTACATTACTTCAGTAATGGTCTTGACAAGCCATGATTTTTAGGCTGTAAATAGGATGCTCCAAATACTTGACATTGTAATGGCTTAGAAGATCCAAGGAGAAGCCCTGCTGTGTGTGAGCCCTCACAGAACACGTGATGAACATGGCAGTGATTCGCAGTGGGTGTCCTTGAGTCACCACTGTTCCTGCGAAGTATCCAGGTTCCCGTGACAAAGCAAATCTCCTTGCCAGGCCTGGCTTCAGCTGCAGATTTTGATTGCCAGCATCTGGTTCCTTGATGACTCTCTTGCATGTTATCCTGCTTGCAAAAGGACTTTTCTAATGACATTTTTCAGATTAAATCCTGATTAGATGATGCTTTCAGGCCAATATTGGCCTTTGCTTTGATCATCACCACGACTTTGTGTGTTTTATATTTTCCTTCCCTGATTCTGTTTGGCAAAGTATCACACTTAGTTCAGCCTGATTTATCCCGAATGTTTAAATCCAGTGCAAGGACATTGTCGCCTGGTATTGCAGCGCACACGAGTTGCACTGGTACTAGTGCTGATATCCGTATTGCTTCAAGTATACCTTCTGTACACTGCAGTGCAGAGAGAAAAGTTTAAGATCTGCAACATGCTGCACAATGCTGATAAAGGCAGTAATCACAATAGGTCTTTGTCAGGGAGGACAAGAGGCGAATGACTTCAAGGGTCCTTCACAGATCAGACCTGAATTCAGAAATAACTCACGAAGGACAGATTTTATGGTTTATAGTTGCTTGGCCTAAACTGTGATGGAACGAGAAGGTAAGCTTATAAAACAAAATTCAAAAGGGAGACATTCAGGCAAAAGAAAGCAAAGCATTCAGTACTCTTCTTCCCCAGTTTTGTAACAGTGGTTATTTTCCCTCTCTACAGATCTCTGACAGACCTGTAGGCACTGAGTGACTATGTATGCACAGACTCTTCCTCTGCGAGTTGATATATTATATATCTTATAGCTGATATATAGGAACACATTTCACTGGCATAATAGCTTCCAGGAGCTGAGGTGCTCCAGCGAAGGCGAGTTCCTCACTTGAAATCACCCTGATGCACGGCTGGTAGAATGAATGGCGGGAGGGTCTGTCAGACCAGGCAGCCCCCGCTGGGCTCCAATTAGCTCTGCTTGTAATTGATGTTGCGAGCTTGAAGGCGGCTGTGATTCATGGTCACTAAAGTTCACAGCATAGGTGTTTTGCCTGTCTTGAGGGAAAAATAAAACAAAAATTGCTTTAAAATAATTTTGACAGCGATTAATGGAATAAGGAGGCAGCAGAAAACCTAAGTACATGGTCAGAGGCAGTGAACTAAAATAGCAGAGGCCTTAGCAGGCTAAACCCTCATTTATTTTGTATGCCCATCCCAACAGAGACACTATGCTGAATTCCTCTTTGGACGTGTCCAGCCAACCTGCAAGGCAGATTCTTGACTGTCTGGGTACTTTATTTTGGCCTCTGAGAATATCCCTCACTGTTTTAGTCAGGTTGCACAGAGTACTGTGGATTCTTGATAGAGACACAGATTTACATCACAGGTAGTTTTCTATTTAGTTAGAAACATGACCTCTTTTTTAACAGGGAATGCAACACGAACCCTTTATGCTGGCCATTGACACACATAGGGTGTTAGTGGCCTCTTAAGCTCTCTGCCTCGCATCCTCGCTGAGTGTGTCTGGTGCTTCCTAAAGTCTGTGTGTACTAGTAAAGTTATTACAGGCCTTGGCCAAAAAGCTGCACGGTGCTTCCTGAGGGAGGTGCCTACAGCACCAAGCGTATTTGAGATGGCCAGCCCCCCAAAATGAGCTATTTTAAAGCTACCTTAAAGTTATTTCTGCACAAGTTCCAGTGACTGCAGTAGGGACTTACCTTTTAAAGAATGTCCATTATTTCTGGTCTAAGGCCATGTTGAAATGTATTGTTTGCTACATTATAATTTAGTTATAGTGGGTGGATCTATTTTGGCACTGAAACAGCATAAAATAAAATGAGAATAATTGTGGTTTTATGTTTGAATAACAGCTTGATATTCTGCTGTGGAATTCACACTACAGGCACTAGTACTTAAGGACCTGCAAATATTCTTCTACTATATACACTATATCTTCTCTCCTTCTGGCAAGTCTTACTGACTGGCTCTTAAATTATGCGGTGAAATTTACTTTTGTGCCTCTGATGAAAGTAACAGCATTCTGTTCGATCACTTTCCGAAGAAAGTAGCTTACAAAAGGAAGTAATTTCTACCTCCCCTCTATTTCCTTCACCTCCTGGCCTTTCTGCTTCACCTTCTGTTTATCTTCTGTCACTGAAAATGGGCTGAAATAGTCTGGAAAAAGATTCTTATGCTTCTTTCTAATGATTACTAATTTCACAGTTAAAAACAATTAGTTTTTCTTTTGAAGTCTAAGGGCAAGAATGGTGGTAGTTTGGATAATCTAAGGGTGGTCAAATCCTTTTCCATCATCTGGTATTACCTCATTCAATTTTGGATTTTATTGCAACAAGAAGAAAGAAGAAATTAGAGCTCCCTGGACTTAAAAAATTTCCCATAATGAAATTATTTCTCAGAAAGAAATAGATCTTGGCATTGATATGTAGACTCAACACAAGGCCAGAGGACCTTAAGATGGATGTGGTTGTAAAGCTAATGGTGAGCATCCAGCTGCAAGAGCAGAGTAGAAATCACAGTCCTCTCCTGGGCCAAGAAGTGGCCTCACCGCAGGCATCAGTCTGAGCTGGGAGCTCCCACAACTGGGACAATAACATGGGAGGTTGTCACCCTTGTGGGCTTGGGTGCTTCTGAGAGACTTGGATTCAGCACTGCAACTCTTGGGGATTAAGCACTTATAAAGCTGATCTGCTTTTGAAATGTGTGTTTGGGGTGCTGTGAGGCCAGGGGTTCCCAGGGCCAGTGCCCCTTCAGAAAGTCCATTTCTAGGTATGAGCATAAGCAACATGCGTGTGCTAAGATTCTCAGTGCTGGCTCCTGCAAATGTGTGCAGGTGTTGCCACAGTTATTATCCTTTCATGCAAAAAGTGCAGTTTACAATGTTATACCTCAATGATTTAGAATAAGCTATATTTGAAAACATACATTTTATTGAACTTGTGTTTTAGTGTGGATACAGGTATATTAAAGCCATGGATGACATTGAAAGTCGTAAACTCTCTAGTATGATAAAGGAAGTGGATGTAAATTAGAAAGCTTTTCAAAGTAATTTTGTTCAAAATTTCCTTACAGAGAAGGAAATTTATATGACCATAAAAAGTGTCCCTTACTTGGTAGTTCTCAAGGAATTGTAAAGGAAATATGGGTTTAATTACTACAGTGAGCTTTGGAACAATCCCAGCACTGAAACTAATCGAAGTTCTCAAACCTCTGAAACTTTTAAAATAAGTCCACTATGAATAGATATGGCAAATGTAAAGGATGTAAAGGAAGAATTCAGATGGCAAAACACGGAATTCATTGAATTTAAAACACTTTAATTCCATGTCAATATGAAAATCATATTCTGTCCAGGTAAAATGTATATCTTATATCTGTCCTCAGAGGTGGAGAAAGAAAGGGTTAAGGGCCACAACTCACAACAGGAGAAATTAGGATTTGGTTTTTTGCTATTGTAGTGGTCAAACATTGGACTAGGTTGTCCAGAGAGGTTGTCGCATCTCTGTCCTTGTAGATATTCACACCTCAATGGAACAGGTCCCTGTCCAACCTGTCTGAACAGGTATCTAGACAGGTAGTGCCCTGAAGACCATTCCAAACTGTATCTCTCTACAACTTGATAAAAGTTAAAGAAATGCAAGCGCATAAACTGCAAAGAAATGAAAATCAAGGGTAAAGTTTTGTAACAAACCTTAGATCCTGGCCTTTCACTGCAGCACACTTTATTTGAATGGGAAAAAAAAAGCAAACTGTGATGTCACTACAAGAATTCCAATTTCAGTTGTTTAGCAACATGATGAATGTAACAAAAAAGCATATTTTATGCCCTGGAGATGTGATTTTTATAAAGACTATAAGCTAATATAATCTAAAGGATTATATATTCTGCAAAGACAAGACCAAAATGTCTGAATTGTAGCACACTATTTCTGGGGAAAGAAATTAATTGATTTTTTGGACAAAATTAAAAGGACAAAAAATAACATTCAAAAATAATTTCTACAATTTAGGATTCAATTCCTAACACTTGAGGTGTTGGTTGAACAAGGACTGAGGATGTTCACTCTTGTTGAAAGTGATGGGAGTGAAGGAGAAGCTGCAGTAGGCAAGGTCCGGCCTTTGATATGATGGCCTCTATAGTCTCATAAACCACCAGGCATAAATCATGAGTGTTTTTAATAGGGAGTAAAATTTGATGGAACAATGTGGCCTTCGATTTGTCCTTGAATCTATGCAATTCTGCAAACAGGTCCGTTTTCAATGTCACAAAGGTGCTGGAATACAGAAGCAGGATAAAGAAGGAAAGGGCCTCAGTAAATCACTGAATAGGAGCCTTTCCTGGCTCATCTGAAATGCTCCTACCCTTCTCCTTCAAATGTAAATCTTAACGATGTTTTTGGCACTATCTAATGGTTGGAAGGATTGATGCCCGTGTTATTATTGATATATTTCATAATCATCCCGCTGAGAAGTAGTACAGGGTCGTTTTTTTTGCAACAGCAAAACAGAAGTTTTACCAGGAAAGGGAAATATTATTTAAAAAAATTATATCAGAGACATGTTTATGCTACATTTTGTATAGCCTCAAGCTATGCTGGCTTGCCCAGCATCATTCTGTTGTTTTTTTAGCTGCTAGTTTTGTGTGTTTTTTTTTTTTTTTTTTTTACCCAAGCTAGCCCTTATAAGCAGCAAGCATATTTCAGGGACTGGTACATATTGCATCTTTACTACAACCGAGGCTGAATAATGTTATTTCTACCTCCCTTGCCTGAGTCCTGGGCCAACACCGAAGCATTTTGCCACACAGAGCTTGCAGAAGGGCAGCTGTGAGGGAGAGGGAGGCTTTGTCACAGCTGGCAGGGTGGCAGCTGGATGAAGTGCTCCTTCCTTTGGGAAGGAATCCTGGAAAAGCAGATGGGGCCAGAGGGACAATTCCTCATCCTGGAAGTGTCTGCCCTTTTCAATTCCTGCTGCATTGTCTCAGCAAAAGAAAGATAGCTAATTGGTATTTTCTTACAAACTATGGATTTTTGATCCCATTTTATTTTATTTTTAGTTCAATTGCTGGTGTGTTATATAGGACCCTGCTTCAAATTATGTAGCAACTATTGTTTTCTTTGAAGACACAGATTTTAAAAAGAGAAGAAATCAGAATAGAGACGCTCAAAACACTTCATGCAATAGCAAGTAATTAAATTTGGGATTAATGAGAGTAGGAAAAAAACCACCAGTTGAGATGAGAAAGAATGAGCAGAGGGAAATGGAGAGAATGTTGCAAAAACAGCAATTATCTTAACAATTTTAAGTGATGATGTCCATATGTTTTGTAGGATATGGCATGTAGAGAATGGGTAGAGGTTACAAAACAGATCATATAGCTTTCATGGAAGTGTAGTTTGGATTTAATTTTAATTCCCAATCTTTATAACTTTTACCAGAACTGAGTAATCAGATCATAATATACCAGGAGGGATATATTAGAGGCACAGCATCCTTGCCAAGTTTATAACTGCAAGGGAAGAAAATGGATGCATATTACTTTAATTATCAAGGGAAAATCCAGGAAAGTTCAAGGAGTTTGCCAATTGTCACCAGCAGTAGAACTAGTCCCTAGTATTTTCAATAATTTCACTTAGATGAATGCAAATATAAATATTTTAGCAGTCTGTATTCTGGCTGCATTATTGCATATATTAGATTAAATAAACAATAATACCATATTTCAAAGCCTATTATGATGCCTTGTATCCTGTTAACTGTGACAGAAAATATGAAGTAGCTATAATGCAAATGTTACACCTTTGAATTAATTACACATTTTTCCTGATGAATCTGACCCATACTTGACATAATAAGTCTTC
Source organism: Crypturellus tataupa (assembly GCA_034781795.1). Lineage (NCBI taxonomy): Eukaryota > Metazoa > Chordata > Aves > Tinamiformes > Tinamidae > Crypturellus > Crypturellus tataupa. The sequence goes on along the minus strand of JAWLRI010000307.1, from coordinate 2,186,454 downwards.
ACTTTTGTGCGCCTATTAGAAATCAGAATGGTTTTATTATATGAATAAGCCTGTCATTCATCTGACTTGCCCAAAAGCACGGCATTATGTCTCCCTATAGTTATCTCAGACATGTGTAAATGATGATGAGAAGGCAAAAAAATTCCAGGGTTCCTATATATTTTTATGCGTCACTTGTTCGCGGCAACATATACTCTTCCTATTGATTCGTCCAACATTGACCTTTTCAGTATGTAAATAGGTTATCTCCCTGCATTGTGCAATCAACAGGGTACAAGGTGAGTGGTTCCAAAGAAGAAATTCCTTTGAGGGCTTCAGATAGACGCTGCTATGAAGAAGCTGGCAGGTGCAGCACGGTCGTACTTAATGAACAGAGCAGGTCTGTAGTCAAGCGGCAGTTCGCTGTTTCAGTCATTGGAGTGTTTTTACTTGACAAGAAAGGCAGTAAAGGCAGACGATTATTTGTACAAACTAGGTGACAAATAGAAGTTGCCATATTATACATGTTTGTAGATGAATTGACTGTGTCAGGAGCAGTAAGGTATGATCCTTTCAGAAGCAGAAGATTTCTATGATGAAAGACAGCAATAACATAAACATAGGATTTCTTTGTCACAATCTATTGCAAAAAAGCCTGTCCTGGTCTTGTAACACATACAGCCTTCAACTCCTGTGGGTCATGAAGCCTTTCTTCTATTTCCTTCCATTTCTTCTAATGAAGGCAGCCTTAAAACCTGTATAAATATGGACTGCATATAAAGCAGCAAGGCTCAACTTCTGCAGGGTTGTCATAGGTAGGCTGGCAAGATGTCATTGACATTTTTGTAGGACATAAGGTTTTGTTTTTTCTTCCTTATGAGTTCCCTCCACTTTCTGAGTGTTTTGGTGAGAGTTGGAGTCAGCAGTCTTTGCTGCAGGAGGAATGTCTCTGATACCCTCTGATATCTCTGAAGATAACAGCAAACAGGGCCTATTTATATATGAGGGGATGAAGAAACACTGTAGTACAAACGCACAAATTACTAGCATTTGCTGATCATAAGTATTAGCCCTGAAAAACAAAATTTTAAACAACAAGAGCAGATTGCATTCTTTGATAGCTAGACCTCAGCTGTATCTGCTTCAGGATGCCGGCTGTTAACACCACTGGTGTCTGTCAGTTCTTTTACAGGAGCCCTTGTTTCAGTCAGAAACATCTCCTGAAGCTGCTGCAAAGGTCACTCCTCAGTGCTGGCAGAGCTATTTGCTCTACATGCCAGATGAAAGATGATATTTGTCCTTATTGATAACGAGAAGTAATCTGTCTGACACAGTGGAAGCTGCAAGTTCTCCGTCAGCTGAGACACCGTGGAGCCAAATCTCTGACCTTGCATGCAGAGGTGTCTGCATTTCTGGTAGCCACAGTACATTGGAGGTAATAGGATCATCATCTTTTGGTGCTGACACCTTGTGTCACTGCTACATAACCTTATGTGTCTTGTCAGTTTTGTCAGGAGTGAAAATGGAAAGGCTGAATTTGATAATGTGGTACTAAAGAAAATGAAAAACTATTCATAAAAATGCAGCCACAAATGGATTTGACTGCAATAGCTTTTAAAATGTTTAATTTTATTTTGTTAATAATTGCATGGTGAGCATTTGTCTGAAATTAGAAATATGATATATAATATGCTGCCTTGTATTTAATTGGAACATTTTAGAACACCACTTGTATGAATAGCTTTGGACAGAATGCAGTTGAGTTGTTCTTAATTTGGTCACTGGAGTACTGCCATATTTTTTCACTTATAACAATGGAAAGAGTGAAAAAAGGACTACAAAAGCTACTGGTCCAGAATCTCAGCTATTGCTAAACAGCTCACAGAACAGCTTGGGAGTGCAAGTGTGTAGGCATTTAAATATAGACTTTTCACTCTCCTGCGGATGCATATGCCCGGACGGTCTCTATATTTTCCAAATGCTATGTTTTTTGGAGTAGTTACTATAAGTTTACATCAACCAAGGTACTGGAAAAAAATGGAGAACTCAAGAGAATTGAGTTCAGATAGAAGAAAAAAGACAACCACCTCTTTTTTTTTTTAAGCATTGGCAAAGGGGTTGTAAGATTTCTATTTCCATCTAGGAGGCCCATGGGTGCCTGTAATGAATTTGGCTTCATATGTTATATGACTTATAAAGGTGTACTGTACCGGGCAGGAAGAGACAAAAAATCCAGATGCATAGCACTGTAAGGTATATGAGGCAAGTCCTTTTTCTACAGCAGCATACATGCTGAAGTCAAGAGGAAATCATCCCACACTTTACAGTACTCTTAAAAGTGATATTGCAGCAATGCAGCACAAGTTTCTAAAACATAATTCTCTAAATTAGCCATGTTAAAATACATTAAATTAGGATTTATCACAAAAATTTCATCCCTCTCCTGTAGCAGAATATTTCTATGCAGAAGGAATGTTCCTCTCTATGGAGGGACTAGTTCTGTATTTCAGTGTGAAAAGGCATGGTACCTAGCTAAGGATATGCACAGTGGCAACTTTTATAGTCTCTGAGGGCTGCGTATGTTTGGGAGGTGTTATATTGCAGTGCTAATCTTGGCAATATAACTAATAAAGTATTTGTTTGCTGTATTTTCTACCATCATTGTGCTGCTTGAAAGCTGTAGATGTGTTCCTCTCTCACCTTCTTCAGGAGCTCAGTTAATCCTGCGTCTAATCTCACAGGCGCAGAAGCAGCAAAGTGGCTGAAAAAATTGCAGTCTTTCTTTATATAATAATGCTGCAGTCTTTGCCAGAGATAAGCAGCCTAATTCTGCTGTCTGTTACACTGATTTGACGCCAGTGTTGCTCCACTAACTTCAGTATAATTCTCCCTACCCCATGGAAAAGTGTTTTAACATAGTATGTCAGCAAGTCCAAAGGGTGATGTTTGAAGGAAGGATGTGCATCGGCTGTGTTGCTCTTACATAATAAATGCAAGATCCACTTCAAATATGTCCCCCACAAGAGCTAGATATGCCTCAGTTGAGCACCGAAAAACATGTTTACCCTTGCACATAGGTAATGATATCACCTCAAGTAATTGCAAGTAAATTAGTATAAGTCTGTCTAAAGCAGTGTTTTTTTCTACAGGGAATTTTGCTTCAGACGTTTTATTCTTCAGGAAGCTTTCCTTAATGAACAAAGCTGGCATTATACTGAGACATTAGCTGGAAAAATGTGTTGAGTTTACTGGACCTAAGTGATTTGAAGTGCAATAGTAATCCCAGGACAGCAAATGGCAAGTGAGATAGTTTGATATGCTGGTTAGCAATCTTCTTTGCCACGTTCCGCTTAGACTTGACTCTTCCCAGGTTTAACCTAACCCCTATAATGAAATCACAAAGCAGCATCTGACACTTTTCCCCTCTGGAAAATACTTGGTGAGTCTTTAAACAAAATATTTTATACCTTTACCCTTGAGAAGCAGGCAATATTTAAAAAGCCAAGGCTAGGATATATTAGTCCCTAGATATCTAAGCATTTTTATATGACCTTGTCAGTTTTATAGGTTTTAGAGTCTTTCCAAGATTACTAAACAGAAAATAACTGGTTTGGGGGAGTAGCATTTATAAAGAGGAAGGAAGAAGAAGAAAAAGGATTCCTATGACATACATTAAAATGCTCTAAAGCTGTCCAAACTCACTGAAGAAATAATTTTTCTTGGAGCAAGTGACAATAAGTTCTGCCCTTAATTAACCTTCCTTCGGGAACACTGCTTAGGCTGCCAGAAATATGATGTTCTTCCTTTTGTCTCACACTCACTGGCAACATTTATTTTATCATAAGCTGCAATGAAGGCTAGGTGCTAACTGTGGTAATTTATGCTATTTTTCATTACAACTGTGTCTCAAATTTAGTCATCTTTTGAAATTCAAACACTAAAACTAAATAAATAGCATGAAGGAAATAAAATTATTTAAAAATAACTGAAAATCAGAAAGATACCAATTTTTTCCCCTCAATTTTCAAGGCAAGGGGACGAAGGGAGATGGATATGGATAATATAAAAAAGTTATAATATTAAAAACATTGTAAACAATACATAGATAGTCTCTGAACAGCTGACACGCTCAGGATGCTGCCCTCAGCAAAAGAAGTCACTTTGGATGTGAATGTTCCCTGTTGAATAAGAGCAGAGAAGTAGAAGGCTGCTAACGGCTTCTGAGAAAGCATGTGAGCAGCAAGGGTTTGAAGATAAAGGAAGAAGAGTCCTCAATCCTGGAAAAAACAACCCATTAATCAGTGACAGTAAATGGGAGGTTTAAATGAAGAAACATTTGGCAGACTTGGAATCTAATATGTGCAGATTCCACAAGGCATCCTGTCTAATAGAGCAGCACAAAAAAAAGAGGACTAAAATTTCTGGATCCATGCATGTCTGTCAGCACTGTAATGACATTTTAACTCATGGTCATATGAATTTTCATAGCAGATTGCAACAAATGTTCATGTAATTCAGTCCTTTGTTTCTCAAAGGTGACCAGCCCGTGTCTCTGGCCAAGATTTCTTTCTCCCTTCTTTATTTTGATGTAAAAGTTAGGCTGATAGATGGCTTTTAGTAATTGTAGTATAGAATCTCAGTAAAAAAAAAGAATAGATTTTTTTTTGATGTAAAACATAAATGTTCCTGGTTTTAGTGGAACAAGAATTTTCTCAAGAAAGAGCTGTAATGAGCACTACTTCATTAGCAATGATTTAGTACAACTTCTGTAAACTCTCAGTACAAAA
>JAWLRI010000307.1:2092604-2177734 GCA_034781795.1 Crypturellus tataupa | reverse complement strand
AAATTCATCCCACTGTAGAGTGCATAGATCATAGATCATAGAATCATTATGGTTGGAAAAGATCTTCAAGATCATCAAGTCCAACTCACTCAAGTCCTTCAACACCATGCCTGTTAAACCATGTCCCTAAGTGCCTCGTCTACACCTTTCTTAAACACTGCGAGAGATGGTGACTTCACCAGTTTCTTTGTGCAGCCTGTTCCAATGCTTGACTGCTTTTTCCGTGTAGAGATTTTTCCTAATATCTAACCTGAACCTTCACTAGCGCAACTGCAGGCCATTTCTCTTGACCTAGCAGTAGCTATGCTGGAGAAGAGACTGAGCCCCACCTCACTACAACCCTCCTTTCAGGTAGTTGTAAAGAGTGATAAGGTCACCCTGAGCCTGGTCCCACATGGCTTGCACACGGGAGAGAAAAGCCTGCCAAAATATATTCACAATAGCACCTGTGAGATACAAGACTCCTTATCCCCCCTTTTTCTTTTAATCTTCTTCAAAGAGATGACACATACATCTTTAGACTACAGTATAAGTTTGGGGGAGTTTAGTAATAGAATTACTAAATAATAAATTAGGAAAAATGGGAAGATTCATGAAGGAGGAAAAACTCTACAGACACAAACTAGCACGAAGGAGACAACAGTTGGTGGTGTAAGGAGAAATAGTGAAGACAGCTGACGAGCCACATAATGTGACTAAATTGGGCAGTGCTCAGTCACTCAGTCAGTGCTGCTACAGGCACTTTTGGGGGAAATATGAGCATCAGAGATGATTCCTGTAATGGATACAGCTGCTTGAAGATTGCACATCCAGCAGGGGAATATATGCCTTGATAACCAAAGACTACACGTCCCAGAAGAGATTATTCAACCACCAATTTCATTTGAAATATTCCCTTGTAGCACCCAATTCCTTGCACAGTGCTTTCTGATTCAGAATATATAAACTCCGCTGATGAATAAGCTAAGCTTTTTCTTCCAGCTGCACTGAACACATGAAGTTCCTTTTGGAAAGAAAATAGCACATCAAGTCACTGTACTAAGTAATGCCAGGTGGTTTGTAAACAATATTGTCAAATCTATCAGTAGTGATACAGAGCATACAAAGATAATATCTGTATTGTACCCAACTGCAGAGTGCAAATTATTATGGATGGAAAAGGGACTCTTACCGGAAAAGGGGGAACAAGGAAAAAAATCACATTGTTCAAAATTTTGACTACAAATCTAGTTTTAGTGTTCTCTGTGCAATCTTTTCCTTTTTCTTTTCCTTTAGATCTGAAACTATTGTAATTTTGCCTTTAAGCATAAAAATCGGCAAAATTAGGGAACAGCAAAGTTCACACCTTTCGCCTTTAATAGTAAAAGAAACTATTAAATGGGAGTCCTGTGATGTATCTGCTGATGTACCCAGATAAGTGTGGGTCATATGAGTGGACGGGGAGATGGATTGAGAACTGGTTGGATGGCAGAGCTCGGAGGGTCATCATAGATGGAGACGAATCTAGTTGGAGACCTGTGGCCAGTGGTGTTCCGCAGGGGTCTGTATTGGGCCCAGTGCTGTTCAACTTGTTCTTCAGTGACTTGGACGAGGGCACAGAGTGCACCCTCAGCAAGTTTGCGGACGATACCAAACTGGGAGGAGTGGCCGACACTGCTGAGGGCTGGGGTGTGATTTAGAGGGACCTGGACAGGATGGAGAGTTGGGTAGAGATGAACCACATGAGGTTCAACAAGGAAAAGTGCAGGGTCCTGCACTTGGGAAGGAATAACCTCAGGCACCAGGACAGATTAAGGACTGACCTGCTGGAAAGTAGCTCCACGGAGAGGGATTTGTGAGTCCTGGTTGACAACAAGTTAACCATGAGTCAGCAATGTGCCCTCGTGGTGGAGTAGACCAATGACATCCTGACCTTTGTTTTTCTTTGTTTTTATATAATACAGTAATTAAGCTCTACAATGTACTATTATTGTGCAGAGAAGCATTTTCCTTGCAGAATCTGTAGTATTCTCAACATATTTCCAGTTCTCTGTCACCCTTCTGTTCCAGTTCTCTTTCACCCTTACAGTAAAGAAGTTCTTCCTCATACGGAACATGTTGAGTACTATAAATATTTGCATTAGGTCTGTAAGCTTGCAAGCAAGCAAGCAAAAACAACCAACCAACCAATCAACCAACCAAACACAACCATCTCTTGTGTTTAAATCCAGTCAAATATCTTTTATATTGAATATTCTTCGTTGCCTGTTGGTGTCTTCCTGACAGGCTCCTTTATGTCACCCCTTGGTTACAAACCCTCTAGGGACCTTCTTTCACAGCACCCTGTACAAGAAAAGTGTGGTTCAAATACTGCCATACAAATAGCCACGTGGGCTAAAAATAATCAAGAATCAACATACAACATGTTTTGATTTGTGAGAGAAAAAAAAGGATGATGATAAATCATACCCAAGTAGTGGGATTAAACATGCAAACTGTGTGGTTCAGGGCCTTAGGTTCAGAGCACTTCACTTTCGTGATGGTTTAAGTCACATGCTGCTTGATCTTGAGTGAGATCTTCCACTTTTTGAAATTATTTTGGTAGTCTACATAAAACTCCTAATACACGTGTACTGTTAGAGAAGAGATGACATTTGCTGTCTGTATAAGGAAAGGAGTTAAGGACAAAATACTGGATATTGCCAAGTTCAGCTGGTTTACTTGAATGTGACTGCTGGGTCAGCACATGTTCCAGTGTGACCTAAAGATGAGCTAACCCAGCCATAGATCTGGACTTAAATAAATGCAAAGATTCAGCCTCAATTCTCGATGAGGTGGGCCATGAAATGCATTAGCAAGTCGGTATAAAATGTATTGTGTGCTTCCAGCTGTGCTGTAGCGATTCGGTTCAGATTTAGGAGACAAATTTAAAAGGGCAAGGGTTGACAGTACGGAAACTCTCAGGAAAAATAAACGTCTAAAGCAAGGCTAGAGCACTCATAAAGAGTACAGCAATTGTGAAGAGTGATAATGAAACCATTTTTGAAAGCTGGGTTCATCTTTGAACTTTTTTTTTTCTCAAGGAAGAGAATGATAGCATTATCTTGCATATGATTTAAATTTGTTTCTGTAACTCTGAAGGTCTTTCTTTTCCCATTCTCTTTAGCTTTTCTTTATATAATAGCTTCTGAAAGCTTGAAACTTTCCTGAAGGGGACATATTGCAGTAATTCATCTTTAATTTTGTTGAATGTCTCCTTGATCTTGAGTAATGAGGCAGAGAGAGAGGAAGCTTCAGAAGTACCTTCTCTGTAACTTTCAATGTTATTAAATACATTTCTGCTCTGTTAGATCCTAATATCTCAGTTAATAATATAGGTTCTAGGGAGAGCACTGAGAATTTTTAGAGCATAGTTGCATTTGATTTGAGTTAATTAAGGGTTTTATTTTTTAATTCTTCTCCATCTTTGTTTGTAATAAGAGGTGAGACTACACCTTACAGCTGTCACAAATGAGTGTTTATTTCAAAGACAGTTTTCTTCAAATGTTATTTATATTTGCACAAGTGCTGTATGGAGATCCATGTGGAGTTCAGTAAAATTCCATAGGTGGTTGGTTGTGCATTCACTGCAATGCGAAGGGCAAGGTGTCTTGTGTATTCACACAACTTACAGCTCTATACATCCCAGAAGGATGTTTTAGGCCTTCAGTAATCTTGCCCTGCTGCTGTGGCTGCTCTGCAGCCAACTAACATGCCCATTTTCCTTCATTTTGACGTTATGTCCCATCAGAACAGTGACTGTTGCCTGCTGTCTCTTGAGACACGGTGTCATCCTGCTTCATCTCTGTCCTTCATCACCGATGAAGGCAAAAGGAAATAAGCTCTTCTGTGGCCACTGCTTACTCATAGAACTGTGCAGTATCACACACTTATGTTTGCCAACAGGATAAAAATCAGTCCTGGATGGACAATCATGGAAGCTATTTTTTTTTCAAAATTCTCAGGAAATTCAATGATGCTCTTGTGATTTTTTTCCCCAAACCCTTCAAATATATATATAGTTGAAAGCAAAACCAAGACTAACATTTTGTGAAAGTTATAGGAAGAGAATCAAAACACTGTACACATCAGCACATCACACTGTGCTCCGCCTTCATCACAGCCATTTTGACGTGTTATTTGGAATAAATAACATTTTTATTTCATGTCCCTTAGCAGTTTGTTCTATCTCTTTTTCAGTGGGACAGCTGGCAGGGTAAGATACTACTCAGACTCAGTAAATATGGCAGATTGGCTTCTTTTTATATCCCTGAGATTCATCTGCATTTCTTTACTCAGTGGTGTGCTGCAGGACCATTTGTACTCTATGAACTTTGCAGTATCTGCCTTTTTCCTAACATTACACATTTCTGCAGTTTTGGACGATAGTGATTTAGGATTTTTTTTGAGAGGGAGAAAAAGGAATTTGAAGCTATAAAACCCCTGAGAAATGAACTCTACAATCTTAGAAGATATGCAACGCGCTATATAATGAGTTTCATGCTAGCTCTCAAAAGAAAGTTATGAGCCTGAAAAAATCAAAAACTGAAAGAAGAACCGCTGTATCTGCTTTGCAAAGTTTCAAGATGGGCACTTAGCAAAACCAAGAACATTACTATGCAGTCCAAAACTAAGCTGGATTCAGTCATTGCCTTTCTGGAAGACAAATCTTCATATCTCTGAGGTGATGTACATTAATCTACAAGAATTTTAAGACATAACGGGATCTGGAAACCAATAGGTGCAGTCATATTAGTTTGGTTACTGGGCAATTATGCACATGCTATCATTATTTTTTTGAACTGTCCCTTGAAATGGAAGCCCAGCTGTAATTGTATAAGGAATATTGCCAAACAAGAGACTATTGAAAGGTTATTTGGTTTCTCTGCTTTTGTCACAAGAGTTTACAATAAGCTTTTTTTCCCTTGCCTTCTCTCCCTTTCCCTTCAAGTCTCATTCCACTGTACAGGGTCTGACATTCTCCTCCTTCTTATCTCCTTGAGATGAGAACTCCTCATAGCTCTTCCCACTATCATTTTCCTTACTCTCTTCTGGCAGTGTGATGGGAATAGAATCATTTTCCTCAGCTTCTTTCATCTCACTGCCCTTCCTCCCATTCTGTTTGCTTGTCACGATCTCCCAGTGGTAAAGGAGCCAGGCATGGAGGAGGAAGAGAAGAACCTCTTTTACAGAGGCTCAGAACCTCTTTTATTGACCTCTTGCTTAAGACCTCTTTTACCTGCTTTCAGTGGAAGAAGGGAGGCAGCTTTGGGGTCTTGAGGTTCTTTACCTGGGTTTACCAGCTCTATATGTTCAAACAAGCTCTCCAATAAATTTGGATTGAGTATCTGAAACCTGCAAAGAACTAGTTCAAACTACAATTAAAGGAAGAGGGTGAAGGACATAAGGTAGACAAGTGTACAAAGGAAATATCAAAATTAAATTAAGTGTAATTTAGAGTATTTAGGTTCATCTTTCCGGATAATTGATTTACAGCACAGCACACAGTGCGGTTTTTACTTAATTTTTATTTTTTTAAGGACAATACATGTTACAAAACGGAGCTTTTCTATAACACTATTTGAAAGGAGATATTTAGTTATTTGGTGCAATATTGATAGACCCTTTCCTTTAGATAAATTAACCCTAAGTAATAGTTGGTCAAGAAATAAACTTTTTTTTTCTATTGAAACCAGATCATTTCAGAAAAAGTCTAAGTTGTATAAACACAAAAAAGTGTCAAAGTTTGCAATATACAGAGAGAAAGAGGAATAATTTGAGAGAAAAATAGCACTTTCTGAGTGATGAATGACCTGTTTCTGTGAAGCACATTTAAAGGAAGATTTTTTTTTTAGAAATAGGAAAAAATATGCAAGGGAGATTTTGAAGAAATATGAGTATTTCTATAGTTATGGTTACAGTGTAATGCGACAATATATCAGAATGCCATGCCATTAAAATAGCATTCTCGATCTTTTCCTGGCTCATTTCCCAGCAATTATAATAATACTAGAATGCGATACGCAGAAAATGTGCCAGAATTTGTACTAGTTAAAAGACAGAGGAATTATGCCCTTTGGTAAATGACAGTGTCTGTAATCTCATAAACTGATAGAAATCAGGCAGATTCAAGTGACATTGCTGAGATCATCCGAAAGGTGAGGAGATACTTAAAGACAGATTAAAGGTCTATATCTAGTTCTTCAGGACAAGTCAGGGCCTGTTGTGCTGAATATTTGTGTTACAGAGGAGGAAAACTTTCTAATGCTACAGCCTTTTGTAGGCTGATGAGAGTCAGACCAAATTCTACATATTTCTCGACTCATTCTGGATATTCTCGCTCTCTGAAAAGTAGGGATGGGATTACACACAATTTCTTTTGTTCATGGAAACCATTTTATTTTGCAAATGACCACACAAAGCAAGCAATTTGAGTTTTTTAAGTGAGAACACACTGATATTTTTCCCCAAGCTTATGCAGGTTATGATATTATAATAAATGCTCATGATAGTCTCAAATCATAGCTAGTGCCTAAAGATAAGCTGTAATAAAAAGCTTGTTTATATAAATTATAACAAATCCTTCTAGAATTAGACAGCTCTGTTGTTTTGATGAGCCTAAGGTACATCTAGGCAGCAAAAGAAATCACTCTTCAGATCTCCTGCCCCCAGTCAGGTTATACCATGACCCTCCTGTTGCCCTGCTAGTTAGATTGCTTTTTAGGGCACCATCAAGCAAGAGGAAGCTGTCATTCTCATCACAACCTATTCTTTTCCAGAGAGGGTACCCTTTGAGATAAGTGCCTGACAAGTAAAATTACTTAGGATGTGATCATAAATCTTCCCTGTTTTGTTTCAGCTGTAACTGTCAATTATTAAGAGATGAGTGCTTGCATTAGGCACACTAACACCACTTTATTTTCCAGGACTAAATTATAAGTCTTTTGGCTTGTAATATTTCACCAAATTTGACTCTTTCTTTACAAAATGCCAGCTTACTTTACATTGAGTAGATTAATAATCATACAACAATGCAATTTTTATTGTAAAAGGATGAAAATATATTGTTTTCCCATGGAGATTACAAACAGCTATAGCATCATTCCATTGACAGACGTAAAATGATGCTTGATGCTATACTGATTGATTAATCTCCTTTAGCTAAGATATCAAGGGAAGATACGGTTTCAGTTCAGTCTAGAAAATCAAAACCTTAGCATGTAAAATATGTACCTACTTTTAAAAATGCTTTTATTGTTATATATAGAGAGATGATTAAATTAATGGTTTCAAGGCAGTGATGAGAAAATTGCTGGTTTCAGTGTACTGCTTAAATATTAATATTGTTTTGAGACTATTGTAGCCCATAGCTATAAAATCTTGCCCAACTGTATGGATTGCTAGCATTGCATAAAGCTAACATTTCTTGCCACACACACACATAAAAAAAAGTGTTATGGGCCACTACAGAAAAAAAAAAAAAAAAGTTTCTCAGAAAAACAACACTGGAAGGGAAAAAAATATTTCAGGAACTTCATGGCATAGGATCCCTGAATCCAAAGCAAGAACTCTGATCTCTCTCTATATGATGCCTTCTTTATTCAAAGTAAGCGAATCCTTTTCCGTAAGGGAACATCCCTTTCCCTAAGGATGTTCTGTCTTGGACAGTGAGGCCAACATATTATCCTCTTTATGTTAGTGGCTATACTTCTAAGGATGAAAGATATTTTCCCAATAAATTACACACGTTTAAAGTAATTGTACTTTCTTTGTACTTTTATATATATATATATATATATATTTATATATATAAATCAACCCAAATGTTTCGGATGAGTTCAGGGTTCAGCAACAACCACACAAAATGCAATGGATACATTGAACATTTACTCTGGCGAGACACGCAGAAGAAACAAAATATGGGTTACTACTTACAAGGGAGTTCCTGGCAGTGGGATATTAAAACCAAAAGTCCTCTCGGCCAGAACAGATCAGGGAGAGAGAGCTGCTTAGCTGGCTGCTGCAGATACAGCACAGGCCTCCCAGTTAGGAATTCTTCCTTCCACCCCACTGTCACTCTCTCTCTCTGCACTCTCCCATGTTATGCCTGGTGCATCCTGGCACGTAGGGTCAGTACAAACCAAGAGGCATGCCGGCAGGGGGAAAGAGGCAGATAAAACTCTACCTTTAATTGCACAACTCTCTCTCCAGGGTGTACATGCACGCATGCCAATGGGAGCAGGGAGGGAGGGGTCCCAGCCCTCAATCTGAGCATCCTGCCTTCCTCATCGTCTTCCTCCTTCCCAGGTGTTTTGCCTCCAAAGCGAGTTTAGAGGACGTTTACGGTTAAGTTGGCTGCAAGCCCTATCAAGCAGCTGGCCTCAACCGATTTTTAGAGGTCAGCTATGAACCTGGCTAAGCAGCCACCTCCGTGCACCTTATCACTGAGAACAGGCAAACACCCTCTGTCTCAAGGTCTGTGTTTAGCTTGCCCCAGGATATTTTTATGACCCTACAGATCATAAAAATATCCATCTCCTATACAGCAGGCCAGGATGTCACTGGCCTTCTTGGCCACGAGGACATATTGCTGACATGAGTAACTTGTCAACAAGGACTCACAAATCCCTCTCGGTGGAGCTTCTTTCCAGCAGGTCAACTCCTGATCTGTCATGGTGCCTGAGGTTATAGCACTTGTCCTAGTTGAACCTCATGAGGTTCCTCTCTGCCCAACTCTCCATTCTGTCTAGGTCCCTCTGAATGGCAGCACAGTCCTCAGGAGTGTCCACCCAGTTTGGTGTCACAGAAATATGGAATCGTTAAGGTTGGACGGGACCTTTAGTGATCACCTGCAAACTTGCTGAGGGATCACTCTGTGCCCTCGTTCAAGTCACTGATGAACGTGTTGAATGGCACTGAACCCAGTACTTGACCCCTGTGGGACACCATTAGCCACAGGCCTCCAACTAGATCCGTTCCTGTTTATCATGACCCTCTGAGCTCCGCCATCCAGCCAGTTCTCTATCCACTTCACTAACACACACTTCCTGAGCCTCCCCATGAGAATGTTACGGGAGACTGTGTCGAAAGCCTTGCTGAAGTCAAGGTAGACAACATCCATGGCTCAGCCATGCACCCAGTCAACCCATCGTAGAAAGCTATCAGGTTTGTCAAACACGACTTCCCCTTGGTGAATCCAGGCTGACTACTCCTGATCATCTTTTCTTTCACATGCCTAGAGATAGTCTCAAGGATGAGCTGCTCCATCACCTTGCCAGGGACAGAGGTGAGACTGTCCGGTCTGTAGTTTCCTGGCTCCTCCCTCTTGCCCTTATTGAAGACTGCCTTTTCTTTCAGCCCTTCGGCACCTCTTCGACTCTCCATGACTCTCAAAAATGATGGAGAGCAGCTGAGCAGTAACTCCCACCAGTTCCTCCAGCGCTCTTGAGTGCATCCCATCCCATCCAGGCCCACAGATTTATGGGTGTCCAGTTTCCCTAAGCGATCTCTAACACAATACTCCTTGGCCAGAAGAAAGTCATCCTCTCTCCCCATTTTTTCTCTTGTCATATGATGGATATTCATCCTCAGAATAGTGTTGTGTAATAGTGAATTAAATTTTGACTTGATATTAAGAGACAGCAGAGATAATTTAAATTCCATAAGTAAGGAAAGGGATATGTTGTGTAATCTATGGGCAGAACCTACCACTGATGTGAGAAATTCTCTGAAGATATACCACATGCTGTTTTTTTACTATTACACACAACAAGTGCATGCTGAATGTAACAGTTATGATAATATGCCTAAAAATACTGGAATGCTCTTGAAATGCTTCTAAAAGTTTCTCGAGGAGGACCAAGAAATGATGGGGACAAAAAATATCTGCAAGCTGCAGACCTGTAATTCATATAAACCAGAATATAAAGCTTTAAAAAATTAATGATTTATCAGTTCCTAAGTTAGAAGATATAAAGAGATACAAACTTCCATTTTAAACCTAGAACTGCTTTATTGTGTAGTTTAGAAGTGTTGCCTTCAAAAATAAATCTTTGAATAATATTATCCATGTGGTTTTCATTATGTACAGATCCTATATATAAAAATGCACAAGAGATGTTTATATATGTGGTCAACCCATTACTGCAATTGAAAATGGATAGCAATATAATCATTGTGTCTGTCTTTAATTCTGGTTGCAAATAGCAGCGATCTATATTTGCATTTATTTTTTTGTCAAGAGAGTAATTCCACTCATGCAAGCCAATATTGCTAAAACATTTTAATAGCCTTTATGTTATTAATGGTTCCAGTGATTTTTCTGCTTTTGTTAAGTGTTTATTTCTACACACTTTTCTGTATTTGTTTCAAGATGCACAATAGCGAATATTGGGAATATATTCAGCTGATATAAATTACTGTAGGCTCCCTGATTTCTTGCATATGCATGTTTTCATCAGCTGAAGTATTAGACCGGTTTTTCTGCTGTTGCTGTTGTGCAGAGCAGCATAGCCATGCTATTATTTTTGAACTGTCTGTGCTGAAGCTTGCTAAGCTCAAGGTAAGTCAAGTATCTTTCGGCAGAGGACTGAGTCACTCTTGTTGTTATTTCCATAGGAACTGGAGCTGCCAGGTTTAAACTCAGCTAGAGTAATTAACTGAACCAAGAAAATGTAACTAAAACACTATGCAAGTTGGTATTTACATATGTTATTTCAAGAGAAATGTAGTGTTGCTTTTGATGGCATAATAATTTAAGCACGTGCTTAACTTAGAAATTAATCAGATCCGAGGATGTGAGAGTTTATGTATGTATCTAAGTGTATTGCTAAATCTGAAACCACATCCTCACATCAAAGTTTGTCAAGCTATGTGACAGATCTAGCTCCTTTATTTTTCCACAAGCCACATAAAAAGGTCCATATGTATGTAACTGAATATATTATTCTTAAGTATTTGCAGAATAGTTTATATAACAGTATTCAGTCTAGGTGTGAATAACTTGCTTGCAATGTATATTTGTCACACAGTCATGACAGCTATTTTGATAACTGAGATCTTTTTTTTTCAGTAGACCACTGAGCAGCTGAACCCTAACTCCTTTACATCTGAGTGATATGGATTTGATATATATACATGCCTCTGCCTTTCTATATCTCTCTACCGCTTCTGTGGTGCTTATGCTAATCACTGACATACCAAGATAAAGATTCCACTTAGTGGTAAGCAAGGATGATGCTGATTCTAGCTGCAATCAAATCCATGTTACCCACTGCTGTTTTATTCTTAAGTTTTATTCCTTCATTTTCATGCAGACTGTAACCTGAAGGTTAAAATGTTTTATTCACTTTGACACAGAATGAGAATTTGTGAAAGTTTAAAACAGTTTTCTTCACAAAAGAGTACTTGGAATTACTGAAGCACAGCAGAAATTGGGGGATTTGATATGCTTTCAACAAATAAATGTTGTTTCCTTTTGCTGAAAAGCTTGGAGTATGTAAATACCAGAATGCATTTAAATGTGCTAGAAAGTTTGCTTCTCCCTTAGTAGACAAAGTGTTCTGGTACCAAATAATTTTTTTCTGGACTTAAATTGACAAACAAGGCCTTGTGTGATCAAATAGCTTATATACATATACATATAGAAAGATATGGGACCTGAAGAAGTCCTTGGGCCCTTTGGGTGTTGACTGGAACTGCTACAGGCATTTTTAGGCTTACTTATTTAGTGGTATCATAGAAAACACTCAAGAACACATTAATCAACATACTTTTCTTGAAAATGACAAGGAAGGATGTCTCAGTTAAGAAATTAATCTGGTACTCAGGAAGTCTGTGGTCAAACACTCTTTCTGTCATGGGCTTTTGGACAGAGTTTTGGATGCCTGAACATGGACAATTGCCATTTTATGTCGTGGTCTCCAGCTGTTGATGCAGAAGAGCAGAGGTCTCCTGCAGGTTCTGTGTCTTTGCTGCCTGCCTGCTGGGATGTTTGGGGCACAGTAAGCAGCTTGCAATGGTACTAGATAGCTCTGTGAGAGAGCCCGAATGTCCGTGGCAAGTGTGGCTTGGGCAAGTTGCCTAGGCTTCAGTTTTTGAGTCCTACACACAAATCAGTATTTTCCAAAAGCACCAGCTGTCTAACTTCATAGTATGTCTGAGAAAGAAACCAAGAGTCTTGTCTGTATCATGTAACTATCTCTCTAAAAGTGGATCTTTCTCAGGGTGAGAATATTTGTAAGATGAACAGAAGCAGGGCCAGCAGTGTGGACACCAGCTGGTATCTCTGCAAGGTGCGGTGTGGTCCTTTGCACCAACCTAGACTGGTGGGTACTGGCTTTTTCCCAGAGAGCTTCACAGCGCAGTGAGAATATGTTTTTATCAGTGCATCACTGATCTTCAGAGTGTCTTTTTCTTATGCTGGGTTGTTGTGAGGGCTAGATGCCTTGAGAAATAGAGGGCAGCAGAAGTACATTTTTCTTTTACAACCTAGAGTTTTAGAATACCTATCTCCTACTAGATCTCAGATAAATGGGTACTAGTTAGGGCCTCAGTTACTTTTGAAACTGCAGTTGTAAATAATCATTATGAGATCATTAAACTCAGTCTTTTCAAGATGCAGTTGGATCTTGAAATATATTATTATGAAATTTATTATAGTCATTTGCATTGAAAAAATGCAGTTTTTCTTCATAGAAAGAGCAGTGGGTTCTGCCTTCATTTCTGTGACTTTTACCAGTTACCCTATATTCCTGTGACAGAAGTGAAAGACCTGATTCATGTTCTTTCTCTTATTTAGTTACCATGATATTTGACCTTAGTTACCCTCTTAAATATTTAAAAAAATACAAAATTATTTTTAGAGTTTGATAAACTTTCACATTATGATAGACTGAAGAAGCAAAACCAGCCAGAATTAGTATGTGCATGACCTGACTTCTCCTTATACATCTCCTTGCATAAAAATAAGTCTCTACAGGCTGTGATTTAGATACCAAGCCAAAGGATGGTAACTGTAATTAGAGGCTTAAAATTGTAAGATAAAATATTATTACATTAAGTTTAAATTGAAGCCTTAAAAAAATTGACAAATGTTTGATAATTTTTCACCCTGTTTATACATGACCAAACTAAACCTAGCTCTTGTTATTTGTTAAGTCTGCAGCATCTTCTATTATGGAAATATCCTCATTAGTAGTATTCTTAGTGGAATAATTGGGGTATTATGATTTTATATTATCTTTTCTACAACCAGCAGATGACTGCAGTGCATTTTTACCATTAATTTCAAATGTACAGGGACAATACAAAGAAGCATTATAATTCTTATTTATATGATAGACTTGAAAATTCTGCAGAAATATATCTCATTTGTTGCAAGAGCTGTTTGAGGGAAAGTAGAGCAGAATAAAAAGTCCCTTAGTTCTAACTTTGTATGCATTGTTTCAATTTCACATAATTTTTATGTCACCGTAAACTTTATATTAAGATGATATCTTGTTGGTTTTTTTTTGATAGCTCCTCATTTATTGTGTAGTTCATAACGAAAATGCTGACTAAGCTTTTATAATTCAAAGTTAATTCAATTCAAATGTGTGAACAACATTATTTTAACAGTATGGATAGTCATTTAAGGAATGAGTGTAGAGATTTGCCTTGGAGCAAAGCATTGCTAGCACTCATAAGCTAAAGTTAGAAAAAAACAGAAACAAAATGTGTTTGACCATGATTGGAGAACACAATAATCCTGAAATCTCAGTAAAAGACATCTGTAATATACAAATTCATATAAAGAAATAAAAAATTCTGTAACAAGTACAGGGTTTTTTGTTACAAAAGGGGAAAAGTATCCTAAAGCACTGTAAGACTTTCCAAAGAAGGGATAAAAAACGTATCTTTCAACCTTCCAAGTGGCAAGTGGTCTATTTTCCAAACAACTCTGAGACTTAAATGAGCAGCTCTTACTGACTTTACACGGAGGTCATACGGGTAAATTTCTTTAAGCACAGGTTTGAAAGGTGCCCCCTAATGTGCCTCAGTAAATATCTGAAAACCTGTAGCAGAGACTTTTCTGTTTTTCCTTTGTGTGTTCTGGATACAGGATTTAGTTACCTTATCATATTATACCTATTTCACAAACAAGTTTTTGAAGTGTTTATCTCCTGTAACGAGCTCTGGCCAATAATTGCACATGAAGTTTGCTTAGTTCCCAGTCACTCTCTGCCACTTTCTTTCAGTCCCCAGAGTTTCCTTCTATTCCTTTCTAGCTTTCAAACTGCCTTTCGAGCAGTATAGCGCATCCATGAGGAACTTTCTCAACAAAACCATACTTCCTTCATAGTGAATGGAGACAGTATCTTGCTTTTCCACTTATCTCCTACCTATAACTGGATATATACAGGCCTGGGCTAAGTGTTGGAGATTCTTTTGGTCCTTCTTTACCTCTCTTATGTACTCTATCTCTTCCGTCTCTTCTTTCATCTTCCAGCTTGCTCTTAAAACAACATTTTTCCCCCAGTGCTTGGTATCTGGTATGAGGATCAGGGAAATAAAATGGAATTTAACATTGACTGATTACATACAAAATCATATCACCTTCCAGTTGAAGAAACAATCTACTAAGAGGGATCATCATCAGGAGGCTGAGACTGAAAGGGACTCGTTCAAACAAGCCTGCTCTCTTTCAACAAATACACAATACATTCAGTAGCAATCAAGTGTTGTCAGCAGAAGTTCTCCTATTATTTTAAATCTCCTGTAAAATAATTTTCTTATGCAAAATTATTCTGCTCCTTTTTTTCTAGACCATCATTCTCATGATTATAATTCACCAAGTCAATGTCTGTTATTTATATCCACACTTTACTCCTGTCGAAAAGGTTGAAACTTAGACATCTATTCAGTGTTTTCTGAGACAGACAGTGGACAGAAAGAACAGAGTAGGATTTTTAGCAGAGGGTTTTTTTTCTTTTTTAGTAAAGAAGACTTTCTGTAGACGATGCATATCATTTTCCTGGCAGGTAGGCAGTGTTTTCTGATCAAGGGTGAAGGCAACTGAATTTTTGTGTCATTTATATTTCAAATTTAATGAGCACATTATATAAAAATCTTAATTGTAAGGAGATTTTTTTTTTCATGAGATTTAATGGCTTGTTGCAGAGCCAGGGTAGGGTAACTCATCCCAGGCAGCCTGGTTAGAGTAACTAGAACACTAGTCTGGCTCAACTTTCCAGTGAAATAAAATCAAAAATCCTGCTCAAGAGAGTAAGTCTTACAAGGCTGTACCCTCACCTATTCTCCATCCAGCTTTCTTGTTTCTTTTGGCACCTGACGTAGAGGATTTGCAGACGGCAGTTGCTTGTATTTCACACCATGAAAATTTCCCTGTTGGCCAGCTACAGCCAGAACCTGTGCTCATTCCTGTGCCTCAGGGTTGCACCAAAAGCAGTTGGTGAATCCAGGCTATATTCAATAGCTGATACTGTTTGCTACCTCCTGCTATTTCTTTTGACTTCAATAAATCGTCATCCTGGGAAAAAAAAAAAAAAAGAGTAAAGCAGACGATTTGAAGATAAAGGATAAATGACAAATGCTATATCAGTCATTAAACTTTCCCTTTTCTACTGGAGAATATCACTCTAAAAAGTCTATATAACTATAAAGCTGAAGTTCAAATTCATTTTAGGCAATCATGACTACTATTAGCAACTTTAATGTAATCTTTATTCTTGCCCAGCAAAGAAGAAAAATGGTTTGCTGTTTAATAATGACCTTAACCTAGTTTGGATCAAACCTGTGTACAGTGGTAAACTTCCTAATATGCCTCAGATCTGAAGGTTTAGCTGCCATTTCCATTTGGTACATTCAGATATGGGAGCCCACACAGCTTGCCAGACAACTTCTATTTTTCACATTGCAGTCCAGACTTTTTTTTTCTCCTACTTAAACAATACTGCATCAAAATATAAAAATAAGGCAAATTAGAATCCCTAGTTGTTTAAAGTTTGTGATAGAGCTATTACTGTTAAGGCTGAATGACAGTCTCTACTGCACCTTTCTGCAACTGCTAAGTCTGTTTCCTAAAGTGCCATCTTCTTCATGGAAATGTTCCACACCTGCCTCCTGCCCACAGCAATTTTAAAAAGCTAGAGCTAAAAAAAAAAATAATAATAAAAAGAACTATTTTATGCAGATAAAACCCAAAAAACCAAAGTATAGCAGTTCTTTCTTCTAACAATCTTAGTAAGGTTCAATATAGCATAGGAAATATTCCACAGTGCTGAAGGAAATTAATTTTAAACTGACTCACTCCTGATCCTACTTTACAGCAGTCTGAATAGATCCAGAAGCAGAAGTCTCATAGACTCCTTTTCCTGATGGGAAGTTATTCTAGGATTAGATCACACAGTCTTTATACAGGGCACCCCTTGTTCTCAGACGTATTTCTTATACACTCCAATAGGTCTAATATGTCATCAACACGCACTACACTTATCAAATGAGGATTGCACAAGTTATCTTTTAATTGCTCTGTGCTTTATTCCTTTCTTACTATTCACACTACCCTTTCAGAGATGCTTCCGTTTCTGTGAGATATTCAGATGTTAAATGACAAGAAGTCAAAGGACATTTAGAAAAAGATGATCTTGCTGCAGCCTATCACAAACCTCTGATTAACTTCAAAGAAGCTAGAATTAAAAATCGTCACTCCTTGATAGCACAGAATTCTACTATATCTAGCCACATAGCCTCCCTACAAAACTCTTTCGATATTTGTGCTTAGTTTTATCCTCTCTGAAAAAAAAGCTCTTTAGAAACCAACGTCACAGCTAACTTTAAAACACTGATATTTATCTAGTTGTTGTATCTCTGAAAGAGATCAATTTGTGTTGAGCAGCTTTGCTTTTGACAAACATACATTGCCTTACCCATTCCAGGTACTTACAAATTACTTGCTTTATTAAGTCAACTTTTGTTGCAACTAAATCCATCAGTTTCAGATTTCTCAAGTCTCTCTAGATCTTCACCTGGGAAAAACTGGACTCCAAATATTAATCTTAAACCCGTAACAGTAATTATGCTAATCTGCTATGCAGATATTCATTCATCTTCTGGCTCTGTTTCATCATCTGTTCTCTGTTTCATCGACGCATCACGCTAGTCTTAACGAATCATATTTGTTAATTAAAGATGTGTTTCATAATACGGCTAAGGGTTATTACCATTATCAGTGACTCCTGTGAATTAGCAGTTTATTTTTTAAGGTCTACATCCCAATTTACTCTGCAGTTCAGAAAGCTGCTTCCCGTACTGTAGCTTCTGTGATGGTTTTCTGCAGAGAGAAACGCTGCCGAGTCACTCTGGCTTTGCTGGGGAAGATGTGCTGGCTCTGCCTGGACACAGCCCTTCCTGGGAAGTCCCTCACACAGCCCAGGCTTAACTGGGCCCATCTTAGGCAAGCAAAACAAACAAACAAGCCTGGGATACCAGTATATCCAGGATCCAGCTATCCAGAAGGCAAATCAGCTGGAGTATCAGCACAGCAGCAATATGCCAGTATTTAAGCCCAGCTCAGCCTGACAACAAATCCCTGTGGGACCATGCAAGGCTGTCACCAATAATGACATACAGCTGCTGGCAGCACCGTTAGCTTTAAGGTGCCTCCCACCTGCAGAATAAGAGTAGGCCCATTGCTGAGAGCACAGAGGATGCTGTGTTTTAGCTATCATTCAGAATTCAAATGTCACGTTAGCAAATCTAGCAGCCTTACTAATTTGGATTGCGCTTACAAGAGTCTGCATAGTTCCTCCTCTGCACAAGGGTTAGGAAAATGATTTTTTTTTTTTTTTCAAGCATGAGTATTGTTGGGACTGATTAAAGTTTGGGTTTCTGATTTTGATTGTGATGTGTCATAGCAATTAAATGCAAAGTAAGCCCACATAAATCATATGCTACAATAAGCGTGTCTCTAAGATAGACATCACATGTCAGTACAAAGGTTTGGAGACAGACAAATCAGCTGTCAACCATACTAATTGTGGTGCTCTCTGAAAAATGAGCCTACCTTCTTAATGAAAATTAATTATCGAAAATAAGACAACTTAACCCGTAGTTAAATAAATAGCACAATTACCTGTGTATAAATAAGCCATTTTAATTCGTTTACTTCAGGCTTAGCCCAGAGAAACTTCAGCTCTCTTCTACTGCTTATGCCTAACTGACCATGAGCAATGCAAATGTTTATGTTCTTTCTAGATCACTAGCTCTTTCTTCCTCAAACAATGTTGAAGAGAGATCATTTATGAAACATTAAAAGTTAGCTATTCTGTACTGAAAAAATATACCCAGAAGTCAGCATAACCATCTCTAATAAAATAAAGCCTTCTTCCCATCATTGCTCCCAAGTTGTATTTAACAACTAGCGTCTTAATGTTGCAGCAAAGCAGTTATTATAATAAAAAGTAGGTTTGAATAACAAAAACATTAGTAAGAGATGCTGCTATGAAGATTTTACTATTGATTTCATTCTAGATCCCTGATTTTAGAAACTTCAAATTCCATAGAATACAAAGTCAGACTGGAAAACTTCCAGAAAATTGAGAGTGTGAATAGGCAGTGGTCTGAAGTCCACTAGGCTCAGCAGGGAGGCTGTCCAGTATGGGGGAGTGTGAATTTGAGATACAGGAGGATCCCATTCCCACTAATAGTGAATCTTTCAGTGAGTTCAAGTCAAAATATCTAGTCCTGTTTGTGAACAGCAGTGGTTCAGTACCTGATCACAATGAGAAGCTGTGAGAATCAGATCTGTTTTTAACTCTGGCATGAACAAATACTTGTCCAAACGAGAGGAAGTTTCTGCAGCTACTCTGTAAGTTCTCTATAGGATGGGAGGTAGAGAGACAAATTAGGAGATTGCTGCAGAACACAAGATGAGGATGGAAAAGTTAGTACAACTAGAGTGAGAAATAGTAACAACTGCTAGTATCCTGAAGAGGGAAACTGGAGGTTACCAATGACATCAATTTGCCTTGCCCTTAGAGAGGGAATAGCAGCTTCAGCTCATTTGATTCCAGAGAAGGTGAGATGCAGGAGAAAATGGAAACCAAAACAGCAGAATGGCTATTAAATACCAAAGAACAAATAATGAATATACACACAGAATTTGGTCTACTGACAAGGATGTGACAAGTCCCTGCAAATCAGAGATTTTCTTTCATAGTTTTATAGAAAAAGTAGAATTTTCCCTCCCACAAATTCTTCAGTGAAACACAAAATATATAAATTCTAACCTGTTAAAAAGCAGATAATGAACTATTTCCTGGTAATAGTAACAATTCAGTTTAGGCAGAAGAATTGAAGTCCACCTTCTTTTGTTCCTCTACAGGGCAGCTTTCCTCCGTCAGCTCCCTGGTAAAATCCTCCAGTTCAGTTCTTATTGCTCCTCAACCTCCTTTTCAACCATCTGTCCTGGAGAAACGGCCTTCTTTTGGCAGTGTTCTTTTAATAACCTTCCTAACAGGCCTGGAATCAGCTCAGCTAGTGTAAGGGGGATTTTACCTGATTGCATTTTTGACAAAGTCAGAATTCAAATGCAAAGGGAATTTTCACAGAGGGCAATGATGGCCTAGCACATGTATCCAGCTGATTGAGGTGGGAAGTAAGGCCGTTGCCTCAGGCTTCATTTCCTTTCCATTCCTCTCTTGCACTGCATCCAAACATGCAGGAAATAAATATTTTCTGGAGCTGCGTGATGGCCAACCTTAACGTTACAGCACCATGACAGAATCAAACACCTTCATCCAACTCATATGCTAAATAGCTCTGAGGACCTGAAGATTGCACTGGCTTTGGGAGACGGTGAATCAGCTACCCAAGGCAAGTTGTTGCCATTTTATGGAAACTTGCACATCTCTAAGTGTGTTTGGATTCATGACTGAATCCGATAATTCCATGTAATTGCTGCTGTGCAGCATGATATATCTTGCCTTTCATATCCCGTCTAAAGCAGACTATTCTTTCTACAAAATATAATGCCAACTGGCGTTATGATTTTTTTGGCACATGTAAAGGACTTTCTGTGAATGATATGGCAGAGGCAATGCTATTTATGCAAGCTGCCCATCTAAACCCAACACACCTTGGCATCCATCCCTACAGGAAAGCGTCAGATCAATATGTGAACAGGCTGACTGCCATCTGAAAACGTACACATGAATGTGGGCAGCCAAAACATCCTTTTTTTGTGATCACATGTACGTTCAGGGCATGAGTCCCAGAAGGCTGTCTAGCAGTTTTCTGCTTAGATTCAAATAGGTATTTCTATTCTTTTTGAATTTGAACTTTTTTTTCCTCATTTGGAGGGTTGCTTGAAAACAAATTATTCCTAAGTCTGTTTTAGAATAACTATATTTTGAAAATCATCTTTTATTTGTTGCTATAATGCACAGATCATATGTTTTCCCAGGAAAAAAAAAAAAAAAAACCCTCATTTTAGAGACAGAAGAATCTATCAGTACCTTTTTTGACTCTTGGCCAACCTTGTCAGATGTAAAAGTTTCAAACATTTTTCAAACAACCCTGAAGAAAAAGAAAACAAAAAAGTGAGTAGGCCCCCTTCTGTCTGATCTGACAGGCAAAATACTGACCTTATCAGACCAGAAAGATATTTTAGTTTTGTTCCAGATAGATGGGGAATTGCTTACCCCATATAGATTAAATATAATTCTGGCCTCTTCTGAATTGGAGATGATTAGAAAGGATTAGGTCCTGATGCAGTAGCTTGACTCCCTTCTCACAGAAGATTACAGTAACTCCTTGTACCCATGTAAAAATTTCAATCACTTTTTGAGTCTTTATCTTTTCTAGGAGAAAATGACTGCGTGCAATGAGTTCCTCTATTTGTCTGCACCCATGCTGAGTGATAAACTATATATTTTTTTACTTTGGATGTCCTGTTTCTTTTGCACTATGAAATAGAGTCTTACTTTTAAAAATGTTTTGATAGACACTTTAATGTTTTCAGGCTTTTTCTCACTGTATTGTTCTTATCAGTCTCCTCTAAACCTTGTCTGGTTCTTTATTATGTATAGACTATGCATCATTCCAGATAAGAATAATGGAAAGGCTGTATTTTTGTTGTATATAAAATAATTATTATATTCTCCTTACTGTTGATAGTTCTGTTTCTTATGCATACTTAACATCTTATTTGCTTTATATCTGGAATTGTGTGCTGAGCAGAGGTCCTTGCTTAATTGACTGAAATGACATAAAAGAGTATAGGAGTTAATGTAAAATCCTGTAAGTGTATATGAAGGCTTAATTCCTCTCCCCCTGTATTGACTTTGTGCCTGAAAATTCATTGCAACTTGAGATGTCTGTAAAAATATATTTTTTGGCACTTATCCTCATTTGTCTTTCTTAATTTTTTTCTAACTAAAGGGGAAAAAAAAGCAAGAATCCATAACTTTCCAGCAATGCCATCCTTATGTTTCACTGTTGCCTGATTGAATATTCAGAGGACTTCTTTCACAGGCTTCCTACTTCTATTATAAATGTACAAAAATATGCAACCATTTATGGAAAGCTATTTATAGCTTTTGTATTAAGATCTTGACTGCTTAAGTTTGGAACAAATTTCTATATTTAAGGAATTCCAGGGCCTACTTACAAATACCCTGACTATGTGAAGAAAAACTTCTCTCTATAGCAAAACTAGCATTGGCATATATAAATGGGTAAACTCACGAGTCTAACTTTTGAATTCAGCTTTGCCAGTGTTTAATACTGAGAAGTAATATGTTCAAAGGCTTAAGAAGATAGTTGATAACTTCAGGAACCGAAGTTGTGGTCATCTGCAATATCTATATCAGTATATCTATCTGATGATTGTTATTGTTATAAAAATATTGTTATTGTTATGTACCCCTATCAGATCTGATCACTTGTTTTGTTCCCAGAGAGGGAACACATGACAAAGCCACATGATATTGTAGTTGACTATTTATGAAACTTGTCAGCCAAATGCGTTCTTACAATCAACATTTTTTCAAGGATTTTATTGCTAAAACCCATTTTTCTTTAACCCACTTTTCTTCCATAGATTTAAAAAGGAGGACAAATAAGATCATACTGCTACAGGTACTTTTGCAGGATAAATTCTGGTCTCCTTCGTATGGATGTCACACTGAGTTTTTCCTATCTACTGTACCAGCAACTAAAGTATCAGATGAAATAATTGTTTTGGTAATGCAAATCTATTAGCTTTTGATTCACAATGATTCTTTTTATATCAACATTACCAAGAACTCATAACAAATGAAATAACTGCGTATTGGAAACTTCCAGTTTTTGAATTGTGGCCATATCTTTTATGAATGTACGATGCTTTCCAGAGTTTTCCGGATGTTTATGGGAATAGAGGCTTAAGCAGGCTTTTGGGAGCCCAAGGAGAAGCAGAATATAAGAAAAGACATAGGATAAGGAGGTACTTTATTGTGAAATTCTGCAGTGATATTACACATCTGAATGGCCACAACTGCTATTTTGACCAGGCACGATATAGCTATGTGTGGGAAGGGAGCAGATGGGAGAGCTGCAGCTATGCCTGGTCTCTTTGAGTTTCTCAATTAGGGCTAATATCTTTGTTAACTAAGGAAGATTCTGAGCTTCAAAAAAACAGCCCTTTGATCCCCTTATTTTTTCATAAACATCCTGATTGCCAGCATCAAAAATAAATAGGGGTGACCCCAGTTCTCTGCAGCTGCCTCCTGCTTCCAAGAACTGAGCAACGAAGGGAAACACATGCCTCCCACGTGCCGCTGTTTGCCAGCCCCTTCTCCATTGCTCTACCAATCCTCAGTTGGGCTGCCGTAAATATTTTTACTTTAGTACTGTAACTGTTTATATGACACTCAGAACTGATCGCTTCAGGGAATGGTATTACACAGTGGAAATAGCTTGCAGCTTGGGTCTCAGCTGGTGAAACTAAATGCTGTAGTGCTGTGAAGGGTGACTTATTCCCAGCCACCCGCTATTTGGTTTCACTAGGGTCTTTGACATATGGGCAAATCTTGTTGCAGTAGTTTAAGACATTATCATCCCCAGCTGTCAGCCTGGCTATTCTGCTGAAGGTTGCCATCTCCATAATAGTGTTTGCTGTTTGCAAAGCCTCAGCCCTTCTATTTCATAACCTGGCATTTTTCTCAAATTCAGTTTCAGTGGAAGATTAGGCTAAAACACTGGAGTACTTAGCAAGGTGTCAGGTATGCAAGTATCCTTCTCTGTGGCAAAACCTTTTCTCTCAAAACCTTCCAACTTCACTTTAAAGGTGGCTCAAAATCTAGTTTAGTGACTCATGGGAATATTAAAATGCTACTTCCATCAGAATTGGAATTAAACATTAAAAACATACATGTTCTTATTATTCTCATGATCTGGATGCTTACCAGATACTACAGCTGCAGAACAAAACGGGTGTTCTTGCCAAGTTCAGTAATATTAGGTGCTGAGTAAAGTTTGGAACTGCCTGAAGCAGATCCCAAAGATCCTTTGCTGCATGGGAGAATGACTTAAAATACTTTTTATTGGAAGTCCAGGGAAGGGGAAGAGGAAGCCCTAGCAACTCCTCCTGAGAGCAACAGCCAGTTTCCCTGCTGGTGCTGCCTTTGGGGCTGCTCCAGCTTGGACCCAGCAGTCCCGTGTCATGTCCCAAAGTTACAGTGCTGTAGTTGTCCCCTGAAACCCTGCCCTGGAAATCACAGGGTCTGTCTGGTGTAGCAGGAACTCCTGAACTCTTGGAATGAGAAGTCTGGTCAAGCACAGAGCCAGCTTCACCAGCCTGAGTCAGAGACCTACCAAAGATATTTCCCCTTTTCCTGATATGGTTCCTGTAGGTAGAAGGACAAGCCACCTAAATTAGTTCATGAAATGGATATGTCTTTTCCCCGGGATAACAGAAGGATCTTAGTGGCTACCTCTAAACCGGTAATTGCAGCAAAAAGATGGTATCACAGATAGTTTTGTAGATCCTAACTGGAAAGTTACAATGGAGAGTACTAATGATATTTCAAGTTGTTCGCAATATCCTATTTTGAAAACCTGTCTTCACTGCTTATGACTTTGCCATATCTGGAAATGTTTAGCTTGAAATACTACACAATCTAATCCTAGCCTGCTCCAATCTAGTCTTGGAGAACTATTTCAACTAAAACTTTGCTACTATTCTGAAATTTCTTTGAAAATACTCCTGAAAAGTTTTCTTCAGTCATTACAAGCATGCTTTCAGGGTTCTTTTTTTTTTTTGAGGGCTAGTAGGGAAGGAAATCCACTGAGAGTAGCCTTTCAATCAATAACATGTCTTCTTCCCCATGAAACTATCTTTTGAATAACTGCAGATCTCAGTGGGGATTTGCTTGAGTCTAATCCCTGGATGTTCGTCATCATTTTCTGAGGTTCTCCTAACTTCAGCTCTCCCAGTGCTGGTAGGTGACGTGCTCCCCGGTTGGAAAGTAACTGAGTTTTCCTTGCTCCCTCCCAGCCCTTTCCCTTGGCAGTGCTTTGTAGTATTCACTGCGAAGTCTGAGAGCTTGAGGCTGCAGGGGATGAGATTGCTGTCTAAAAAGACTGAAATAACTCATTCAGTGCATGAGGAGATTTTGTCAACAACCAAGGGTGTATGCACACTACAGTGGAGTGTCGCCAAGAGCCAACTGCTGGTACCTGGACAAAATCTGAAAGTTGAATACTCATATTTGTCTATCCTTGTAACAATCCCTTTGAATATTCTACTTATATAATATCCATTTTCGGTTATATAATATCAATTTCTGGAGAATATTTTCTGTTCTTCACTTTCTTTTCTTGTTTCTTTCCACCTTCCTCATTTTCTTTTGATTATTATTTTATATTGATCTGATATTTTCACTGTTGCAGTTAATCTGTAACAGCTGAAATGTAATAATATCTTTTTTTTTTCTTAGAGGTAAGCCAGAGACTATTAGCTGGGTATACTTAGAATTGCTTTTTCCCTTGTGGATCCTCATTGTATTGCTCAGTCACCTAATAAAATGTGAATCTTTTGTAGTCCTTCTCAATTGATTTCCATTTTTATTATCTTGCATGATTTGGTAACAACTTTTCACTTTGTTCTACATTTCTTCTTCCAAAATCCTTTTGGACTACAGCTGGAGAGGAGAGGCAGTTTTCTGAGTTGTCACTACTTTACTTCTTCCAGAAATGGGAAGTCGTATAGACAATGAGGAAGGAGTTTGTCAAGAAGAAAACCTGAGATTTCAAGCTACATATAAATTAGGAAAACAAAACAAAACAAAACAAAACAATATTTGCTTGACTTTGCTTAATACTTTCAGTAGGGTAGTAAGTGTGCAATAGCATATATGAATCTTGTGTAGAAAATGATTTTTATATACATATACAGTACCTACATGCAGTTTTGAATAAGAAATAGTATTGCTTCTTTCTGTTTTGCAGTCACCTGGCTGTAATCTCTTTGCAAACTAATGATGACTTCTTTATTTCTCCTTGCGAACCTAGTTACTCAGTGACTCCTAAAACATTGAAAATGCATTAGTATTTGAAGGAAAAATGTAGCTACCTGCAGACCTTAAGCTGGGTTTGGCACATGTTAGAAGAAAACAGTTTGATGAGAAAAAGAAAAAAACAGGGAAAACAGAAAAAAACATAGAAAAAGAAAAAACACTTTTTAATCTTAGCAATCTGATTGTTACTATCCTTAGTGTTGCAAAGGTTGAGTGGTTTTGAATTCTTGTACTATCTGCTTGAAATAAGGAATATATCTGGCGAAGTTACTTTCACAGTCACTTCCATGCAGCATGTAAATGGTTACAGAATAACACTGGGAAGCCATTTTAAGATTTGTTTTCTATGTTGTACTTGTTCAGAGAGACAAACAAGGTTAGATCAAAAGAAGCTTTTTAGCCTGCTTCTTTCTCACCTGTGTCTCAGTGGGTTTGTTTTAGCGCTCAGAATTATTTGATTTATTATGAATCTCTCCTTCATAAACATAAAATCAGAATTTCAGGATTCTGAATTTTCTCACCCTTTCATTATTTAAAAACAAAGATTTTCTAAGACTCCCAGAAAAAAAACAATGACAACATTAGATATGTGCAATCATCATCTCTTGTGTCTAACATCATGTGCTACTGAAAAATCCAAATGTGAAGGGGGATTGCCCATATAGTTTGTCAGCACACTTACTGGCGCTGTTTTGAACCGTGCCAGCAAGCACACGCCTTGACCATAATAGAGGTGAAGAAATATTCTCCTTAATTCTTTCAGATGGGGCAGTGAAGGGACTGTAAGCCGACATAAGTGAGATGCCGCCACCAACTGTGATTCACCAGTACAGTGCTCAGCTCTTTTGGATACTGAAACGTCTCAAAAATTACACCTCTCTGCTTCAGCCTCAGCTGGAATTCGTGACGCCCCTATTGTGACTCAGAAGATTTGCAAACAGGCTTTTGCTTTTTATTCACCCTATTGAATGGTCAATATCTTTAAGAAGAAAAAACATCTTGAAACCATTGCATTGTACTTTGTTTGACCAGTCCTGCTTTTTCTATGTATGGTAATGTAAACAATGCATTTTTATGTTCTGTAAGATTATTGTTGTAGCATAATTACAGAAATAGTACAACAGTGTTATTTGTGATGCTGAGAATCTGGACGTACACATTTTTTTCCAGCTATTAGAGTTTATTTTGCAAATATACAATGGAATCTCTGGAGAATAAACTATGTACAAAGTATTTCATACTGCCAGACTTGCAGTGCATATGTTCAATTTCAGATTCCTTTTCATTCTTTCTAAAGGGTGCCTCTTCCACACTTCTCTTCCTAAAAGACGTCCTAGGCTGTTGGTTTCTGCTGAAGTTCCTTCTGCCTCTGAAAGTCTCTGATCCATCCATATTCCCCAAGAAGGATGTTTTCAAGGAGTCCCTGTCTCATGTCTTGGTCATGTATCTTCTACACTCTGGCTCATACAGGCTTCTGCCAGAGCACAGTGGTAGTGCACTATAGTACCAGTGAGACTTATTATCCAAATCAAAGCCATAAAACCTTTAATTCCTATAAGAAACCTTAAATTTTAAAACTAAATCTTGAAAGCCAAGCAGGTTTGGTTTTCTTTGATGTTTTTATGGTAAATTTTTTCTTCTTAAATATAGACCTGAGGTCAACTGGGGAAATAAAGTATTCCAGAATATAATCCAATATTAGAAAATCATTTAGAAATAGATATTTTTCTTAAATCAGTTTCTTGGAGTTATGAGAAACATCTGTGTGGCATTTTGCTTATCTGTAGGCTCTACGGAAATTCAAAGGAAAGAAAAACTCAGCTACTAGATAGACAATTCAACAATTTAATGCGTTTGGCCTAGAGCTTTAAGAATAATGAATGTGGGTGTCTATTGTTAGGCATCTAAATAAAAGTTAAAAGATACTGAAAAACTTTTACTGTTTTATAGATTTACTGTTTATGATTTTATGTTCACTATTCAGACATAAAAATATTTATTTTTAAAGGAATAAATGCCTGTTTAGATCACTAACCTTTTGGTCCCTAGTTTGAACAGTTTTTCTTTTGCTGTTTCATGGGAATGATTAAATGAATGAAAATGTAGATATTCTTACATGAATGAGTTTTATGACGAGAAAGTAGGAAAGAAGAAGAGGAAAAACCTTTGAAGTAAATGTTTCATTTTTTGAAATTACAATGCTATAACCTAAGAAGTTATTCTGTTCAGCAGTTTATTAGTACTTGTAGAAGAATTTGGTGAAAATTTTGGTTTCTAAAAAAAAAGTGAGTTTCATATTCGCTCTGCCTTGCTGTTTCTAACTAGAAAAAATGCTACTGTGCTTATGCAACTGTGAAAT
This sequence comes from Crypturellus tataupa, assembly GCA_034781795.1. Lineage (NCBI taxonomy): Eukaryota > Metazoa > Chordata > Aves > Tinamiformes > Tinamidae > Crypturellus > Crypturellus tataupa. Next base: position 2,149,798 of record JAWLRI010000307.1, on the reverse strand, counting down.
AGTGGTACTGCATAATTCCCAAGAATGGTTTCTTCAGAAGCATTTACTTTCTGCTTCTTGTGTCACTCAGATCTTTCCAGGTTTTATGGTATAGTAATTCCCAGGTGGTTTGCCAGAGTCAGACCCATATACACAGAACAGTCTTGTCTTTAGACCTAAACTGTTCATTTTGTAACTAGTGATTCCAGGACGTGTTGTCCTAGCTTCCATTTGCTAATTAACTATATGCTAGTTAAATGTAGTTTGCTTTCCATCTTCTGTTCTTAAGAAAAAAACACATTCTCATCATTTCTAATTTACTCCTGTCTCAGTATCCTGCGTAAATGCTAGGAAATTTGCTGCAAGATCTTTTTAAAAACAAGTCAACAAAACAAATCTGCCAAAGTAAAAAATGGGTGGGGATGGAAAGAAAAAAGAATCAAACATTAAAATTGGGAGCATATATAATTCTCTCTAGTCGAAATGCAAGTAGGTGCATTTCATCAAATAGTTTAGCCCTGTAGGTGCTAGCTGTTTCTTATTTAACTAATATTTCAGAGTTTTAATCTATTGATGATAGGCTGCAGTTTCTGCTTTTTTTTCTATTCACAGTGGGAAAATGATAGTTTAGTCATTTTTATGACTCACTGCCCATTGGTTATAAGCAAAACCCGATCTATTCTTTCAGCACTGAAGAGATTTGGAGCATTGCCCGTCCTTTTGCCCAGAGAGAAGTGAATCCTTTAGGCATGCTTTTATTTATTCCTCATTGGATTTTAATACAAGATGCTATAAAACTCGATTCGTAGAATAAATTTAGTATTATTTCTGTCACTTTATTGATTTACCTTTTATCTTAAAGCAAACCAAAACAATCCTATGTCATATCTTCTAAAGGTAAATTCCCTGCAAGCTTTTTCTTCTGTAAGGCAGTTCAAATCTCAAAACATAATTCCCAAGGCCCACTCATACTTCCTGCTGAAAAACAGGAAGGAGAAAGGGGACGTGCCTTGTCCTTGTTCTTTCATGTTGCCTACCTCCTGGCAAAAAGAACCGGCCAAATGTGGATTTGGGGAATATCAGGAACATATATTTTCCAATAGGCTTTCTCTTCGGAGTAAAGGAAGAACACATGGAGAGTTTCAATTTTGTGTCAAAACTCAGGACTGAGTTTAACATCGCTAAGTAGTCCCAGCTGAGTAGAAAGCTTGATCCGAAGGATGCTGCTGCTTTAACGGCAGAACAGATCACGGGCAGAAACCTGCCTAGGCCTACCTATGACTGCCTCCTCCAATGCTTTCTAGGACCAATCTAGAGAATATGCTGTGTGGAGTTGGAGACAACAGCTGTCATCTAGAAATCGTAATTTCCCTCTTTGTTATGGGTAACTGGTGCTGCTAATAACATTTGAAATGCAAAAACTCTACTCTTGCATACCAAATCTACTGACGGTAAAGATAAACTTTGAGGTGACAGCAGGAAAATTGATGGTGTTTATGTAATGTGTTGGCTTCCACTGCAGCTCTGTTGCCTGTATGGTAGGGATTGGCTGTCTCAGTTACTGAATTTGTTTCATCCTAAAGAAAATTTGATGGTTTCAGTAAAAGTACAACAAACAAGTAGCATTACTCTAAAGTCCCAAAAGATTTCTCCAAGCTTAAACCAGTTCATATCATGAGTGTATTAATGAGGAATCGACTAAGATATTTATTGCTTTGGGGTGTTCTCAGCGAAAATTCAGTTTGTCTAAGCTGGAATGTATGAGAGCTATTTTGTTCATACTCAGTATGGAGCCTATTGCAATCAAAGTTAGGCACTGATCTGATACAAAGAGTTCATATGAATCAGTTATTTCAAAAACTGCAAATTTATACTGATGAGATAAGCTTTATTCTGCAAAAGTCATATATCAGCATTTCACCTGCTGAGAAAGAAATATTAACCCTTATTATTGTCTATTATTTTAAGTTAAAGTAGGAGAAAAAAGTTCTGCATTTCTTAGGTTTTGTTCAAGGAATAAAAACTATGAAAAGAAATTAAGATATTTATCCAGTATGAAAAATAAAACTATACAGACATGTCCACAAATTAGTGAAGCTGAGTGTTTTCTTTAGAATTGCACTTCTTTTTAGGGAGTCCTTGAAAACCTTAGATGGACAAAATAAAATGAGGCATGGCAGAATAAAGATCAACATGAATAAGGCAGAACCTACTCTGTTCAATCCATTTTAACTTTTTTAATAGGAATTGTTATGAGACTAATTCTCTGTTGTGGAGCAGGTGGGTCATACAGAGAGCAACATTAGTAATGGTCAAAGTACATCCTTAAGTTCACTTAAATGGTACTCTGAGCCCCACATGGCAGAATTTAGCTCAAAAATAGGGGAACATTTTATAGTATAACAGAGAGATAAAAAATTGAAGGAGCTTAAGGACAATGTTCTGCTGGAAAAGGATATTATTTTGTCAGGCTGCTTTAGCTTAATTTCATGCTCTAGGAACAAAGAAATTGTCTTGTCTTTGTTACATTGCCCAGAGAATCTGGACAAAATCCGAACAAAAATCACTTAGGTACCAACAGGGTAACATAGGGGAAAAATGTAAGCGCCTAAATTAATAAGAGAATGAAAAGACCTCTACCTAATCCAGTTAATTCTTTCAGACACTAAGATATTTCTGAGAGAGCTCCTTCATTGCCCAAGGTTCACCTCTCTTGCAGCTGGGGTAATGGTCGAAGGACATTTATTTCATTTTAACTTCAGTCATTTTAGTCAGCACAGATTGAAAGGCACTTAAAGTAGACAGCTCACTTCACTCTAAAACAGGCAAGGGACACCTGCTCCTGCCCCTGCAAGGGAGATCAAGATTGAAAGCTGGTGTGGCGAGGCATTCCTCTGTACCCAAATACAGCGTGTCTAAAAGTGAAGTGGTTTCCAGATTCCCAGTCAGAAGTCTGCTTCACGTAAGCAGGTAAGTCAGTCACATGTCTAAGAGAAAAAGGAAATTTTAAATATGTTCATTTTTCAGCATTTTCTATGCCTGGACCTACTTGTTTCTTAGGCTGTTGTCAGTCTCATTTTCCATGATTACATTTTCACATGTATTAGGAAGTGAACTGAGGCCTTCTAAATAAATTTCTCTTCCATGGATTTAGTTTCATCCTTCCCTTCTGTTTCATTAATTTGTACTAATTTCTTATTTTCTAGTTAGATGCTTTCTCCTGTGAAACTCTTGAGGTGGAGAATTAATTTCAGGGATCTTGTGGAGACGTTATTAATGTTAATCTATTATTACAGAGGTATTTTCCACATAAACTCTGTAGCAACAGTACCGTGTGATAGAAGACATGGGACTGAAAAAAAGTGAAATTACATAGTGTTTTAAGGCTCACACTAGCTGCAAAGAAATATTCCACTGATGCAAAACTGTCATACTGGATACAATTGGATACTGCCAAATAGGATAGAGCATCTCTTATGAGGATGATCACAATTCACAAGTGGGGTCAAATAAAAACCTCTTTAGTAAGAAGCAAACAAACTCTGTACATGATGGCCTTGAATAAAGATAAATAAATCTGATTATAAACTCTCCTTATTGTGCTCCCAAGTCACTGTGTCTGAAAGACTTAATGTAATCCTGTCATGAATCAGGAGAAATTGGGTAAGAAAAGAAAAGAAAAGATGACTTTTATATCCATGTTTAACACAGTTGTTCTTGAACTCAGCTCTGGTATATGATGTGACAGTGCTACCAGCTCAGACTTGGTGTCTCCAGGTAAAGGAAGATGTTAGTAAATGAGGATGGATTCCGAGCAAAGCATAATTAGAAGATAGGTCTTAAAGGAAATGTTCAAGAAGTTGCAAAGAGAAGGTAAATGGGGAATTTAGTCACAGTTGATGCATATTCACATGGAGGAGCAAAACTTAGATGCGTGTCTGATCCTAGAAGACATAAATGTAAATAGATCTATGACTGAAAAACTGGAAATGAGTTGCAGATTCCTAACTGTAAAGGCAAGTAAACACTGGAACTGTTTCATAAAACGCCTTAAATTCTCTGTCCTTTGGCTCTTTTCCCTCAATACTGTAGTTTTTTTTCTTTTGAATTTATTTAATTTTTTTTTTCCTGCAAGGGGAAACTCTAGTTTAAACAATGGTGAATTTAGGATGCTGTCAGATTTCTGCTATGTGTCTCAATCTACATCTCTCATGGAATTGGAAAATGCTTTGGGAACAGGGATAGAGGGCCCTGAAAAGTCCATGGAAACAATCTAGGAAATGTGAGGTTTCTGAAATGGGGAAGAGCCCGCTGATGGAGAAAAAGGTTTAGATCCCTTATGCTTTTTGATGAGGTATTGCCTTTTTGCCCAAGTTACAAACCACTTCCTAAGTGGAGGTTTGCAAAGGATTTACTTTTGATGACTATGACTGCAAAAGGTCGAAGAGAAGGTGATCAGGTGTCTTCTGACCTTATAAATTATGTACTATTCCATTCACACTATAGTTTTTTATATTTCTTTTTTTAAATTATATACTAGTTACTGATTTTATTAGTAACTTTATTCATAATTTTATTAATAAAAGCACAGCATGGAGAAGGACAGAAGTCCAAGAGATACATTTCTTACCTTTTGAGCCCAATAAACTACACATTTAATGATCACTTGAAAAGGGGCATTTTACATCTGTCAGATTGATTTCTGATTATTAAGAGAAGTAGTGGGATGACCTGCTTCCCCCAAAAAGTTAATTTCTCTGCAAATTATACTGCAGCAGTGAGCAATCTCTCATCTGCCCCCTCCAAGACCTCACAAATCGTGATGGAATTTTTCAAACTGAGAGGCTAAATAGAGAGCATAAATCAGTATTTCAGGCGTGTAGATATATAACTTCATTTTCAAAAGCATTTAATACCTAAAAATTCCTAATGACCTTTGTAGAAGCTTCTCGGTGAAGAAATTTTTAGAATGAGGTTGCTTTTTCAGATTTAATAATAGTGGAGAAGCCTAATTTTGTCTCCAGGTCTTAAAAATTTTTGCTAGATTCTTAGTCATGATGCCTCAGTCATTTAGCCACAATTCCTTGACATTTTTGGGGGCAGGGCGAAGAAAAAAAAAATCTTCCTTATCTGATAATAAAATGTTAAGTTTTAATTAACTAAAATCCTAACGCTATAAAAGCCAAAAGAATAACTGACTGTGAAAGTAGTTCCTAAGTAGGTCATATGGCCAAAAGCTAAATCTAGTTTTGTTGTGCTATCAAATTCCTACAGACATGCCACTACTTGTAAGTATAAGAAAAAAAAAAAGAAAAAGAGAGAGAGAGAAAAGCAAGAGAATTCAAGGTTAAATGACCTGACTGGCAGAAGTACCAAGTACCCACAAATCCCACTGAAGTCAGTGGGAGCAGCAAAATCTTAATGTTGCTAAAAAACATTGTTGGAAACATTGTTTAGCTTATGCTGATATGTCTTTATATTGCTGTGACTTCCCCCAATGAAGGTTTATGATTTCTAGAGACACAGTGCTGTAAAATCAATCCCCAGACTCACGAGGCAGTCCAACATTAGCCCTAGAGGCCTATATGACATTTGCAGAATCTGGTGCCACGCTTTTGTTCCATGCACATATCCTAGTGCTCTACACAAATCTCTGGAGCCAACTTATGGGATTGCAGTGGTCTTTGGCCACGCAGAGATTACAGGTGCCTCAGACTGAGCGATGCTCTCTACTGAGCAGGCTTTCTATTGCACAAAGCTCAGTGGCAACTAACCCAGGACTTGTCAGTATTTAACTGGACTCAATGAATATGCCTAGCATATGAATATGAATATGCCAAGCCTCTTATTGACTGTGCCTGTTCTAGAAGAGAAAAGGGAGTAAAAGAACACAAACAGTGCTGCTTTAGTCTTCTTCCTACTTGGTCCTATTCCTATGGGGCTTGCTCTGTATAAAGAACTCTAACAGTACTGGCATTATCTACGCAGCTGCTAAAATTTTAAGCTAAGAACTTAAGAACTTAAAACAATTCAGATCAAAAATAATTTTCTATCTATCACTCTTATTATAAAATGTTTGATATGATTTGTGTAAAAGAAGAAACAACAGCGTAAGTGCTGAAGAATAAGACTATTGTACACATGCAATGACCTCAAATCTAGAGTTCAGTGGTCTCTAACTTTTCTATACTGAAACTTCAAGTAAGGTGTTAGATGTATGCAAAACCCTAAATGCTATTAGACCATGCTAAAAAATGCCCAACCTGTCCCTAATTTTTGTTTCTTTTCCAAACAACTATGACATAGTGGTCTCCTTTTCCTTTTCCATATTTTTCTACTCAGAGAATAAAAGAACAAGAATCACTGAATATGTCAATTATTAAAATGTAAAAATTAGATTTTTTTTTAACTTTCACCTAAAATGTCAAGTGCTGGGTGAAGTATTTTGCGGTGAAAAAGTTGAAGTTTGGAAAAGTTATTTTTATGTAAATGAGATATACTCTTGAAAAGTCTCAAACAGTTTAGGTTTCTGACTAATTAGTGGGAGAAAAAATGTGAAGAAATTCTCAGGAACTTAGGAATCGATCATTGTTTTCTTGGAGAAACACATTTATTCATTAATCAACACATTCAAGAATAGCTATGCCCCAGCAAGGGGTGTAGGATTATATTTAGCTGAACTTGGATATAACTTGACAGGTATTCAGAGCTTCTCAGTGCGTGGCTGTTGGGTGGACTGTTTACAACCCTTTGATATTGCTTGGCTGAAAACAACTGAATACCACAGATTAAATATTAGTTAACAGCACATTTGAACATGACAAAGCAGTCATCTAAATGACAGCTTGTTATTTTTTTCCTTTATGTACAAGACATGGAAGCACCATTATTAACTTCAGAAAAAAATAAAGAACTGTATTTCTGTCCCGATCTGGGGAGGAGTGAAGCATCCATAGTTGTCAGGTTGTCTTTGATACTTGCAGATGACTTCAGTAGAGACTTTAAATGCTCCGCACCTCTCAGTTTCAAGCCATTAGCATACATCTTCCTCTAGGGAATATAGACTTATTACTCACATTTGAAATGAGATGCTATCTGCAGAGGGGTTAGCAGCTCTCATAGTTCTTTCCAGCTTAGTGTCAAGATGAGTAAGAGACACCGGTATGGGTTTGCAGCCTAGATTAAGCGCGTGCTTGAAGAGGGTTGTGTAGGCATGACTGGAAGCTGAACAAGGGGTGGTAGCCTCTTGTTCCCATGCTTTCTCCATTGCTCTTTCTGGAATGACTCCTCTCCTGTAATTACACTCCCAATAAATCTCTTAGGACAGGACCATACGGCAATATGGCAATGAAGAACACCCCTGTGAAACCTAACTCCTTGTACAGCCTGAACCCAGGATGTGACATATTATAATTAATAAGGTGGTTGGCAAAGTTATATGGTCTTGTTCTGTGTTGCAGGGTGTCCATGGAGTTTGAAGGAAAGGTGTATTTCAAAGGAAATTCCTAAACACATCTCCGTTGTGAAGACAGGTCCTGTGTTTACAGAAGGGTTAAAAACATTAGGCTGTCATCCGATGGCACTGAAGTAGCTCAGCTGAAGGTAAAGATCGTGGTAAACTAACAAGAGAGAAGCAGTTTAACTAATATTTTAGTGATACAACTTTCAGAAGGATATCTGGACATAGCAAGAAGGTGATTTTGCTGTGTGATCAGGCAATATGTAGCTAACTTAAAGAAAACAGGTTATTAAAAATCTGAGTTGATAGCGCTGTAGATGGATGGCAAAGACTTTGGTCATGCTAACTATGTGAACAATACCTAGAGACCCCAAAGACCCTAATTAGAAGTGCTAGGCTAATTTGAAGGTCATGTTGCCGCACCTCCACTGCTCTTATTACCAGTCTGTGCCAGAATTAAGGCCGCATATTTCCATCCATGCTTTCATCTCACTGGGTGCACAAATGCCTCTGTCTGGGATTGCAGCCTCTGTCGGCCTTTAGAGCAACATACTGCAGAGGGGACTGGGCATACATTTTTGGCTCTGTTTCTGTGGAGCTGGAGCACAGTAATGTGCATCAGTTCAGGTCTCCCGAATGCGAAATTGTCTTTTAGAGCCTAGGTTTCTTCTGGTCACTGTGCATCTATAACAAAATATTAGCGGCATTTCTCAGAAGCACATACAGGCAGTTAAAAATATATATATAAAATGAAAGGCATATGCTCTTCCTTAAACTAGGAAGGATCACAGCAAATCCATATATAAATCAGCAACATACTGACACACTGTCAAACACCAAAAACTGTGCCCAGAGAGAGATGCACTCAAGAAGTGTCACCGACCCGGTCAGGAATGCCATTCTCAGGTGTTGAAATGAGCCCAGCTGCTCAAATAGAAAAGAAAGGGGAGCTTCTCGGCCCCCTTCGTGGGCGAGCACTGCTCAAGCATCTGGCTTGTGAACTGTGGCCAGATGTTTCTCCACTCGGGTCCTGCAGAACCTGGACACTGCATTTTACCGGAGCCACTTCTCAGTCAAATGCCTCAGAATAACAGAATTCAAAAACCATCATAAAGTGCATGGCATTTTCTTTGCTCATTCTACTGAAGGTGGAAGGCTTACAATACTGTGCTAAAATACATGGAAAATTATTTGTAGCCAATTATCTGGGTTTCATTTTGTAGATGGTTGTTTTAGTCAGCATAACCCTTTTGCAAAATATTTAAATATATTTTAAGCCTATAAAAATACAAGTAATTGAAAAAGGCATTTCTTTTTTCTGTGACTTCTTTATCTTCCAAAGACATCCACATCAGAACAAGTACAGCTTCATTACTGTCAGTAGGTCATCATTAAATAAGCATAATGGACTGTAATGAGCTTTTTACTAGGAGAAAACTATATTAGGAAATACTGAATTACTATATAGAACAAATACTGTATCCACTTCATATCATGTGATCTCAACTCCATGTTTACTTACATTTCCCCCACCCATGAAAAATAACTGAGCAATCATCATGAGAATATTGAATTTTATATTTTACTAATTAACAAGTACAGCACAACCTGGAATACATATAGCAGCTCTATACTTTTCAGCGGGAAATTTATCTTGTGCTACTTTCCTGTTTGTCTTATGTGATATTACACGAGACACCTTCAAAAAAGTGTGGGCAAATGAAGAGAAAGTAAGGTAGTGCAGAGTGTAGATGAAGTGGTGAGAGGAACAGGAAATGATATAAATAATAGATGAAATTGCTGCTCTTTCTAGTAAATAAGTGCCAGACAAAATTGATATACAATATACCCCACAAGGCCACAGTAGCTATAGCAACAACAATAAATGTAGTATCTTCATTGCAGATTAGCCATATAAATATCCAACCTACGGACAATACATGTTATATATGTACATTACAGCTACTCTCTGACTGTCTTTTCTATTGCTGTGAGTGTTTTTTATGTCTTGCCTCATCCTGAACAATTCATTTTCCGAATCCTCACAATACATCCAAAGAGAAAGAAATGATATAACAGATCCAGTTGCATTACACTTAATGTGAAGACTATTTTCCATAAGAGAAGCAGAATATATATGTGCGTCTGTGCATGCATATTGAGCTCCAGCGCTTGTGCACTTTAATCCCTCAGCATTCAAGATCCTCATTTTTCAGACTCATCTCTCTTGGATATTTTAGGCAATATTCTATCTAGTTTGATATGGGCATTGCACATCACTTTCTTATACTATAACCTAGAAGCCTGGATTACTTTGTAAATTCTCCAACTACCTTGTATTTGCCTCAACTGCAACTGCACAAAATTATGTGAGGTGTCTCAGGACATGTAATTTCCATCTTCCTCAGAACAGGCTGACCTATCCATGCCCCCCATTGGTAAAACTCTTTAAACTTCAGTGTGCCACTAGGCTGCAAAGGATCTCACCATGCGTTGACATCTCATTACCAAATCCTCTCTTTTGTGGATCTATTCCTTTTCCTATGATACTTGTTCATTTTACAGGGAAATTATGTGTCCATCCTGCTGATGCTACTATTGCTGCTTAAATGAAAATAACCTCAGATAGATAAAGAAAAGCAAATAATTGCACAATTTTCTCTTAAATATTGATAAATAACTGATGATTTTAAAGATGATTTCACATTCAGAATTGCTTGACTTAATTACAAGAATGAATTTTTGAATGGCACTGTTCATAGGATGCTATGACGCAAGATGACACCCTTGTTTGTGTGCACTGCAGCAATTATTTGCTGTCCTTGATTAGCCTACCTGTACTGTACCTGCAAAGTGATGAGCCCCTTTTTTGGCTCACAGAACATCTGAAAAATAAGACATCTATTCAGTTGGTCATCTGAATTCCAAAGAGGAGATATTTCCATTCTTTGGAATGTTTATTCTATTACTTTTTGCTGTACCTTCATTGCTTGAAAACACTCTTGAAAACAGAAGCAAATGTTGCCAAATAATGACAAATAAACATAAATATACAAGTGGTATAGATTTATGGCATTTGTGTTTGAATTCTCAAATTCATATCCATGAACATTGCTAAATCCCTAGGCACCTGGAATTGCATTACAGAATCTCCTGGTCCTGTGAGTCTGGAAAAGCCAGAAAAAAATCGAGGAGAGTTGCTTCATAATGAAATTCATTAAAGTCCTTTCCCAAATAAAATCCTAGATAAGGATCTGCTGCCATGGAAGGAAGTATTGATCATTAGTGTCCTCTGTCTTGCTATTGCATCTTTGCACTCAGGCGATTCTACCCTTGTGAAAAAGTTTTTAGCAGTAGATGATCCTGTAAGTCTCCCTGCTGCCATGACATCATGGCAGCCACAGGATTTCAGGTGATTAACAGAGCTACTAGTTTGCTTGAAGTTCTTATTAGGTACCTTAGGTTGATTGGTACTGATGTCCCAAGTGGATGACAGTATTTAGTCATAAAATGGTCGCATAAATAATTCAGCTGAATTTGGCAGAGTTGTTAATTTGTTCAGATGTGAGCTACTGTAGCATGAAGTCATTTGTCCTAGAGAAGAAGAAGAGGCAGAATATGTCAAAGAAAAATATGGAAGGGTTAAGAATGCCTCTGTGCAAACCTCACGCTACAGTTTCTTAGGGTTCAATATAGCTTTTTCTGTGTGCAATAATATTCATTTCCCAGGACTAAGAATCCCTCTAGTCTTAACTTCTGAAAATGTGACTTTAGTTTAACAAGCACAGGTTTATATTAAAAAAGAAAGAAAATACCTTTTTCAGAACTTTAGCATCCACAACCCTTTCGTTTTATACTGCATGAAACATGCACAAACTGAATATTGGCATGTAATTGCTTTTTTTACCCTCCATCACTTGATGTTATGCTCCTTTTTTTTCTTCAGAAGTCTCTGGGAATCTCTGTGTGGGAGACTTCTAAGATAAGAAGTTTTCTCATGTGCTCGATCAGCAAAATTCTGTGAGCCTGTCACAAAAGAACCTAGCAACTACCCGCATTTTCCATCACTTCATTCTGGACTGGCAAATGCATCCGGTTGCTTTTCTATGCATGGCATAATTAGAACAACTCTGCCTTTTCTTTGGATGTCTGTAATGAGTAGGGTCTGGCATTATAAACACTACCTGAGTAATAGTCATTTTAAAAGGAAAACTGATGACACACAGCTCTCATTTTTACTTCCTGCTTTCACTGAAGGCTGAACTGAATTTCATTGGTTTGCTACATATTGCATGAGATAATTGTTCCTCAGGACTCTGCTCTTTTTTATTGAACAGTAAAAACAGCACATGATTTATTATTACGTATCTGTTTTACAGAGAATATCATAAACAAATGCAAACTAAGACTTACACAACAAGATGTGGAAAAACTATACCTGGTGCAAGGATTATTGCTAAAAATATCCGTATTTTCAAAAAACTGTCCCACACTTCTCAGTTATTTATTGTGTATAGAAATAAAGGATTTGGAAGCACATTATTTTAAAAGTATTTATTGGAAAATACTGCATTTTAGTAATGACATTTTCTAGATTTTGATACAAAATACATAGTAGGGCTCCACAGAAAAAACAGAAAATAAACCTAAAAGTATCAAGGGCATTTATAGGGAGATTGCTTGAATGAAAGATTGGAATTCAGAGCAAAAGCCCAGTACTACTTTCGTCTCATATTAGTCTCCCATATTCATTATGTCCCCCTATATTTTCATGAGGAAGAAATAATACCCCCCATAAAAAGACCTGCTTTATGGAGGCAGATTCAGTTTCTGTATGCTACAAACTCAAACAATGGAGATTAATGGATGTTTACAGAAAAGAGTGAAATCGTATCTTGCTTAGAAAAGCACATTGGATGAGTCAATTGAAGCTGTTCTGACCCATGTGCACTTCTGCCTCTCTCTAAGAAAGCCAGATACAAACTAAAACAAATGCTAAGTATAGGATGTCTACCTTAACGTCAAAACTTGATTAAATGGTAGGAAAAAGTCCTTGGCACCCTGCTTATTACTGTTGAGTCTGTAGTCAGGAAAAGCAATATGTGTAACAGCTTGGATTTTGTACAGTATAACCAAAAACTATGTTCTTTTGATATGTGTTTATCTAAACTCTCAATGAGGTAGCTTCAGAAATTCCTGCCTTATACCTTTATCTCTTTCAAGCAATGTTAGGAAACTTTTCTGAGCATGAACTTATTCTTACCATGTTTGTCATTGCACTGAAAATCTTGTTATGAGTATATGATTCTTATATACCCTATTAACATTTTGCCATTCTGTGTTCTGTTTACAGTTCTCCGAGATTACACTATAGGGAACTAATACAGCTATATAAATGTCCCCAAGTGATAAACATTTCTATATAAGTTGCAATGTTAAGCCTAGAACTATTTTTAATTCACAGAATTTAGGAAGGGGAAATCAATCTGATTGCCTTGTAGATATAAAGAGCATCTTTTTTTATTCTAGATTTTTTGTTGCGGTTGAATAACAGCTTTGTTAGTTCAGAGAAATGGTAGTAGGGATTATAACCTAATCCTTCTTGATGAAAATGAGAAATATGAAACAGCATAATTATTCTGTTTTAACAGCTAGACAAAACATTTGCCAGGAATACAGTGTTTTGGAATTACAGGGAAAGGGACATTTTGCACTTGTCAGCTGTATGAGCACAGGTCAAGCAGACAGCTATGGCCCCAGTGGAGCAGTTCCTTGAAGTGCTTAACGAGCTGATAAATTAGTTTTCTTACTTTGGAATATTCAATTTTAAAGAACATATGAATATCCCTGCATCTGCACCAATCAGTGATCCAGTGAAATATTTATATTTCAAGCAAAATGTTTATGCAGAAAAGACTATTATTAATCTGAACTGCATTTCCAATGCTGACACATAGAAACTAGTATGGCATAGAAGGAAGACTCCTACAGAACAGAACAGCATGGTTTGGGGGAACAGAGTTAGGACACTGCCAATAACACAGTAACTTACCCTGGATCTTCGCTTCTGGCAGGTACAAAATTGCCTCCTCACAGATTCCATGAACCAGCAGGACTTCTCAGAGAGGTATTGGATTACAGAACCAGCTGGCTCATCTCCCTTTTTTTCCTTTATGTTCTTACCCTGCACCTAAATTTGGTTTAGGGGGCATTTTTTTCAGTTTATTCCTTTCTGCCTTTTGATTCAAGCTTTCACCTGGCTGATTGTTTTGGTGAGGTTCATCTCAAGCAGCTATGGATATTTGCAATGAGAAATACACAGGTCTGCTAGTCACCAATACTTCTTTTTGAGTCAGTGGACTCAGTTATTTTCATTTATATGGTCTGGTTTTGAAGTCTGCATTAGGATGTAATGCATTGCGTCTTAGAAGTACCTATTTATTTCCATCAGCCCCAGAGGGAAGCTATATGACTAGCTCATATGCAGATGTCTGCACTATAGATCTACACATTTAACTGCGAAATCCCATCCATGGAATATTTGGGCTCAAATTATGATAAAAAGGTCATATTACATACCTTTCATTATAGTCCATCCTCAAATTTGGTAGAAAGTTTGGAAAATGAAGTTACATTTCTGAAATGAATGCAATTTTTAGGTCTTCACCTTGCACCTGCTAAGCTAATAGTAATTTTTTATGGCAGAATTAGGTCTTGCATGCACCTTAAGAAACCTAATGGAACAAAATCTATTCAGCTAATGAGATATTTTGGTGGATATGAAAGATTTTGAAAGACATGTAGGTGAAATGACATAAGCCGCTTATGGTCAAGGATTTCATGCCAACTTGCCAATCAATAGCACCTATACTCTATGACTACGAGTTGAGTCAGAGTTCACTCTGCTTGGTCTTGTTATGAAAACTAGAAATTCTCACTGTAATTAGACCTCAGTTCTTTCGTAACTGGATGGAGTACCATGTGCCATTTCTACTTATTTTGAAGGTTGAAAAGATAACAGGGAGTCAAAAATAAGGGACACAAAGTGTGCTTGAAAAGAAACGAAAATAGTATACATATATCTGCTGCCATTTTGATTGCTTCAGTTTCTTGGAAAGGTGAACTCTCTGCTTGGATACTTTTGCAAGCAGTTAAACAAAACTCATTGCGGCACTGCTGATATTATTGGTTGATATTATTGGTTTTTCCTTTATTACTTATTTGCACCGAGGAAGTACTGAAATAGAGGGTGCCCCGTTGGCCACAGGACATCGCACCAGGCACTGTGTGTCTACATGCTGGAAGGAGGCGTGCTGAGGGACGTTGCTCTGGACGTTTTCTTCTACAAGTAATTTTGTGTTCATTGATACCTCTTTTCTAGTGTTTTCCTTGAAAGTTGAACCTGACTATACAGTTCGGTAAGGACTCTGGTCAGGCAAACACTCGAGTGCCTCATTCCTGTCATTTAACTGTGACTTGTTTTTTGGCTCAAGTGGGAAGGCTTTAGCAGAGCTGCAATTAGGACCTGCTTTGAGACTGGTACTCAGACCTCCTGACTGACAAAAAAACAAACAAACAAACAACTTGCCAAATCTCAGTTTCTCATTTGCTTCTTCTAGTAAGTTTTTTATACAGTGTTTCTTTCCAGAAGTTTTCTTTTGGGGAAGAGTGGGGAAAAGAGTCGTCTTAAAATATTTTTTTCCAAATGAACAGCTTTCTCTCTTTCCTCACCTTTACTTTTCATATATTTATCCTGCACTGCATGCCTGGACAACTAACAGAAATAAAATTTAGACTCATTATTTTGTGAAGTGGAACTAAATCACTGTAGCAGCACTAATCTAAATGAACACTGTGGGGCAAACAGCAATAATTCAACAGACCTTTTGCGGTAGCAAATTTTTCCTGCAAGTGTAATACTTTTTTAAGGGTGAGACTGTAAGAATTTGTGCAAACACCAGACTATAAGACACCCAAACAAATTTTCACATTCCCACGGAGAAACTCAAAACATGCCTGCATGCACTGTCCCATATGGGTCCACATACAGAAACTTCAAAACAGTGGCAAGTACATAGAAATCTAGTTTGTTGAATTCAACACTTACTACTGCCATCTAAACCATTTAAATAGTTTAAATAATATTGATGGTCCATAGGAAAAAAAAAAATCTATTTAATTCTATTAAAAGTACTTATATGTTCTTTCTCATGCCATGGGATTTATTTTTGGCATGACAGCAGGGGATAATCTCCAGCTCTCCAGGACTGTATTTCAGATCATGGTGGACAAAGTTTGGTGTTAAGGGCTTTTCACCCATTACAACATTACACATATGAAAAGCTGGATGTAAATCAGCATAGTCCCATTGCTACCACAGAGCTGTATTGATGTTCATCCATCCACTCTTTGAGGATCTTGCATAAAAAATGAATGCATACAAACATTCTTTTCCTGCAAATATTTGCACAAATTATGACAGGTGACACATAGAATGAATTTATCAGTATTAGGAATAAAGCTAATGCCGTAGAAAGTAAATATTATACTTTTCCTATATCTATCTGTCTACATAAATTTCCTTCCTTCCATTTGTTAGTGCAATCAGACTAAATTATTATGTCTCTGTGCTACAAAGCAGGGATCATTATTCTTTGATTCAGTGGAGAAGTCAAAAAAGTCTATGGGCCTGCTCTTGTCAGAAATTAAGTTAAATTTTAAGCATGCACTGTAAACTGTAACTGAATTGAATTCAATGAATGTAAGATAGTCAGACTAAAGATAATTTCTTGAACTCTCTAGATATTCAGATTGCTCAGCTGTTTATAAGATCAAGCTCCCAAGCAAATTTTGATCCCAAAGACAGGAAGAAAATATTTGCCATGAACTTCATTGTTTTTTTCTCTTATCTGAACATTATTATCTAACATTTAGAGGCAGTGCTGAGCATGGAGAATAAAGAACTATTCTTCACTTTGGGAACATGCGGTCTTACTGATGAAATGAAACAAAAGAGGAAAAGATAAAACATCAGTGAACTATGTACAAATGAAGGAAGAGTCTTTGAATCAGGCAAAATTATCTTTTTGAAATGCTAAAAGAGGATTTTTTTTCTTTTTCTATTTTTTTTTTTATACTTATATCCTAGGAATGGAGGTGTGGGTCACTGTTGAGCATGTGATGTGGATGATTTGCACCTAATACTGAAGTAGACTCAGCATCACTGGTTGCTTTTAGCTATATGGAATTTGACAAGGAGTACTCATTATGTTGGTTGATTTATGATACCATCAAAAAACAATCTGATGTTTCAAGTGATAACTGTAAACTTTGTTTGCATTAATCCTGTCAAGCTCATGAAGTCAGATAAATGTAGCAGACTTTATATGAGGATTTCATAACCATGAATAATATGTAGTAGCTAGGATGATATTTTTCCTGATTGTTTAAAGTATTCAGATGTTATATATTCTGAAAAATGTTTTTTTTAAGATTTCATTCTGATACCCAAAGATTTATTTAATTTTTGGTGTATTTCCTCTGTTCGTTGCTTCGCCAGTAACATCATGATGACTTTGTTAGTAAGGAATTCTAATTGATTCAGACTTCGGGCTTAATCATTTAGTTTAAGCCTGTTGCACTTGTTAATGGAATACATGCCAGGTATTCTTTCCAAACATCCACATTGAAAGTGTTGCCACTGAGTCAATTAGAAAAGAATCAGTCCTGCTGATCTCATCAGCACACTTCAGCCTTCCTGAATTCATCTCAAAGTCTGGCACTTCAAAGTAGGCTTTGAGAGTATTAGAAAATCATGGGGTGATAGTGCCCTGGCCACTGTTATTGAAGACCTGAGTCTTTTGTATAAGTAGCAGAAATTTTGTGACTTCTGCAATTATACTTAATTTCAAAGAATATTATGTAATGTTATTAATTTCTATTGGGAGAACATTTTTGTTCCTTTATTACTGAGTTAAAATGCATTTGCTTTTGTTCTGGGCAACGTAATAAGCCTTCTGTTTCATTGCATGTTTTCTGCCATTTCTGACAGTTTCAAGAGTCAGGGAAATTTTGCAGCTAAAAATACATAGTTTAACTGATCTCAGATTTTCATCACCAAGACCAAATCAAGTAGTCTGTGTTTATACAAAATGACAAAATTCAGCCCACAGATATCCAATCTTACTATTTATTTTAGTTGGAGATGGATGCATAAAGCTGGGGGTGGGATGTGTTTGATGAGGGCTTAGTTGGTGTGAATAGGAAACTTTTTTCTCCTATGGGTGTTAATTTGGAGAATTCCACTTTGCCTCTATGTGTGTGTGATAAACTGGCATGGTTTTTGCAAGTCTCTAGGTCATGGTGTTTATGGTTAAGATTGCTAAAGCTGCCAGCAGGCTGTGAGGCTGCGGCTGCCCGTGCTGTGAGATGCTCCGTTATCCCTGGGTTGAGGCCGCTGCACAGAGCTGCGGCAGGACTGGGACCAGTCTGGATGGTCATGGAGGAGGATACTAATTCAGATGTGTTGGGGAAGAGGAAAAGTCACAGGACAAAGCTTAACAAAGCTTAGCAAAGCTGCATAAGGCATCAAAATGAGGAGGGGACAGTGCTGTTGCATGAAATGGGAGAGGGCTCCTGTGAGGGATGCTAAAGGGCTGGCCAGAAGGATCTGAGCTGGACCAAGGGTGCAGCCCTTGGACTCCAGTTTGGCGAAGGCAGTTGCAGAGCAAGGTGGCGGATGCAGAGTCGCACTGCAGCCGGGGGTGACAGCAAGGCTTTGCTCCAGCTGTGAGCGGGAGGCAGGCTGTGCCTTCGGGGACACCTAAAGTGCAAGCTGGCCGAATTATGGTTGCTCTGGAAACCACCCTGCGAGCCTCTCCACTCCAGTAAGTGTGATTTCTCCCTCATAACGTTGCACTAATAATGTGTGGGATTTGCGCTCCCTTTTTGAAGGCAGAAGAGAAGGGAAAGCAGAAGTACGACTGATTTCACATTCAAACAAGTGAATGTGCATTTACCTGAATATATAATGTGGTATTAATATTAATAAGCACTGTACCAACCTTTCTCTGAAGGTCTCATTAAAATAATTGCAAATGCATGTTTTTGGTGATATGGATGTCTAACTGGATTTTTAAATTCTCTTCTATTTTGCCTTGAAGTTAAGACCCGTGCAAAATTCACTCTGATGAATCCTGAAAATAGTCACAACAGAGCAGTGAAACACTGGTATAAGGGACACTACCCAAGCCAGTGTAACCTAAAACATGTTTATAAAACAAGCTTATTCAAAAACAATGAGAAGAGGATAAATGCTTATCCCTTGTTTTTAAACTCATTCAGAGTATCTTTATTCTTCTAAGAAAAAAAAAAGAGATTTCTTTTTTTCCTATGTTTTGTAGCTTTCAAAGTGTATTGCCGATATTTGAAATAATTATCCTGATAACCGAAAGGAAGATAGGGCATTATCCTTTCTCCACATGGAAGAAAACAGTAGCAACTTCAAAATGACCAAGCAATAAGCATCAAAAACCCATGGGTAAAACTGCCCTTTAAGTGAATGAAGGCAAAAAGTAAAGATATTGCAGTTGGAAAAACTAAAGTTGTGGTACTTAGGAGAGATGATTTTTTGATTTTGTACAGACCTTGTAATCTTAGACAAAAAGAAAGCTCCTGCTACACTCGCAGAAGTTTGAGTTTTTGAGGTCAGATTAGATGGGTGACAGATTAGTTAAGATAGTCAGAAAGGCTTTAAAGTATCTATCAAGGGGGAGACAACAGAGCAATCACCAAACCACAGCACCTGACATCTAATAAATCTAAGCACTAAGAACCATGTAAGGTACAGCTACATTTGGGGCTGCTTTTATTGCTGATGCCGAGTGCCTAGATAATAATCAGGATGCTTTGGTGATGTCCAGGTACAGATGAAATATATATATGTATGTAGTTGGTGGTAGTGAGCTTGAGTGATACATCTTTTCTGACTAGGACTTTACAGATAGTGATTATGGTTTATTCTAAAAGATAAAACTAGAGGGGATAAAACAGTTAGTAATTCAAACTCATAGGCAATTAAGAATTATAGGGCTCGGATTGTTGTGCTCTACAATTCTGACTAGTAGAAATCAAAATTAAAGGAACTGTTATGAAGTTCACCATGTTATGTTGTGCATTCTGATTTCTTCATGTCACTTGACCTCATAACTAGTGAGATTGAGTTTAAAAAATTGGCACAGTGTGTGTCTGCATTACAAAATGCATTGTAATACAGACAACTGCAGCAGAACTTGAAACCTAAGCAAGACCGGAGACTCTGCCATGGAAGACCTTTACTCAGAGAAGAGTTATACATCGACATTTATTACCGTTTCAGCAAACCTTGGGAAGAACAGGATTTATAGCTCTGTACAAAGATACCAGTAATTGTTAAATTTCATGCTTTGAGATGCCTTCTAGTATATATGAGGATTAGAAAGGCTTTTCTCTTCAGATGTAACTGTTCAGCTAAATTTTATTCTTCTTCGTTCTTTTTCCATTACACTATGAAAGGCAGGGCTGAAACACAATCTCAGATAGGACTTTGGGCAGGGCAAATCTATGTACTAAGAAATTGTAGAAGATCTTAGATGTTTAGAGAATGCTACTTGTTCAGATGCTCATAATAATCAGAATTGAATCTGGGAATAAATATTCCTCTGCTCAGATTAGCATTGCATTTAGTTGGAGTTCTCTTGTTTTCTTTTCCTTTTCCATTCTGTTGTTCTTGTTGTTTTTTCTCTCCAGTATTTGCAATATGAATTGCCTGCTACCATCATCTGGCTACATCTACTCAATTAATTGCTTAATATTGCACTTAAGTCTACTTAATACAGCAAGGTCATGATGGCACTTTGTTTTTTCTTGGGCAATATCAATGGCTCATAGTCCTCAGAGTGTTAGAGCACCTATCTAACCTATCTAACCACTGCCTTAATGCAGGGGTAGTTAGATGGAATATAATGTCATGCAATATCTGGGAGATCAGACTACATTATATTATCTCTCCTTGCTTTAAATTGTTTGTGAAACAACAGTTCGTTTTCAATGTACACCTTAAGCTAGTTGCTCTATTAAGCTTTTGCCATATTTTAGTAGTAATGTATTCCATGAGATCGTTATTTAGTTAAAGATTTTCACAAGATGTCTGGCAAAAAGTGTCTTCTCATCATCACCATGGAGTTCATGTAAATAATAGTAAATTCAGAATTTCGTTAATGAATTGATGTATGATAGGTGCTAAAAAGAGGAGATTTCATTTTGTTCTGAAAGTAAGAAGAAACCAACCAACTGTTCCTAAATACTTTTCTAAAGTAATTAAATTTTTATTCCCTGAGAGGACAGCTGTTTGTGATGTTACCAGGACAGTTGCGCATTCAGAACCGTATTTTCAGATAAGTCTAGCATGAGAAGTAAAGAGACATGAGTCTTCTGGGATGTGGCCCCAGACGTGTGGCAGGTCTGGGGTGGACTGAAGCTGCTTTAGCGAATTTGGGACCATGGTGAAGCCCCAGTGGAGCCCCTAGGACCATGATAAGGTCTATTTGCAAGCATGCCACTGTGCCTTGCATGTGCACTACCTGCTTTCCCATGTGCAACATCTGCACCCAATGAATACTGGGAGAAGGAATTGAAGGAATCCCAGCAGGGGAGATCACTGGAGAGGTCTACACTCACTTAGCTCAAGCTGGCGTACACGTCTACATGAGAAACTCCAGAAGCTGCTTCTTACATATTCAATAGAGAACCATTCTAATATGCTGAAGTCCTACCAATCTTGAAGCCCAGTTGTTTTATGTGAATATATATGAGGTGATATCCTGAATGGTGTATTTGAGCAGTGTAAATAACATGCACAAACTGTTCTTTATCATGGTCATGTAATTCTGATGAAACAAATTTCTAGATGTCTATCTCCTCTCTCCTTTATCAATGGCTAGTGTAGAGGTGATTTGAATAAGGGGACTCTTTTTCATTTGGGCATTTCAAACTGTGTTTAAGAATCAAAAAATATTTGTGGAGAAGGTTAGTTTTCATGGTGTGCTGAAGTATGCTGAAAGATATTCATTTCAAGCTAGGCAAATATAAAGAAATAAAATGGTTATGCTGATGGTGACAGTGCTTCGGCTTTCCTGTTGTTGCACTGTGCTGCATTTTAAAACACAATAGTTTTCATCTGCCAAGCAACCCCCATCTTCAAGCTTCACAGCAAGCATGTAGTGTATCCACGTGGAAAGTTCCCTGCTTCTTTAGCATCAGCACAGGGGAGTCTTTCCCCACAGCTGTCCTCAATGTTCATCTGCCAAGACCCTGCTGCTGTTGTTTTAGACACCCAGAGTGAATTTCATTCCATCTAACTTCTACATCTTAAAAAAGTAATAATTTACTTACATCCTAAATATTTGTCTAATTCAAGTCATGCTGAAGACGCACATTTTTTTTCGGTTCCTCACATGAGGCAATTCACTTAAATGTGTGACTAAAAGTCAGTGATCCCTGACTTTTAGATAAATGAAGATGAATATAACCCTCATTTTAACACAGTCCCTTTTCCCGGTAGCTGCCAGTTTTAGGTCAATGTGCAGCTGTCTGCCAGTGCAACACCATTTGTATTTTTCTGGCTCTTCATTACATATGGGTACACCAACCTGGGGAGCCTGGGAGGTGGGATTGGAGAGCATGATGTGGGCACCACCATCAGATGGTGCTTCCCCTCACCTTCCAGCTGCTGGGTAGAGATATGGGCTCAGATCCCAAAGCAGCACAGCAACCTCAGCACAGGGGGTCCCCAAGCTGGTAGGGGCTGTGCTGAGTTCTGCTTCAGATCAATGAAATATTGCTCCTAGTTTTGAAGCCGCTTCTATTGCTAGAATCATTGCGCACTATCCATTAAACTCCGTCATATGGCACAGCTCTGGCCTGCATATCCTGCAGTGGTATTTTATTCTCTTGCCCCTTCAGGTCTAATAAATCACAAAGCAGAAGTCTTTGCAAAAGAGCTCTGAGGTTCTGCATGTGGTGTGTTGCTGCTGATTCCTCCAGAGTTATTCCTGACTTAACGCTATCAGAAATAGAATCTGTCTGCAGATGAGTGGGAGTGCAAATGGAACTACTGCAATTGCTTTTATTTTTACCTCTTTTATATACACTAAGTGATGTTTTCTGACAAAGTTTTTCTACCAAAACAAGAAGTATTCATGGCTTATTAAGCAACGATGGAAGAGTCTATTTACCCTATTACTGCTTTCTAAATTCTCCTCTTTACATTTATCTCACATTAGGCAGTAGTTTTTGGTTTAACTGTGAAATCTTGTGATAGATTATTCTTAAGTTTCCATCACAGAATTTGAATTTGTTTTAGGCACTAAGGAAACTCTTAAGATAATTGGCCAAAATCAATAACTTTTATCCTTTGGGAAAGTGGATATCTGGAAATTGATTTCAGCCCCCAAATTATTATTTCCCCAAAGGGAAAATTTATAGAAATTTTGATTCAGAAACATTGAAATGTTCATTTCAATTCTTTCTATTTGTCCAAAATCTTAAACTGAAAGCTTACTTTTGATATTATTATAGTAAAAGAAAAGTTTAAATATATAAAGAAAAAAGAAACCAATATTATCAAAACAAACAAAAATAATTTTAATTTATTTTATTGAAAGTGTTGGCAAACTGACACAAGTCCAAGAGATTATTTTAATATGACTGAACTTTCTGATCCAAAATTTACTTTTTTTGTCTCTGTTCTTTCTCACACAGTTTCACCGAATTATGAATATTCTACTTTAATATCATCTATTAAAAATATGAGACATTGCATTACAGCTGGACTTTTTATTTCTAATTACCTGCTGGTAATTCAGTCTAAAAGGTTAGTTGTCTTGATTTTTCAGCTCTTCATATAATCTTTGATACTAATGGGGTTCAAGGCTTCATTTTAACTTCTTAATTCTATATTTGTTACAAGATGTATATAAATTGAAATGATTTTGTCCATGTCTATCTTTTTGGATTGACCCTTTCATTCCTATAATGTAGTTCTGGGTCCTACATGGGTAGAATAGGGAAGACTGTCTGACTGTCCCTGGAACATGAGAAAAGAAGCAGGCGTCAGCTTCCTACTTATCCGTGGTGACAGAAGACTTCTGGCAAAGTAAACATTTAGAGCATCACTGAAAGAGCAATCTTCCTGGTAGGATTAAAATCAAAATATGTCCTGATGATTAAAGCGTCCCAAGTGGGTTTTCTAAAATCGGATGCCGAAAAGGCAAGATAAGTAACTGAATGTTTATGACCTTTATATTTGTTTGTTCTGAAATATCCTACTCATCGCCATAGATAAGGTATGGAAATAAACTGAATAAAAAATCTTGCTTTTTATTTTGTTGGATTTGTGCTGTGTTTTGATGCAAAACAAACATGAAAATTCAGCCATATGTTGCATAATTGGAGATGACTAGCAGAAAACAAAATATATCTCAATCCAAAATGAGGTGTACAAACTAGAACTAACCTGTAACTGGGTCTTAAAGAAAACATCACGCTACTGGTATTTTCCCTTAATTTTTTAAGCAAATAGGAAACTATTTAGATTGGATAAAAAGGGACTGATTTTAGAATTCCTAGAGAACTATAGTACTGTAAAATGACTGAGAAACTTGTGCCTTTTTTTGGGGGGGTGGAGGGGTGGATAGAGGGGGAGATTAGACCGTTCTTGGTCTAGGTCCATCTGATAGTCTTCAGTAAAATATATTAAACGGAAAATAATCAATTGTCCCCCAATTGCTCCCCTCAATTGCCAAATTTAGAGGAGTTTGAATGAATAGGCAAGACACTACATATTCATATAAAATATGATCCTATGGCACTCTAAAAATGAAAGCTTAAAAAAGTGTTGCAAGACTAGAGAGAAAAAAAGGCACATAGGTTATACCTATATAAGTATACCTATATTGCACTTTTTCAGGGCAAGTTTTTCTATATGTTTCTCTCAACCAATGCTAGAAACTTTCTCCAGATTTTATGAATTAAGTAATTTCTCTTTCTTTTTGCTTCAGTCATAGTCAAAGACTCTTTACCTGAAATATAGCCATCATTTTTGCTGATAATGCGTGGAGAACAGAATTATCTTCTCTCTTCCATATCTTTGTTGATTCTGCAGTGCAAGTAATACTAACAGGCTTTTGGCATCAATAAAGCAATAAAATGTGGCAAAAACTCTGAGCAAAAAGTAATCCTGAGCGTGAACTATAATTTTTCTAAGAGGATATTTTCAGTGATGTACCATAAAGAATGCTAGATTCATTTTTCTGGAAGTTAAACTTTAAAATCTGATATTTGAAATACCAAGTATAATAAAACTGGGTGCAAGTCACTTTTACTTAGAAAATAAGAAGGACCTTCAACCCTTAAAGTACTGAGAAGTTCTGAAGGGGATCAGTGTTAAGCAGTGAAGCTGAGACTCCCTAGGAGGCCTCTAGAATAGTAGGTCAGGGGACAGCCCTATCTGAGATTGTCAATATAAAAGATGTATTAAGTATTCTGTGTTGAAAGGCTCTATCACTGGTAGACTGAAGATGCATTTGAAGATTATAAGTATTTCATTTTCTTTTCACAATGAAAATCACACATTATAGATCTTTTTTTCCATTCTGGAGTGTTTTTTTTCCTTTCCTAATTTAGGAATTTATTACTGGTTATGAAGACAAATAAAACTGAGTGAGGCAACAAGAGGGCATAATGCAGGAATGGGCAAACCCAGGCAAGAGAATGGAGAAAAGCAAACAAGCAGCATGAGACAGCAGTGGCTGAAGAGGAGTATGGGAGTCTTTGGGTGATGAGCCAGAAGAGGCAGAAGCACAAGTCATGGTGATTAAAAAAAAATATTTTTCATCCATGCTTAAAACAATACAAAAGCTCTGAACATTACAGATGGATAAAGGCAGATAGGCTCACAGCAAGGCAGTATTGGTTGGTAAGGTAGACTGCTTGGTAAGGTAGGCTATTAACATGCATATTAGCATGTAGGTACCCTGTCAAAGGGAGGTTTTAAAAGAGACCTGCAAGTGGATAACCCCCTCTGCATGTGTATTCATTATGAGAAGCTGCCTCCAAATAGGAGTGACAAGCTGAGGGTATATCAAAAGACACCTCTGAGTACTGGCAACAAAGATTGGTCACGCTACCGCTCCTGCTCATAGAAGAGAGGTCTAGAAGGCCACCAAAATACTGTGGAGAGATGTGAGAGGTGTCATTAACCAATGGGGGACTTCAGTGCCATTTCTAAGATCTGAAGGGCCCACATTCTATTTTGCTAAGATAAAAAGATTTGATTAGGGAGATGCGGGGAGACTCAGGCTGGGAAGTTCTATAGTAAAGAATGGCTGACTCTCAAAAATAGCAACAGTGGTTATAATGATAAGGAGGCTTTAAATATTTTTATTATTGTGCCAGGGAAGGTGAGACAAAGTAGAATTTTGTTTAGTGAAATTCTCTCTGTTACTCAGAAATTAAGTTGTTTCGGTTAAGGTTTGGGCGGTAGACTTTGGGACTATGGCTGCTGAGCTGAAGAGAGTTGAGTGCCTCATTACCACATGTAAAAATGTGAGACATTAGGGGTCAGCAGTTGTGAAACAGAATTTGACTTGACTTCCTGATTTTGTATTTACTCTTTTAGGTCTATGTGATGCTTACTGGCGTATGGAGGGGATCCTACAGAAATATAAAAAACATACGGAGTTTTAAAGTAAGGATTGGAATTCTGAAAATTAGGGATCATGAAAGTAAAATATCTGCCAAATAACTTTGCTGGGGTTGTGTGTAAATGAATGAGAAAAACGGACAAGTGCAGAAACTCCTGCACCAACCTACAATAACCATGTGGAATATCCAAATACTTGCAAGATCTAAAATATTTCCCTATTAGTACATATAATGAAAACAACAGGAATGTTTTGACTCTATGTCTTCAACTTTATGTCACAACTTCAGAATTACTCTAAGCATGTGAAATTAACAACCTTAACAAAGATTGATGATTTTGTATACAAAAGATGTATTATTAGCACTTGTTATATGACAACAGTGTTTTGAAATTTAAAAATGTCAGTGTAAAAGAATACTAAAACTAAAATATCACATTTATGGCTTTGCCATGGGAGGAGGAAGAAAAGGGTGATGAGAAATTGTTCGGGTAGCAGCATCTCTGGAACAGTAAAAAAGCGATAGCCTAGCACTTCCCTGCTGCCCAAGGCTAGCCTTGCGGGTTATGAGTTGATCCCCAAGTGAAGCGATAAACAGGGTTTCTGGCTGCTTCAGAGCACCTGAATTTTGTTAGCTGGGGTGTGGGGTGGAGACATGGGGGAAAAGTGGAGAAACATTTTAAGGAGATGAATGCATACTTTTTTTTATATTATGTGGATGTTGGAAGAGGATTTTAAGTAAGTCATATAAGGCAGTGTTTCCTTAATGGCAAGAGTGCATCTTTTTCTTCCCATTAACATTTCATCCACCAATGGGAAGGAGGAACTAAAGATGACATCCTGAGTCCACTGAAATAAACAGATTTTTTTTCAGTAATTGAATAGCAGTCCTTTTTGTCTTTTTGGTAACTTTCTTATTAGACTATCACATTAAGAATGAGGATTGGATTGTGGTGGAAACAATCTTGATCTGACCTGAAATGTGTAGTAATGTGATATGATGTCATTTAGCGTGCACAAAAGGCAGAGGAACCTTAGTATATCATTCAAATAATATTGTTTGCTAGGGTGTGTGGATAGGAATCAACAGAGCTGCAAGCAATTTCAAAAAAAAAAAATGAAAACCTATTTTTTAGTTTTATATTATTTTAGTGGAATGAAACACATATGTACAAAGAAAACACCAAAGTCTCTCTCTAGTGCTGCTGCACCAGCTCCAAGGGAGCTGTTTCTTACAATACAAGGTGCTGAAAATTCATCAAAATTTAGAAAGCAGTAGGTTTTGTTCTAATTTTACTCTCCTGCACTGAAATCCAAAGTGTGGGCACAGCTCTATAGAAAGTCTACAGCAGCAGTAATCCTAGCCTGAATAAGACCATTAATTTCCTTTTCTAGGCCCAGATCACAATGATGATGGGTAATAACGACCATGTAGTCCAGAACTAGTGCAGCATAGAAGTGATCTGGGCTACCTCCCCTGAGCTGCCTTTGCTTCCTGAACAACCTGGGGCTTTTGGGACATGATGGTTTCGAGCCTAAATAAAGCTCAACTGGGTGCAGCCTGATAGCTCCGATGGCCTGACTATGCACATGCATTTCATGTGATGATGTTAGTCAGTGCCTAACACGGAAGGGACAGGGTTTCGCTGCGACTGTGCTGCGATTGTGCAAGTGAACTGCAGTGTGGATGCCAGCACCACTCAGGAGCTGTCACCCAGCAGTCTCCAGCCTCTCTCTTTGCACGACCTCTCCAATCACTTGCAGAGAGAATTGCAGGCACATGGTGCTATTTCAAAAAAGATATTTTCATATAGAAGTCAGGAAGCGCTCCCACTTCTTTCATTTGTCTCAGGACATTTCTCCCTGATTTGTTAAATTCTGGGAAAAAAATCCTTCAGCTGTTGCCATTCCCAGAGGCTGACATATTACCGTCCTGCTGTGATGTAACTCTCCACTTTGCTTTCTGCAGTACCTTTGAACCTTGATAACTTTACTGGGTGTTTATGTCTGACCATGGAGACTGAAGACACAGAAAACTGCTTATCACAAGGGGCTGCCATACACAGGTTGGTCGAACGCTTACCAGAGAAATACATTATGTAGAAGGCAAGTAAAAGTGGCAAACTTCAGTACGTGGAGCAAAGACCACAGAAACACATAGCATAGGGAGTGTGTCTCCTCCAGGCAAGTATAGGTAATAAAGTCTGCAAAGATCTGCCAAGTCGATTCTCTGTGGCTGGCAGCTCAGCAAAGCTGCCGCCACTGCTCCTCTCTCTGAACCTGGGAGTTCCTCCAGAGAGGCCCCTGACAGTGGATACAAAGCCCAAGGAAAGATAAGACTAATCTTTCCTTCCCTTTACTGTTGAACTGGACTAAGCCCTATGACATATAATGTGCTGCAGAACCGCACTGGGATAATTTATTCTGAAATTAAACCAGCAGCAGTTAATCTTTTCCATTATCTCCTAAAAGCAGAGAATGAATTTTTTTTTCTTCCATGCCCAGCATAGGGGCAAAGATACCTTCCTCTCTTCACGATGTTTTTTCCTTCAGAATTTTTCTTTTTTTCTCTCTCTCTCTATTGCTTTTTGCTTTCTTGGTTCTTTTCTTGATATGATAAGAAAAACTGCAAATTATATTTTTTTTCTGATACAAGTAATGCATTTGTAACATTGTTTAGCATTTCAGTAATGTATTTGCTTTCTGTGCTGGAGAAGTTATATAAGAAGGTAAAGCTCCCTATATTCAATTCAGTAGCTGAACTCTTGTCATGATACAGAACTTTTTCTCATCTCCTCAAGAATGCTGTTAAGGGTCTCTTTGGATAAGGAAATATGCTAGAATCCTTCTTAAAAAATTGCAGATCAAATTTGACGTTTGTAGGACACCAAAGCCTCTCTCTCTGATATGTGCCTCTGTTTCTCCGCCTTAGCTTATCCCTGCTTGCTTTGCAGTTCATGTTTTCTCATTTTCAAGGATATTCTATATTTCCACCTTTACAGACATTATTATGCAAGGTTCTGTTTGAGAACTAAATGAATTTCTTTGGAAATCGTTTAGAAAAAAAGGTGCACATTTTCATGCAAACTCAATCTTGACCCGACTTCCATCGATTTTAGAACATATCTGATTATGGTTCACAAGGTAGTACTAAAATATATGTGAGTATTTAATTAAGTCTTTCAGAATGTCTTGTATCCATATTGCAAAGAATATTCAAAATATTTAATTAATATTTAGGTATAAGAAACTTATTTTTACTTAAATGAAATTTGATATTATTTTCAATGGCTAGTTCAGGTAGCTCTCTTTTTCATGTTTACTTAAAATAACGTATGAGATCTCTGCATAAAATTAAACAGGTGCTTGGAGATCCTCTATAGAGTCTTTGGCAGCTCTCTGGTTTAGTTAATTAGCACAGGTCAGATCATAAATTTTGTTAACTGCCTTCTGTCATCTCTTAGGGGAACCCAGAATTTAGCTGACACATTTTATTTGAATGCTTTCCCTGTCTCTTGCACAATGAAACATGCCAGCTTGTCTCTTTCTAGTTGTTTCTTTCCAGTTTCAAGTCAAAGCAAAACTGACTGTTATTTGAAGATCCACGGAAAGCACAAAACAAGTTTCAGGAATTATTGATTCAGAAAATTCCATTTGAAAAATAAATAGGTTTGCTTGTTTGTTTGTTTTTCTTCCTGCTTACCCAAATGAAATCTTCCAGTGATGATTGTTTGGACTCCTTATGTATTGCTTACTGACCGCTATTAAAAAGAAGATCTCATTTTGGATGGACTCTTCGTCTGATCCATAGTCATTTTTACGCTTTTAATATCTATATTTTTATTCCCCACAGAGCCCAAATAGCTTTGCTTTCTATCAGCTTTTGAAATTAGGGAGGAAGTATTCAAATAGGAATAAATAGCAGAAGCAGAGTGAACATTAAGATGAATGTAAGTGTTTCCATCAAATAACAGAGAACTAAAACAGCAAATATTTCTGTAGCAAGATCACCTCAGACAGGAGCATATAAATCAGTCATTTTACTGTGATGGATATTTCAAACTGCTCATAGAGCAACAAAATTTTACATCACTTTAAAATCAGCTCACTGACTGAAAATTCATAGCTTATCCACAAATGCATATTATGACCGTACATCAAAGTGAATCTAGAAAGAACATTTCAAGAGCTGTCATTGATATATCAGGCATTTACTTATTGCTAACTCTATTTTGATTTACATTTTTTTCTGTTGGATTTTTAGTTTCCGTTATAAGCAGCGTTAAACTCATTTTTATATAGCCTTTTTCTGCACATTATTTACTGGGTTACGAGTTTGGCAAATGGTTGTTTTATGTGAATTATTCTCTACTTGAGTCAATACTAAAATTTTGATTATAAAAAATTGGGAAAAAAATGTGATTTCTGAAACAAATTGGTGGATGCAAGCATAGAATAATCAATATACATTGCTGCATGGATAGATGCATGCTTGTGGCCAAAACATTTTAAATATTTGCCAGGCAAGAAAATATCTACCAGTATTCCAGCATCTCTCGAGAGGTAAGGAAATCCTAATTTCACCATTACAAAAATGAGAAATCAAGCATGGGGAACACAAATGGTTGCCTATAACCCCCACGAGGGACTGATACAGAATGGGAATAGAGCGAAATAACTAATAATAACTAATAGAAATTCATCTTATATTTTTATTAGTTCTAGTCTAGTGCCTTAACTATAAATGGTCATTCTGGTTCTTTAAAATCTCATCAACTCCACAATATTAATCTTTTAGAATAATAAATAACTTTTCAGTGAAAAGGTGGGAAAGCTCCTTCATTCTTCCTTCTGAAGGTGAAAATAGAAAGCCTATCACACTTTTTTCTCTAAAGATAATATCTGAAAACTTTCAAATGGGGAACTGGCTATTAAGGATTCAACATCTCTATTCAGCAGAGCCATGAGCCGTGAGCCGTGCTCCCAGAGAGAGTATTAGAGCTGTTCTTTCAGGGAAAATGAACCACTGCTGCCATCTTACTAATAGTGAGTGCTTAAAGTTATTGTACAATTAAAGCTCCCTAATTCCAAAAAACTCAATAAGAGTTTGAAAGTACTAGTATGAAATTAGAGAAGAAAAAAGTGTGTAGTCCTTGAGAACTTTGAAAGAGAAGATTTAGTTTTTAATCAAACCAGAAAATCAATACAAACATTATTGCAAAAGGTGATGAGATACCTCAATCCCAGTGTAGGAGTTTGGCATAAACCTAAGATAAAGATGCAGAAAGATGGAGAAATAAGTCAGTGAAATATCATTATGAAGTGTATGAATATTTTCATTATTTTCCACACAGGTTTTCTTTTTTTTTTTTTTCATTCAAATCTTTAAGTTATTTATTTATAAGCAAAAATATGACACACCAGAAATATCATTTGTATCATTTGACTTGATTAGTAATTGTCCAACTTTGTATAAAAAAAAGTTAGCTGAATTGGTTATATGAGTTACCTAGTATCTTGTTTTAGTCAATAAAAAGAAATAGATGACTGTGAGGGATAATATACCATCTGTTTTAATCACTTAGTTCAGGACAGTATGAATTGCAGTGTGAAAGTATCTGTCTCTATTGTCTGACTACAGAGAATCGTTGCTAGCTGATTCACCAGAATCCCATGACAGGATCTTATTGTTTTTTGGGAGAATATTATACTGCTTTGGGGAGAATATTATTCTAATTTGTGGGGAGAATAATTGGGGAATTTATTCCATAGCTTGCTGTTTTTTTCTGGAATTTTGCAAAATATCTGTTATGAAATATTATATTTTTAAGGTTTTAGGATGAAGATCTTGCATCAGATATCAACTTTTAGGGTTTTGCTGTTGTCCTTATTGTTCTTTTTTATCAAAATTGAACATTTCAAAATCACAGCAAGGAAGTGCCCTGGAAGCTTATCAGTCCAAACATTCTGTCTCTATCAGTATAAGATTGTTTTTAAAATAAAATACATGACTTTTGTAGAAAAAAAAAATCTGACTTTTTAAGATGAATTATTGGACAACAATTTAGCCTTGTAAGATCTGTAATACATTTTATGTCAAAAGGTACAAAACTAACAATGAATTTTATATGTTTTTTTCACATCTTGAAAGACACTGCAAAGTTTTTCCTTCCGAGTATCGTGTCAGCTGAAACAAACAAAAATATTAGAAATGGATCTTGAGAAAGTTTCAAGAGTCTTTGACTAACGTTCATATTTACAAAGTATATTTTAGTTTCCAAAGTCGAGAAAAACAAGTAAAAAGGGTATTTTTTTTCCATCTTTTTCTTAATAGCATCAGATGTCACCTAACTATTTGAAATATGCATGAGCTGGTATAAATTAGCGCATTATTGTATGGCAATAAGTACTTACAACACTGTTTAAAAGCAAGGCATTATTTTAATTTTTGAATAAAGGAAGAAATGCAAAGTTGAATTTTTTATTCTTTCTCTTAATTTTTATTATTTTTACTATCATTATCCAGTAGTAGCTCACTTCAGTAAACCACGTAGATTATAAAAGTAGGTTAGGAATTGTAAAAACTTGTATTGAAAGACAAATCCTGTCCCAAAGAATTTAGCAATGGTTAACAGAGGGAATATCTATTCACTTGCTTTTCTTCGATTTGTTATTTGTTCACTTATTAGGGTTTATGAAGAAACCTAATCTACTCTTTTAAAAAGCATTATCTTGTTTTAGGGAAATTTGTGTACAAATTTCCACACAAACCATGTGCTTATATGCTATATGGTTAAGTCCAGAACAGGTATGTCTTGTACAACTAATTGCAGTGTACTATGGACATAGAGTCAACTATACAGATAGCAAGACAATTAATGTTTTGCAGTCAAAAAGCATGGCTAGAAATTCTCTTCTGATTATATAACCTACCTGGTTATTATGAAAAAATGTCAGTATGTTCTAATATTAGGAATAAGCTTTCCTTTACTTTTACCAGAAATAAAGAAATCACTGAATGATAGAAAGTTGCGCTAAAATATAAAGAATGTTCAAAAATTGTTAATCCTTTATATGGTTTGTCCTTATAGAGCAGCCACAAATAAAAGGGAAGGGAAATTTTAAAAATTACCAGAATCTAAGTCTTTTGAAATAATATACTTTCCTTTATTTAAAATGAACCATAATTATATTTGCTATTTTTAATGCATACATGTGCCATTTGCTATATTCTATGCATTTTTTTAACTAAGAGCCTCCACCGGTCCCCTAACAGGCAAAGTTTTGTTATTCCTCTTACTACGGGAGATCTTACTTTCTGCTGTCCATATGGAAGAAGAGTAGAAAATAATCTACTGTTATATGACGAATCAAAATTGCCATCTGTACAATATATTTCATGGAGACTTGATTCACAATGAAAAATATATGGGAAATCTTTACCTGTTCATATACCTCTGGAATATGAGCATAATACCTCTGGATAACAATCTCAAAGAAAGGATAAAGGAATTTAGGAATTAACACACAAGTATCCAGATAATTACTTGTGTAAGTTAGGTTAATAAGCATCTATATTTTTCAGTCAGCTTCTCTCCATTTTTCTCGTCATCCTTGCCATTCATGTTGATAACTACAATGCAAATATTTAAATCCTGCAGCATAGCCTGATTCCCCTACGGTTTCCTGGGAAGGAATTGCTCTCCTGAGGCACTGCTGCAGGATGCTGTCACTGGAAATCCCTGTGTCCAGGGCCATTTCCCTGCTCCTCTGTGCAGCGTTAGAACAGGCTGGGCACGGAAGCGGCGGAATCACCATCACTGGCAGCGTTCAGGAAATGTGCAGTCGAGGCACTTAGGGACACGGCTTAGCAGCCATGGTGGGGATGGGGTTACAGCTGCACTCGATGATCTTGAAGGTCTTTTCCAACCATAATGATTCCATGGTTCTCTGTCGCCCTTCTCTATCTGAGAGCTACCATTCGCCCCAGCCTGGTAAAGTCGCATTGCTCCACTA
The DNA here is from genome assembly GCA_034781795.1 of Crypturellus tataupa. Taxonomy (NCBI): domain Eukaryota; kingdom Metazoa; phylum Chordata; class Aves; order Tinamiformes; family Tinamidae; genus Crypturellus; species Crypturellus tataupa. Next base: position 2,115,604 of record JAWLRI010000307.1, on the reverse strand, counting down.
ATCGGAGAGAAGGCAATATGTTCAGCATCCTTTTCCGTATAGCTTAACAATTCTCTGTAAATTTTGCCTAAATGGAGCATGTAATTAGAAATGTTAATATAGCCACAGTATTAATACATTTATAATAGGTGACATTCAGAATTTCAAAGCTGTATTTACTTATCATTTGTTTTGCCCTGCTTCTTTTTCGATATCATTACATTATGCATATTTCAGCTGTCCTTCATAGGCAGGACTCATGACAGCCATAAATCCATTGAAACCTCTGTGTTTTCCTCCAGGTTGTTTTGCTGTTTGTGTAAACTAAAAAAAATTGTTAGCCAGTAATTCTGTGATCAGCAGTTCAGGTTGGATTTCTCTGGATTCTCTTATTGATATAAGCTGTGTGAAAATCTTCTTCTTTTTCTGGGACAATTATATGTGTACTGTCCTGTGTGCATTCTCTGGAGACAAATTAGGGCTGAAGAAGTCCTTTCTACGACGGAAATCCTGACAGTTATGGGATATTTATAAGAATACTGTGTGGAGAAATTCTGAGTTAATTTGTTGATTTACAGAGGGTTTGACTACTGTGGGGCTTCACGTTTGCAACATAATTGTGATTTTGCTCTCATGTTCTCTTAGAGTCAGGAATAACTTACATGAGCAGAGTTATGATGCTGTAAAAAAATGCTTTGAGGAGGTTGCCTGCAGTTTTGAAGAGATTTTATATATATATATATATATGCATGTATGTAGAAATTACACAGATATTGTATGGTCACAGTTAATTATCTATAAAACAAAATTATATATCTTATAAATTCACTTTTCTTGTAACATTGTTTTCAATCCAAACGTCACTTGAGGTTTTCGCTTTATCAGCCTGGAAAGGTTAAAAGTTGTTCTTACATCTATGTCTTCAGTTCCCACTGCTTTCAGTTATGGTCTCACACTAGGAAACAGCGAATCCGAATGACTTATAAATGAACAGAAAGTGAATTTTTATTTATTGGTCTTTTAAGGTGTTTAGGGTTAGATTACCTGTTTCCTGCAAGAGAAGATCAAAATATTTGTATTTCCATGTCCTGTGCACAGTGAGTCAGAATCTACTCATGTACCTAAATGATGCAGCCTCTTGAGCTACCTCTGCTGTGTCTGCTTTGCTTGAGAAAATACATGATGTATAGACAATTGTATGCTATCACTACCTTGATATGATATGTTCCAAGTACAGAACAGAAAAAGAATCAGAACTGGAACTGGACACTGAATTGATGTGTACACACTGAATTGATGTGTAATTTACTTTTTATTGGATTGGAAAGCATGTGTGTGACCTGACTCAAAATTAAGAAAATTAAAATAAACACACACACACACACACACACACACACACACACAAAGCAGATCTCCTCCTGCTGTGTTTGTGTGTTTAACAGGAGTTGCAATGGGTAGAGGTTTGCTGCAAAGAAAAAGGTCTAGGATTGAGGTGCCTCACGCCAACCTGTTAATCGCCCTTCTGGTTATAAACTCTTGTCTTCTAACTGTTTTGCTTTCACTGGCCTCAGTTTCTGTGGACCTAAAGTAAGCTGACCATTTGATAGATTCTTCATTATTTATTGTCAGTTATTTTCATTTTTCATTCAAGGCAATTAAAAACTTTTATAATCTTTACTATTTGAATCTTTAAGATGCTCAGTGGAGCATAGGTGAGGGAAGATTTGTCAGGGTAGTTCTGTTATATTGTCAACTATATTTGAAAAAAGATGGTATCTTCTGGCTCAAAAGACATTCCACAGCAATACAGGTATGGGACAGCATCAGTAAAATCAAAAAAAAAAAAAGAGAGATTTTTTTTCTCTCTGCAAACAGCACCTTCTTTAGTGATGTGACCCATCACAGTTACAGCAACACTATTGCTCTAAATGTTAAAAGGGTGAAAATTCAACCCCGCCTGTGAAGGCGAAAAATGTGAAAAAGGAAAAGGAGGGATCTTGGCTCACCTTCACCCCTGGCTGAGCCGTGTGAAATTCTCCCAGCTCAGGGATGACAAGGACAAACACAGTTAATCATCCGGGCTCCCACGTCAGGCAACCAACCAATATCCCCAGGAGCACTGCAGGCTGTGCTGCCTTCCATGAGAAATCAGGTTGTCGGCACTGAGGCAGGTACCACGTCTGTTCTAAATCATGTGGTGGAGACTGTGACACCCCTGCTCAAATCCCAAATGAGGAGGAACTTCACTAACTGTCCTCGTAGCACACAGCCCAGGCCTTCATTTCCAGTATTCAGCCTCAGATCACGAAAGCAGTTTGTATATTTAAAGTGATTCAATAAATTACTCAGAAAATGCTTAAATTGCTTTCCTACTATTGCTGGCAAGTAGGCACCTTTCCATTTTGAACTCAAATGATGTGCAAAGAAGTGACTGCACAAGCTGGAAGGGTGTCAAGAACCTGCAGCTAACACAGCGTTCAGTGTCTGAACTGCTTAGTGCCAATCAGTTAAGCCAGTCCTGAGATGGCAGGGTGCAAATTTCTAAAATACAATAAATAATGGAAGCAGTTTAGAGGAACAGAATGTGGCAAGAATGCTTCGATTTTTCTTGTAAATGAGATTTTGCAGCAGAACTTTGCATTGGTAACATAATGGCAAATTTGCAGAAAGAAATGTGTTTGTATCCTGCTTTAGAGCAGACAAGAACTGAAACTCTAAATGCATGGTTTACTGTTCCCATATTACTGTCAAATGACATTGTTTACATGCTGATTTCCTCCCCAGAGATAAGACATGTCTTTGGCTAATTAAGCCTTGATAATTCAACATTCTTTTCTGCCCCTTAAGTCTATAAATGAGAGTCTGGGTGAAATCTGATGTTCATGTGGGTTTTTCTCTCTACTCCAGAATGAGACCTATGCATTAACCTTCAAAGATTTCTACAGTAATGGATCAGAGTGCTTTAAACACTTATGAGTGATCTCCTCTGACTTCACTAATGACTATACTAATTACATAGTTAATCATGTCATCTTGAAAGCAGAAAAAAATAGATAACAAAACATGGCCCTCTTTTCATAATTTTATTGCATAGCTCTATTTAGTTTCACAGTAACGGTGTTAGGTTTAAAAGAATGATCAACTATATGCTTTTTTTTGACCTTTGTAGATGAAAATGTCTGATTTTCTGAAAAAGTGATTTCAGGTCACAATGTTGAGACTTATGCTTGTTCATAGGCTCTTTATGGCCTTTGTTTTTCTCCTAAAATCTTGGCAGAGTCATTGTCATCATGGGAGAGCAATATTGCAATTGAAGATGTTTCTGGCATTCAGTTTAGCTTTGCCCAGAATGGATCAGACGAGGAACCCCAGCTGTGATCACCAGCCCAGCTGTAGAGGGACGGTAGAGCAAATGATGCTCTTTCTTCTCCAACTGCACTTGTTCAGGTGTTTCCTGTTCTACTAGACATTTAATATTTGAGGAATTGTCATTAAAACCAAAGTAACATATTGCTGGACATGCCATCCCACAACCTCTTGGGCATTTTTGATATAATTTGTTTTGCTTCTGAAGACACATATTAATAACAATATAAAATTGAGCTACTCTAAACCCTACATTTAGAAGCCTATAAAAAAATCAGAAAAAAACCCATATCTTCCACCGATGGGAAGAGCTTTAAACTGACAAAGCCTTAACATCTTGTTGTAAAATTAGTGAATGCAAAACAAATAAAGCACTGAAGAAGTATCATCTTTAATTTTATCTTCTTTCTATCATTAAATCTTATTTTTCTTCAACATGTATTGTCAAAATCTGAGCTCAGCATGTCAAACTAAACATTTCCTAGTAAAGATCCTAAGTACATGTGGAATTTCTATCGAAACAAAAACCAGAATGCACAAAGAAGCATTCACACCTTTCTTCTTACAACATAAATGTGATGTAGTAGGCCTGTGAGCAACAAGGCCCATTTGCCATAGTTTCCAGGACAGATTTGCTGTGGAAAAGACTCAGGAAAACTAAAGGTGGAAAGCATCACATCTGTGAATTCATGTCATGAGCCTGAGCTTGGTACTAGACATCTATGCTGTAAAAAAAATGGAAAACATCCTATGTTTTTCTGAGGAAGACTCATGTTTTCCTCACAAGTTGCTAAGTAGGGGCCCAAAGATGACCTTCACCAGTGTCTGGATCCTGGTCTTGCGTATTTTCTTGCAGGAGTGTTCTCAGTTATCCTCCATGTCTCTGGCTTCTGGACTGCTCAAGGACATTCAGGACACTACAAAGTAACTATGGTTTGCTGGGCAGGAGGTGAAATGGCTATTTCACATCTTCTGATGCGTATAAAAGTTACTGCTTTGATAAAAGCTGCCCTGTGTGAAACACAGAATGTGACAGAATTGCTCTCTGACATGTAACACAAGCCTTGGCTGGGAAGGAAAGGCCATAGCTGACATTTAGCATTAAAGGATGGACTCAAGCACAACCTGACTCCTTTTTACATAGTGTGGTCTCTTACTCCAGAGTTTTTTTAAAAAATCCCTAGAATAATGTATGTATTTCTCATGCCTAATGCAAAACATTTTTAAAGTTAGCGCAAATTGTTAACGGCAGAATAAACTTAGTTATGTTTCTACTGGAAAAGAATAAATACATCTATTTGATCACTGTATTCAGATAAAATTGGAACTGTGGAGTAATTGTCTACTAAATTTCCTAATTTTATACGAGTAAGACCCATGCAATTCCTTTCAGATAATTGCTTAGGAAGATTTAATATAAGCCAAGATTTTTTTTCAAATATTATTGTTAATCCATTGCTTATTTGAATTAAACTGAAAGTCAAAGTAATCTTATTTATATAGCATGACCTTGGAGGCATACAGATACACTGATGTTCTGGTAGTTAAGATTATTTTTACTTTTTCTGTTTCATATCGCCTGCATTAAATATCAGATCAAAGAAGGTGTTTATTTTAATGCATTTTGCCTTTGCTTTAGAAGTAAGAGGTCTTCAAAAATGGAATCACAAATGTATACTCAGTTGCCAACAAACTGAAATGACTTGATTGGCTAACTCTCTAGGAAGTCGTTATTTAGGTAAGTGGATCTTAGCCTGAACTATTTTCTCTGAGATCAAATTCTCTTGTACATCTCCTTGTCTTTGAGAAAAAAACAGGAACATAGGTTGATGAAACGATCAAGGTCTTACAACGCATTCTGGTTACATTTGGAAGTTCTGATGCCGCTTTCCTTAAAGTCTTACTTATCTGGAAACACTTTCAAGAACCTTATCAGTTCCATCAGGGATTATGGCACATTTTTCATGCTTTTGAATACTTCAGACTTCTGCTTTTCAATAGTCTAACTGCATCTGATGATAACTGAAATCAGAATGAAGCTTTTTTGATTTATGGAGTTTATCTCAATGAAAAGAGTTGGTGCTGATAGCTTCCAGGTATGAATTATATATTGTCACCCGTCTTCAGAGAAAAACATCTTTCTTAGAGCCTCACAGACTTTACAATAATTTACTCAGAAATAAAACAGGAAGCTTTCATAGTCCTTTTGCTTCCAAAACTGCTTCTTATTTTGGTTGCACTCTGTAGCGACCATACAAGCACTTCTAAATCAAGATCAGATCTAACAGTTATTCCTATCATTCCTATAGCTGAGAACATACTGTATATCTCATAGAAATTTGAGCTACATCTTCTAGTATCTTAAAATGCCTAAACTTACGTCTATGCATAATCAAAATGACCAAAAATCAACAAAATGAAAAAAGTAAACTTTTAAATACAATTTACTTAGATATGAGGATTATCCTTGAGTTCCTACTCATCAGACTGCATAAGTGGAGAATAACTGGAAACCACTCTTACTTTATCATTTCAATATATTTAAATGTCGCTGAAGAGATACTAAGCAAAGCAAGGAAAGTTAGCCCTACACTTTCAAATTTCATTCAAAATTCTCAACAAAAAGCTCAAAAATTGAAAAAATAGATCATCTGAGGAAAAATACCTTGATTTTTACCTTGATTTTGTCTTGAATTTTACCTTGCTGTTTTTGTCACCTATAATGTGAGATTTGTTCATTTTCCTGAAGCAGTCTGGTTCTTTCCCTGTATTGTTTTGTGCCATGAAATCGTGGGTGTAAATCCCTATTGGATGCATTCAAGATTTAAGAAAGGGATTGTCAAAACATACACAAAGATGTTTTCAAAGCCAATTTACAACGGTGAACACTCAAGTTTTGCTCTATTTAAGTGAAAACAAAATAAGCCAGGCTGTCATAGTTTATTGGCACTACCAGTTTACCTGAAATACATGTTTATTCTAATAAACATGTCAGAGTAGACTTACTTTGTATGATAGAAAATAAAATGATACACAATACAGAGTAAAATGAAGCACTGCACTTGGGATGAAGGGTGTCTGATCCTACCTCCAAAGAAGTAAATGGTCCTAAAAGGAAAACTTTGAGCTTTACTGCTTGGGTTGTCCATATAGGGGCCTGAAGGTCCTTGTTCTCTGCCCTTCTAGCCATAATTGGGCAGCTTCAGCAAGCCAATTTGCTAAAATTCTCAGTGCTACAAAGCAGGGAGGGATCACTGTGCTCTTTGCAAAGCATTAGGCTGAAAATCCCAATCATTGCTAGTGCTTGGGCTCTGCCTGGCCCCAGGGGTATCCCCAGAGCTGTTGTTTCCTGTCCACCTCCAGATCCAGCCCCATCTCAGTCCACCTGGGGACTACAGGGATCTACAGATCACTGCCCCGGAGCACCACAGCGGTGCCGGATCCAGCCCATCCATGGACCGGCCATGACAGCCTCAAAGAAATATTCCCAAGACTGCAAGGATGCGGTGCTCAAATTGTTTTGTCAGGTCTGAAAGTCTTCTTAATTCAATACACAGTACACCCAACATAAATTATTTTAACAGAATGTATTCTGATGAGAAGGAGCCTACATCGTTAGGAATATTGATGTGGGTAAAATAAGATTGTCAGACTTCTGACTTAAATGTTATTTCCCTGGAGGACAAACCTCCACTGATATACTTTGCCAAGTTATAAGTCTAGCAAATTATTATGTTTTTGTCTGAACATCAAATGACAACATTCTCCTTTATTTCACAATTTAAATAAACATTCTGTTAGAGTTTCTGAACTAACCCTGGTTTATTTTAATTCTCATACTTTTTTTTTAACTCTGCACTTCTTAATTTTTATGTAGCTCCTGTTTCTTTGGATTTTAATCATTCTTTCTGTCTTTATTCATTCTTTTAATCACTTCTTTTCTCAACATTCTTCCTATTTCCATAGGGAGATATAAAGATTTAAATACTAAATCTCACCTCACTTTAATATTGTGTTAATAGAAATTCCCTGTCTGGCTCCCATTGGTCCATTTTTCAAATTCCATATGAGAATGTGTGAGATTCTTTACTTTCATTTTGCATTTTTGAATATACCTGTCTCTCGTTTTTGTCTTCCACATGTCCCTTTATATTTTTCCTCTCTTTTATCTTTCACATACAGCCCTTTTACTGCCATCCAGTCATTCTGCTCCTGAAACTCAAACTGAGCCTGTGTTTTATTTGTCTCAAAGGTGGAATGCCACACTCCTGGTAGCTTTAGTTGCCTGTAGCACTCAGTCCTGAGTGTAGCCCAGATGTTGCTCCCATTTGTCCCAGTTACCAATGGACTCTCAGGGATGTGAAATTTGCCCTAGAGATAGATGCACCTTCTGTGGTCAGCAAAAACCATGGGAAATTCCCTGTCTGTAAGACAGCACCCAAGAGTCCTACCACTCGTGGGCAATTCATTGTGGCTAGTTATAGAATATCTTGCTGTTGAGAGAAGGCTCAGCAGCTCCCTCAAAGGAAAGGATCAAAGGAGACTAAAAGTGTTGATAGATTAGGCAAGGGATGATCAAATAGGCGAAGCTTACTTGTGAACAAAAGCTAGGGATTAGATTGTCAAACCAGCTTTCACTGAAGGCCATGGAAAATATTCTGTTGACATCCCCTGGAGCAATTAGAAGAATTAAAAGTTTTTTTAAAGTTCCATCTTTTTCTGGGAAAAAGAATATTGCAAATATGCAATTGCGAATTGTTTTGCTTTTCTCTTTTATTTATTAGAGGATTCCTTAAAGGTATTGAAGCATTAAGTGGTTACTTGATAGAAAGATTGCTCCGGAGACTGAGAAAACCAACAAAACTCACATGAATTGCTGAATTATTTGGCTATATTAAGGGATATTTATAAAATAAGACAGTATTTGAACACTGATGAGCTATTTGAATAGCTACTGTTTTCATATTTTTTGTTTTCTCATGGAAAAATGAAATTAAAAGGAAAAAAAGCATGAGGCTTTCTTGTAATTACAATAAATCATGTTAAAGTAGCAGTTACCAGCTGGTGTCAGAAGCAATCATGGTTTTTGGTGACACAGAGTCTCAGAGAGGCATGAACATGTTCAAGAGGAAATTTCCTTAAGCTTCTCCACTTACTCAGTGGATCCTAAAATGAAAGAACAATTCTGAGCTCAAATAAGGACATAACATGATGAATTTGTTGGGGGCCGTTTGTAATCAAAAAAAAACAAGCAAAACTTCTCAGATTGATTCTGGTATTATTTTTCCCTACTTCTTTCATAAAAATGTAAGTCAAAAGCATTTCTTCTCGGCAGAAACCTAGATAATTTGTGCTAATTGTGATATAGAGTTAAAAAGATGTGTTTGCCTGCTCCACTAGAAGCACTCGATTTTTGAGACACAAAACCGCAGTTCAGGGACTATGATTAATCATCTGATCATACATCAACCGGCACAGCAGCACTCAATGTGTTTACTGCTCATTGTTGATTATGACAATAACACAGTCTGATCAATCTTTTTGCAAAGTAACTGGTAAAAAAATGTCTTCATAAGAGGAGAAAGTGTCACTGGCAGTCCAGGACAGGTAAACAATATGTCATCCCTGAAAAATCTGCTAAGGGAGAATGTGGAACACGCACTCAAGCAAAGTAAATCTTTGTGACGTAAGGAATAATGCACTCACTCACTGCCATCGGCGCTCTTCACTCTTGATTTGTCTGTCACATTAAATATTGTCATCTTCTGCTGAGCAGTAGAGATACTGCGAGCCATCTGTCTGGGTTCTCCTGAAGAGACATTATTGCTGCACTGTGTGTGCAGCACTGTCTTAGTGTATTGTTACTTTTAGTTTTAATTTTTTTGGTCTTATACATAAGTATTTGAACAGAGGGGAGAGGGGAAAACTTCATGATCAAAAGTCTCTTCAGAGTTTTAGGTGTAAAGAAGGCTAAAGCTGCTTTCAAAAAATAATTCAGACCGAAGAATTGGTCCAAGATACAGAGATTACAAAAACAAAAATTTGACATAAAATGTATGCAAGGGCATGAAATTTTGCCAATCAGTAATTGTTTTGCCCTCATTTTGACTTTACTCCATTTCCTTTTAGGTAAAATCTGAGAGGGGGAAATGTCAGACAACATGGAAATATTGCTCTATGACATTTTTAGAAGAAATCACTGAATATTTTTCAATATAAACTTAAGATACAAGTCAAAGCAAACAGTTCTTTTCATTTTTGAACTGTTCTGGGTTTTGCTGCAATTCAGATTGTAGGCAAACATAATTTCTACATTCTTTACAGGTCTATATATTGGCTGTGTTTCATGTGCTAACAGGCCCCATGCAGTCAGATACAGTATGAGGAGAAAAGACAAAGATCCCCTTTTATGACCTTTCTATTTGAAAAATAATAAGTCAAGCAAAGGTAGACAATGAATTGTAACAGATTTTGTAGTTTGTCTGTGGGACTATTCCAAAATAAGAAAGGCATTTTTTTGGATACAGACATAACATTTAGACAAAGGAGGATTTAAACCATCCAGACTTTGGCTGAATTTAGAGCCAAAGATTTTGTACTTCATTAAAAAAAATACAACATTTTGAATAAGATACCAAATATATTTCTTCTGGTATTTACCAGGTTCAAACCAGCGGTTTTGATTCAGGCCCACATCAACTATCTTAAAGTATTTATCCAGAACTTTCATAAGTGCTGTTTCATGTAGTCTGAGCAATGGCTACATTCCGTGAAGAATGCGAATTCTTACATGCTCACGACATATCACCAAAATATCAAATGTATTGATACATCGCATACAAATACATAATGTACAAATATATTGATACATAACATTATCAATTACCTTAGAAACCTTGGCAATAATATGCCACAAACATTATTAGCAAGATGCTACTCACAGTGGCGTCACCTAACCTGTGTCTGAAGAGGTAAACAGCAGGGCTTCACTTAAAGAAAGAAAAAAACTACAAAGTAAGAAGTCTCAGAACTATGAGACTATTGTTAAACCCTTTTTCTCCCCCTCTGTGTGCTCAGTGATGGGTGATGGTTTTATATGCAATTCCTTTGAGTCCAAAGATGATAGAAGATGTTGCACTTGGCCAGTGTGATTGCTGATATAAAATGATGTATCCATTTCTCCCCAGACTGACCACTTTTCTGTCTTGAAATACCTTTACTGTATTGATAAAAGGCAGGCTTGAGAAAGGCAGCCTCTCCTTCCCAAGAAATGGGATCTAGCCCTCGCTTCATCTCAAGCTTTTGTTGCCATGTGTTCACATCAGAAACTGAGTATCTTAATCTGATGTGAGAGATTGCACTGGGGATCGCTCAGGAAAACGTCACGTGGCATCTGAAAGGGTATTAAGTATTCTGATATTTCATTACAATCTCCTTGGTCTGTAGTGTCTGAACAGTTTTATATTGATTTTCCAATGTATTTGAAAACAAGAGATACTTCTCTTTTTTTTTTTTTTTTTTTTTTTTACCAATGTGGTTAGAATTTGACTTAGTGTTTAAATAGGCATTTCCGAGACAGACAAAAATTAATTTATTAAGAACATTTTTTGTGCTTTCTTTGGTAATGCCAGCATTGATAACCACGTTCAAGAAGCAATCAGATTTGCCTTTGTTATCACCCGTCTGTGCTCCAGACAACACATCAGCAAAAGGCACCTGTGGGCCACATTGTACCATCAGCCCTTTAGCTCTTTGGAAGTGCACTGTAAATAACAGCGAGCCCTATTTAATAGGCAACTCTACTGCCCTAAGGTATTTGCTAAAAGCCACAATGTTTGCTTGGATGGGATAAGCAAGAGACAAAATTGGCACATTGTTAGAAAATACCATCCTTGTCATACCGCTTGTACAAATTAAAGTATTACATCACACTGGACCGAATTTTGCTGTGTAGGTACAGAGGAATAATCTGGAAAAGAACCTTGGATTGAGCTACTCGTAGCATGTCAGCAGCTTCCAAATCAATTTTTGTTTTTAATCAGGAAGTGAAATGTTGGCAGCAGGTTTCTGGGGATATAATTCAGCAGGACACTTAAGCATGTACGGAACGAGACTTAAGCAGATGCTCACAGTACCAGTTCAGCAAAACTTGCTCCTTCTCCTCAGTACACCCTATTACAGACGTAATAAGGAGGTATATAGTCTCTCTTAGTAGGCAGCCAGAATATCTCCTTCTCTCTAGTGAATTTACCCTCAGGAAACACTTGCCAGGTAGGTCTCATTTTAGACTTTGCTAATGGAAGTAAGCAGAAAGAGAGATTAAAGTGTCTTGGCAAATTCACTCAAAGCTGCGTTGCATGGCAGGTTTGTAGAGATGCCAGATGGCATCACAAATGAGAGACCATTTTCCCCTCCATCACTTATCTGACAGAGGCTCTGGCTTGGTTATTCATGTCCCTAATCTCTTGTCAAATAGGAATGGACAAAAGGATCCACAGGAGTTTTTGCTGACCAGAGTGCTCTTTGTGTTATTGAGGAGCAAGGCAAGGTAACGTTATATTTCTACATATGCAACTAAAGGCAGGAGAAGGCTTTTCAGGGCCTTCTTCAACGTGAGGAGAAACGTGGAATTTTCAACACTAAGGAAAATGTCAGTAGGACTTTCCTGCACTGGAACATCAGCATGAGGAGAGAAAACATTTATTAAAGGATCTAGAAGGATGACAATTTTCTTAAGCAATAAACATTTAATAAGAACACCTGCCTAAGCAACTTTTTGTGCTATTGAAAGAGCCCCAAAGAGCCTTTAATACTGATTAGAAGTACTGAAGTGCTTCAGTGCCCAGATTAAGCATTCCAGAAGTTAAAACCCAAGCCTTACCAGAAAGGGACTTCCACCTTTTCTGGCTCACCCATATGCCTGACATCTGGATGAGCAATATACAGTGCTGAATTAGGCACTTTTTCCCATGCACTGAGGAAGGTAGGCCATGGGCCCAGACAACAGGACATGCCCAAAACAGGGCTAGGCCTGAAACTCCACCCACAGCTGGGCAGAAATTTTGGAGTTCCGTGCAAGCTTGCTACAGCTCACCAGGGAGATCTCCTCAACCTTCGAGGGAGAAACCTGTGTTTCGTTGGGTACATCCTTTCAGCTGAAGATGGACAGACTTCAGACTTGCAGAGCAAACGGTCAGGAGAGCAAGCAGGGCAGCTCTTCTCCCCTTCTCATCATACCTGCAGAATGGATGAAATCCTGATAATCAATCCCAGACACACTAAGCAAGTGATTTTTACCTAATATCCATAGATTTGTCTAACTTCTCACATGGATCAGGACCACTTATGCAGTAGCCGAAGGATCCTCAAGGTTACATATATTTGAATGTTTTTAAAAGGACAGACTAAGTTTGGAGGCTATTTGTACTGCTCAGATGTCATTCTGAAGAATTGACTTACCGAAGTTAGAATCTAAAAGGACATGGTAGTCTAGCATTTTAGTCTAGCATTAGCGTACTAATATTATTTGCAGTGTAGGTTAAGAAACCCCTTTTATGAAACTGTTGCTTTCCTTGTCTAGAATTTCTTCTAAAACCTACATAGCCAAGATTTCTGAAAATCTATTTTATCTGTCCCTCTGATTGCACATATTACTATGCAGTAGATTATTAGAATGCAAAACTGAAGTGAAATATGACCTTTTACATATCTGTCTGTAATAAAACCAATAATGACAAGTTTGAGTAATGAATGAGTACAGTGTTTGTGGAGTATATTTATACCAGTTTCCATACAGCACGTCCTGCTTTTAATTCGGTTGTGTTCTTTGGCGATGTTGTAATAGATAACTAGCTCGGATTTGTCATGATACTCAGATTAAAATTAAGACTCAATTATTTATTCACTGGAAATAATAAAATGAGTAAAAATGAGAAGAAATACTGTTTTTCAGAAGTCTTGGCTTACAAAAGTAATTATTTTTGGATAATATTCGAAAATAGAAAATCTTGAACAATTAATAGCAGCGTTTGAGCATTTAAAATAATAATGATCTCATGCATGATAAGTTGTTTGAAATTTTACCCCGTGAAAACCCATTTGTCCTCATAAAAGAAAATGCAATCTGTCATCTTGGAGTAAAGGACAAAATTTTAATGCATATTCCACAGTAAGGTTATTTATACAGAATAGTTAAGGTGGGATCTAACGGATTCTTACCTAAATGCCATTCTCTACCTGTGCCTATGTGCCTTTTATTACAAAATGGGAGTTTTGTCTTCAAAGCTCTGAAATGTTCTTAATGTCAATACTTTGTATATTATGGCTAATTAAAAAAATATGGAAATTAGTTGCAAAAGAACTTTAACCAGATTCTGAATGTTGTTTCTTTCCCGTTACAAAGCTAACATATTATGTGCTATATCTCTGTGTCCATGTATGTCCTACATGAGTATGAAACGAATATGAGTACGATGTGAGTATGATTATGTCCCACAATTAGTATGAGAAATGAAGAGCCTTGGTTCTGGTTGTCCCTTCTGAGTCCGTTAATGGATGAAGGCACTTAAGTCAGAAACTGAACGGTTTCTGGTCTTAAATCTGGAATAACAGGTGAATGATGCATATGTCTGGATGACATCTCCATCTGCTTTTGGTTTTACATTTTACATAGGCAAAAGAGCCTATAAACTAAGATGGGTCTATACATGAGCTAAAGTCTTGATTTGAAGAAGCATTCATCAAAAAATTCAAAGAGCCAAATTTTTAAAAATGGTCTTTTTCACTGTGGGAAGATAGATATGATTTTTTTCTTCAAAAACTTTATATTTTAAAAAATCTTTCAGCATTTATGATTGCTACTGATCCCTTTTTTCCACTTCTTCTTTTCCAGTTTACCAATGACTGCATTACCAAAAACTTTACCATTAGATAGCAATAAGTTGCAAATTTAATTGAAGAACACTAATACTTAGCAGTTTAGAATGATTCTTTATGGTCAAATGTATCATGTCTCTCTCTATTCAATTGCTTCAAATGAATCAGTTTTCAGAAGCTTTATGAGTGTTACTGTACCTGCTCTATCCTCAATAATGTAGTGAGGGAGGAAAGTGCTGCCCTTCCAGGGCTGTTTTGTAGTTTAAGAGCACAACATAATTTAGGTGTTTTTTTTTACCCAGCTGGTGAACACCAGTACGACTGGACTGTAAGAGCCAACCCAGAACTGGAAGCGTTGTCTTCAAGGAGGCCTTAGGAGTGAAATGTACTCATGGGGTGGCATCTTCCTCCAGCAAAACAAACTAATAATCAAGGTCTGCCTTAACAAGATGTAAGGTGGAAAGTTGCCCAAAGCAGTACATAAATGGGAGGAGGAGGATGAAATGGCCATGGCTCCTTTCCCTAAGTGATAGCCCTGGGAAGGCAGATTGGCTACTGTTATTGCTGTTGTGTTTGGTGAAAGGAGAGCTCCTGAGAGATGGCCTTTTACAGGGGCAGGACCATCCTCCAAGGCCTCTCATCCTCTTTGAGAGCCAGTAGAAGAAGAAAAAGCAAACTGGAATCTCCAGGACTTTCTGGACTGTTGATTCATCGCACACTCTATCCCAGGCCACACACAACTCTTGCTTTCCCCTTTCCCATCATTTTTCCCTCCTGCTTCAGAAATCCTGAGGTAGCTTTGTAATAGGTAGAAGTGTGTGTCTCTGCAAGAAGTCAGTCATTATAAAAGGAGAAGCTGTAATTAATCACACTAACAGAGAAAAATTCCTTTTGAGTGGACGAGCAGAGAAAATTCCTGGGGAGTTTTTCTTCACTCCTTAAGGACAGTTTTGCTATCTTCCCTGTTAAAAATAAAGCTTTAGAATTCATGTATAAATTGCTTATTCAGTATAATTTGGCAGCTGTTTCAGATGGACATTTTTCAGTCCATAATTTATAAAGTACATTAGTTGTCAGCATTGTCTGACAACTATACCATTAGGACTTCATGAATAGGTATTTAAATGATATCATTTGGATTTGTTCAGTAAATGGATAACTGAAATTTTGTGATCAGGAGGTGTTTTCATAGGCTGGAAGAAAAGAGCAAAGCAAGGAATGATAAAATAACCTTTTAGAATGCTTGCAACTTTTAAATCTGTTTTATATATGTTGCAATTATTAAGAAAAATGGATTATTTTAATAATACTCTATAAGGTTGGATTCAGAATTTCTCTGTAGTAACAGAGAAGTAATGCTCTATGTTGTTAGAGAGCATTCTTGTGGCATTTAAAGGTTAAGACTAGATGTTCATGTGGGAACAGTGTTAGAATTATACTAGTGTCATGTTATAATGCATAAAATAGGCAAATCTTAATACAGGATATAGTTTCTTTTCTTCAAAGAACCAAACTAAAGTGTTTAATGGTCTCTTAGATCTAGAAGGACACGTTCAGCATGTATTCCTTACAATGCCTCAAAGACCTTTTCTGTTTTTCCGCATTCTAGAGACTCCCAGCGTTCCCGCACAAGTGTTCGTGCACAAAACTCGCTACAGCACAAAGCTTGGTCGCAGCTCGGAAGAGTGCAACCAAGGAACTTCTTTCTCATGCAGTCAGGTGTCCCCACTGCAGTTCTCCAGGAGGGAGGTGCAGTAACACTTCCTACTGACAGGTTAAATTTTTGATTCAATACACAATAATATTCTTTTCATCTGATGCTTTTCAAGGCAGTCAGCAGGAGAAGACCACGCATTTTCCTTCCAATTAGCTGCAAAACACAACTGGAATGTCTGTATAAATTCTTAAATGTGAACATGTTCATACAAAGATTTTTGGATTTGTGACACAAAGATATGCTTCCTAATTTTGCCCTGCATGCCAAAACATCATATTGGTTATCTCTAGGTATTAGAAGATAATTTTTCTCTCTTCTGGCCTCTGGAGAAGAAGTCTTAATCTGGCATGGGTGCCTTCTATGGGGACAAAATTGGAAAAAATGTTTTGATGGAAATAAGTTTATCATTGAAAAATCAGGAATCAAACTATTGATTCTCCAGATGTTTGCAGTTGCAAGGCTGAAGACATGGATAAACTAAATTCAGTTTGTATCTTTTGTTGTAGATTTCTTCACACATCTTTCAATATTGATAACAGGCAAGAATAATGAAAATGCAAGTGCATGTAGTGATTTAAGGTCTTCAAAAAATTAAAATATCATTTCTATTCTACAGTCCTTTCTGCGGCTCTCTTGAGACATTATATCACTGAGTAAATATTCTAGTCTGTCTAAAACACCAATCGGTAATCATTATATTCTATCCTGTCTAGCACAGTTTGTTAATCACTGTTTTATTCCTATTATTCAACGGACCTGAGGGGGAAATAAAGCAAGGTGTAAAGTCAAGCATATCTGTAAAACCTGTCAAAATAACATTGCTAGTTACTTATTTCCAGGGCAGACTGGAAGACTGGTGGTAACTGGAATTCTATTTCACTGTATTTGTTTCTTTTAGAGTTGTTGATCACAGAATCACAGAATGGTTGAGTTTGGAAGGGAGGTCTAGAGATCATCTAATCCAACCCCCCTGCACACGCAGGGTCACCTTGAGCACGTGGCACAGGATCAACAAAGAATGTCATAATTTTGATTGCATTTGATTAATTAACTAATGCCACATAAATTTTCTCTTGATGGAAAGTCCTGTAGGCAAAATTGTACAGGAGGATTTTTTGTTTATTTGTTTGTTTTAAATACAGATGAATTTGGGAAGGGAAAGTACAGAAAGTTTGGACAGTTCTGAAAGAAGGGCAAGAAAGAAGACATATTTGGTGATAACACTAAGACAGCAATTACAAGTAGTAAGAATATTAAAATTTATAAAATGCTCATTAAAAAATAAAAAAGGGAAATATAGGGGAAATAATGCAAGTAACAATTTATTGAAGTTTTTAGAGAAATAAGAGTAGATAAAGGTTAAGATGAAATTCTTGACAAGAGAAATAAGAATAGTAAATTTTGAAAGTATGTTAGCAACAAAGAATGGCAAAATTATTCATAAATGATGAAAAAAATATATATGTTCAACAAATAGTTTTTTTTTTTCCTTTTGGAAAAAAATCACAGCTGTGTGATTGCATTGTAGAAGACCACCCACTTTTCAGTTTTCTAGTATTTATGAAAGCTGTGAGCCATTTTAGATACTAGCCACGTTTGAAAAGTTGAATCCAATTTGTTTAAGATAATCTCTGCTTGGCTGATATATCAGGAAAATTCAAACAAAAGCAAAATTGAAAAGACCAAAGACCTGGAGAACTGTTGGTTGATCAGACTGAAATTAAAGGGAGAGAGTTAGAGGTAAGTTGAAGCTTTGGCTGATAACAAAATCAGAGCACAAGGATATACATCTGATGTGAAGAAACCCTTCAACAACATTTTGTGAAAAGTGGGTCTTTGAGGTTAGAAATTTGCTTAATAAAGGCAAATAATAAACCTTAAATTAGATTGATTTATTCATTAGATGTATTACTCTCTCTATATATGCTAATATGTTCGATGTTTATAAAATTATAATCTAATATATAATTATATATTATAATAATTATATTATAATCTAATATATAATTATAATCTAATATTATAATCTATGATTTTAGTCTTAGATAGAGTTCAAAATATTGAACTCAAAACTGCTAATTAAATACATGCTAATTTGATACATGCTAATAATGAACTAGTCAGCTGAGATTTGTTGGTGGGGAGGTATTTTGAAATAAAGAGCACATTAGAGTCAGCTTGATACCAAGCGCTTCCTTCTTTGAAGGTGCCAGTGATGAGCATTGACACCTTGAGCTTGAAATGAGACTACAAAGACTTGAGGTATTGGTGTGAGGTCCGTCACATGGAAGGATCTATCTCATATGCTGAATCAATCTCCAGTCAAACAAAATCAGCTCAGCAGGAAGTCCTGGCTGAGGATGTGCCAAAAAGTTTGAGTTTTGCTCTTGGACGGACACCAAAGGGGTTGACGAGGAGGAAGATAACTCAATTTTATGGAGTCTGCCACAGCTGGAGCATTAGGACTCCCACATACAATTCTGACTCATGCTTTTAACAAATGCTCTGGAATAGAGATTGGAAAGAAATATTGTGATTTGAACAAAGTCAAGAAAAATGATGGGTTGAAAATTCACCCTGTCAAGAGTAAACGAAGAGGTTGTATAAATGATGGCTGAATGTAAAGCACCAAATTGTTGCTTGTATTGTTTGACTTGCAGAACTTGACAAAAGATCCCTCTGAAGTACAGTACTGTGAGTCTTAGTTTGTAAACACCTTTTCTACAGTGTAAAAGAAGTCAGTACATATTCCACAGACCAGGAATAGAATAAAAAAAATAAATAAAAAATAAAATGATTTAAAGAAGGTAATATTTTCTGTTACTTCTAACTGCTATTATAAAATAAAACTGAAACAGCTACACTTACAGTATTAAGTATATAGAATTCAGGGCTTGTTGAAATCAGCACAAAAATTCCTACTTCTCACCTCTCTCTGATTATAAATGTGGTGGAGAATTAACATAGGTAAACCCAGGGCTTCCAGATGCTATTCTAATGTGAATAACAAGTTATAAAATGTGAGTCCAAGAATATTCTTTTGGAAAACTAGCTGCAATTTTCCTGGTTCCAATATTTTAAATTTCTATTTAAATTTATTTAGAGGCAATGGTACAGTTATGAAAACAAGTTTGTTCTCATTTTACATAATTCAATGTAATTTGGTGGTTCTTTCTTTAACAGATGTTCAAGGACAAAGTGAAGGGCCACAGAGCAAGTCTGTCTGTTTTAAAACTAATACACTTTGGATGTCTTCAGTTCAACAGAAACAGATGCCCAAATCTGAAAATATTCACTGTAGAAGTGACTTTCTTATAGTGCTTTCCTGTACCCTTTCAAGAGTTAAGCATGACCTCTTTTCCAGGAATTCTTAAAAACAAAACAAAACTTTAAAAGGAATAAAGTATTCAGTGTTTCATTACCTAAGAGTCTGCTTTCTTAATTTTCCTTGTCTTAAATTTTATAGAGCACCTAGTTCAGGTGTACTCCTTTTCATTTGTGTGTTTATCCAGATGCATTTAACTAAATGGTCAAAATCGTGACTGTGTAATGAGGGGTATAATTGATTTAGGCTGGACTAAATAATATGCAGGTGGTTGAGGTAACCCATCATTAGTGCAGAATTAGATTTCAGCAACACACTCTCTGTGCTGCTTTTCCTGAATGAATAATGGCAAAATGGCTGAAGCAGACTGGTTGACTAATAGTTGTCATGGTTATTTAGATTGACTCTAGTGGAACTATGCTCAGATAATATTTTGAGTATGTCCAATGGTAAATTCAGGGTAAATAATAAACTAGATCATTAAGCCTTAGCATTTTGAAAAGTAATTACGCGAACTGAATAATTCAATATATACCATAATTAAATTTTAAATGTGAGAGATAAACAGTTTCTGTTAAAAATAGCTTGAGTTTGCTCTCACCTAACCAGCCTGTGACTGGTACCTTCTTTAAGAAGGTTGTTTAAGAAGGTACCAGTCACATATGACTGTGCACATACAAGCGCATATGACTGCACTTGACAAAGTACATATATTTATATAGAGAGAGAGATATAAATTGTATGCACACAGCTTCATAAGGCTACTTGCAGCAGAGAGTTATCAGATGAAAGTCTTTAAATGCCTATCACCTGCACCGTTAGTCATTATAGGTAAATTTTTCCTGCCTTCTACTGCTCCTCTTTCCCTTTTTAAACCTCTGCGCCCCTACTTGTCCGACATTCCCACTATGTCCACTCACACAAGCTTTTTCATTCAAAAGGCTGCTAAACATCAATATCAATATCAGATTATCTATGAAATTCAAAGTAGAAGATTTATTCCATGTTCTTCAGCAGAAATAAACTTGAATCTGTATAAAAATATCTTATTATATAGTAGCTTAAATAATTAATGGGTCATCTAGGGTTTAACGTAGCAGATAGAAGGCTGTAATAATAGTGTGGATGGCCTTAGTGTCCAGTATTCCCTCACAAAAGGCAAGAAATATCAAATTTTGAACAAAGATTGTTCTTCAAATGAATGACTTCAGTTTAGAGGAGTTATAGAGGAAGTGAGGTAGAACAGCTCTGGTAAATACCCAGTATATAGCAGTATTCTCCCAAACAGAGGTTACTTCATATAGTATTATATTTCCTGTCCCATTAGACACCTCCTTAGACTCCAGCTATGACCATCGCCATGGTAACTAGGCACAAAGCCCCATTTCTGGAGCACCGCTACGCAGCAGAGTTATGTAACGCACACATCCCGTTTAGCTCTGCGGCGAGCACTGCTGCGGCGAGCGCAAAATCCTCATTAGCCCAGGCAGATCCCTGGCTCTCCCCTTTGTAGCTCCAAAGACAAAGACACTTATTTCTTGTGTCTGAGGGAGCAGCTCAAACAAAAACAGCTCAAGAGCAAACCAGCAGCACGGATGCTGCAAATCAAGGTCTTGCAGGCATGCCTATGAGAATTAGAGCTGCAATCTCCAGCAGCGCTCTTGCTCGGTGTAGACCAGGAACCTCCTTAAAGAGTTTATGCTTTGCCTGGATTGCTCTCTCTCCTACTGGGCCATTTTTGCTGGCATTGCTGGGATTAGGAACCTCTCCCATGTGCTGCCTCATGGTCATACCATGCTGGAGCAAGGAGCATCCTCTCAAGATCTGCTGCAGCCTTCAGGTGGTATTTTTCCTTTTACATCCTTCGAATGGTGATTTAGTTTCCTGGCCAAAACTTGTTCTTTTTGGTGACAAGGTTTTAGCCTCGCCAGAGGCTGCTAAGATTAAGTACTACTATTTGCCTATTCTGCATGCAAAGACCTCTTAGAAGAACCTCTCTGTTTTGGACCCAGTGGCCTGCTAATTCCAAACAGCATCTAAGTCACTTGGGAAGCCCTGGTATATAGAACTGGCGTGTAGCTAACCCTGACAGAGATTCCTGCTGGGGGTAGCTTACTAGAAGCAAGAGTATTTGTGAAAAGTACAATTTTTCAACTACATATGTTTTATAAAATAATTGCAAGCATTTGAGAAATTTAACTAAAGATAATCCTACCCGTGTTCCTATCCGATAATCCTACCGTGTTTCAAAACAGAAATCAGGTCCCTGTTTTTCAAAACCATCCTGACTTAATTATGTGCCGTCTTTAACAGGCTAACTCTTAAGTCTGCAATTAAATAA
The DNA here is from genome assembly GCA_034781795.1 of Crypturellus tataupa. NCBI lineage: Eukaryota > Metazoa > Chordata > Aves > Tinamiformes > Tinamidae > Crypturellus > Crypturellus tataupa. The sequence goes on along the minus strand of JAWLRI010000307.1, from coordinate 2,094,001 downwards.
CTAGATTCAAAAACCATCCTTCCCCTTCCCCCCACAAAAAAAAATAAGTTAAAAAAAGTAAGTATAGGAATCTCTTCAATGCTGGAATTTCACACAGCACTGTCCTTTGGTACTAGTGTACATTGCACTGGGCCTTTAATTCACTGAGTGATTTCTGTACTAAAAGCAGCCACAGGCAGAGTCACTTTACCTTTAAATATCTGCTGCTCATTTCCACTGTTCTTTCTAGCATTTGTGTATATATGTCATGTAGGTATATAAACAAGCAGTGCTTATAAATGCAAAGAAAAATCAGAAAATTTATTGCTGGAGCATCAAGGTACCATATGTTATCTCTATGCAGATGTACAGATATAAATTCAGAGCATATGCACAAAGCCTTGTGGTCATTTCTTCACCAAAGACTCGTATGTTTACAATCATTAGCACTGCTTTTCTTCCTTCTCTCCATCTAAAAAACCTCAGCTATTTTTGTTTTTCCTCAGACCTCAAGTTTTCTATTTTCTGGGGCATTATAGCCGTGTCCTTCTAGCCATTGCTCAGCAGCCCTGCAACTTTTCTGAACAGAGGTACCTACAGCTTGGAGTCGTGTCAGCTGGCCTAACACAGTGCTGGATAAGATAGAAGGATTTTTTTTTTTTGCATCCCTCGATGCTGATTTTATGGTCACAACTGAACTTTTTTTTAACACCAGAACAACAGTGTCGATTCCTGTTGAATTTCATTGTACTAAAATCAGCTAAAATAACCATTGCCATGCTACAGTTACCTGAACAATTATTTCCTGCCTTGTACTTGCACAGACTGCTTACCTTCTTACTTGTTTTAACTGAATAGCACCCTATCTTCAATCTGTTAAGGTCATTTTTCTTTAAATTCCTTACAGTCCTTCCTAGCCAGGTGCCATTTTTTCAGATTAATGATTAATTAATAGCATATTCTCTTTCCCATTCTTCAGTAATAACAATAATGAGTAGTGCCAACCTGGGGATGGATAGTTTCCTCACTGCATATAGCCTCTCTTCCTTGTGATAATGATCTACTCAGTACAAGAAGGACATTGATCTTCTAGAGAGGGTCCAGCAGAGAGGCCACAAAGATGATTCAGCGACTGGAGCATTTGTCATATGAGGAAAGACTGAGCAAGCTGGACCTGCTTAGTATGGAGAAAAGAAGACTGAGAGGAGATTTGATCAACATTTTCAAGTACCTGAGGGGTGACTGTAGGGGCCAGGCCAGGCTCTTCTCGGTGGTAGCCAGCGACTGGACAAGGGGTAATGGGTACAAGTTGAAACACCGGCAGTTCCACCTCCATGTGAAGAAGAACTTCTTTCCTGTGAGTGACAGAGCCCTGGCACAGGCTGCCCAGAGAGGCTGTGGAGTCTCCTTCTCTGGAG
>JAWLRI010000307.1:1963498-2092504 GCA_034781795.1 Crypturellus tataupa | reverse complement strand
ACAGGCTGCCCAGAGAGGCTGTGGAGTCTCCTTCTCTGGAGATCTTCCAAACCTGCCTGGATGCCACCCTGTGCCACCCAGCCAGGGTGTCCCTGCTGGAGCAGGGGGGTTGGACTAGATGATCTCTAGGGGTCCCTCCCACCTACTCTGTGATTCTGCGATTCTGTGAATTCAGGTTTCCAACTGAATTTCTCTTCTGTAACAGTAGCAATTTAATCTGTAAAATTTCCCTTGAGCACATAAGAGATAATCAGGAGATTGTAGCAAAAGCTTTTGCTTTTTTTTTCTTATAATGAGTGATCACTAGCTACAATAAAATAAGGTCACATTCACTGTTTTTAATATTTTTAAAAAGGATTAATATTTGTGCCATCTGTCACACCAATTTTCTGCCATTGCTGCCTCATTAAAAAAAAAAAAAAAAAAGATATAATCACTATACTTCAGGGTATTTTGGAAGCCTGTGTGTTTCGGAAGCCCATGACAAGATACACAGTCAAAGAGAGCATCTTACAAACAACTGAATTTAACCCGTAGTCACAGTACATACAGTAGAAATCCACAGGATTCATTTGCTCCATTTGATGTTTCTATGTTTCTCTGTCCTCCACCTCCCTTCAAATAAGGGATCTGAAACACAGCTTTAAAGGGAGAGGTGAGAATAGATTTGTGCCAGTCCAATACTCTCTGACCAGAGCAAAAGTCTTTAAAAATCAATGAAACTGATCTGAGTGAAAAGCATTTCCTACCCTACACTAAACAGCTGACTAGCAAGGATGCCTGTGGGATGGAAAAACATGCCGATGTGTTGGAAGAGTATTGACAAATCTCCCAGCTGAAGGGCCCATGGTGCCTGCTCCTGTGCTCACTTGGCAGCAGGTCCTTTGCTGCATGATACTCTGGTTTTCTGAGCAAGGAGGGAGGCTGCTCCGACCTGGAGGTGGTTTGCTCCAGGTTTCAGAAACTGTGACCAGTTGGTGCTCATGGGACCTGGGGCAAGGAAGGGCTCACGTGCCTATTGCATGCGCTTGCATTAAGGCTCTGCCGGAATTTTAATTATGAGGAATTTTAATTATAGGGATTCCCAGAGCACCTTTTTTAACCTTTAGTTTTTAGCTAAATTATGTTTAAGTTTTCTAAGCCCTTTGTAAGCTGGAGAAATCTATTAAAGCATCACACTGTACTTTTATATAGCACTGATTTGGGCCATTCACCATTTCATCTAAAAACACCTTTTAGAAGTGGTTATTTGCAAGGTTTTGGTCCTACTGAACAAAATAGCAAAACTACCATTTTTCCTAGGCATCCCACAAAGAGAAGCAAGTAAGAGTTGCCCAGTACTTCTCAGGTTTAGACTCCAAAAGAATTTATTTTTTCTCAGTCTCCAGGTGATACAGTCAGTCAAAGTCTGAATGACGCTATACTTTGAAATTTGTCTAAAAAAGGGACTATTATCAGTGTCAGAAAATCAGTAAAAAATATTACTTTTCATGAGGTATTGTGATATTTGTTGTACATTAGGAAGTAGTAATGCAGAAAAATCCACAGATTTCTATGCAGATCATTAGCATAATAGCCCCGTAATAAGCAACAAGCTAGTGTTATAACAACACTGATGTGATGCAGTGTACCAGCTCTGGAGCTATGTATATTGAAATAAACTACCATTTCAGTTATTTCTGCAGTGTTTAAGACTAATTTTTTTTCTTACAGTGTTAAGCTTTGCCTAGGTATTGGGGTACACCAATGAATCCCAAAAGTGGAAAGACACAGGCTCCTGTGCTGATTTTTGAGTAAAGAGGAAAACAGATAAAACTCTAGGGAAAGCAAGTAGAAATACAATCTGGTCAAAAATCATGAACCCAAAACACTCTGGCCTGAGATCTGAAGTGAGCATGAAAGGGGTGAAGCAGAATCCAGAATAGTCCTTGCTGCATTAACTAGATAAAACAAATTTGCAAAACAAAAGACATATTATTAAAATACACATATATTTTTAAAACAGGGTTGAGGGCAGATGTAAGCACCCTTCTTCTTAAAAAGGCCTCTGATTTTTCAGTAGTAAAAAATCCTCAACTGTTAATATCAGTCAAATGAAGCTGTGAGGTAAACACACAAAACTCATCTGATCAAAGGTCCTGGGTGGTACCTAGGAATATTTTTCAGTCATCCTCTTAAGAAATAAGCTTGTGTTAGGTAGCAGTAAACCTAATTAAGAAGGTACAAAATGAGAAAGATATTTTTTCTGGTCTTCATTAAGAAAAGAAATGCAACAGATAAGTAGACACTAAAACAGTAATTATATACAGTAAATTGTGAAAATCAATCAACAGCAATAAAAATAATAATTAACATTCCAACTGCCATTACATACGGTGTAGTCCTTAAATGTAGTCCAATATGGTTTTCAGCTGCATATCTAAGCAATAGATTATATTTATCCTGCATCTTCTATCATTGTGGTCTTTGATTTACTTACAAATCGTTTCAGACCATTGTGCAGATTCATACAAGCAAATTTAAGAAAAAGAAAATACCAAAAATTATCTTTCTTTTTTTCAGTGGAGTGATAGCAATGACTTTTAAATTATTATAAGCCCACAGTCCTGATCAGAAACAGGCATAGAGAATGCAAATTCAATAAAGGGATGAAGGATCAGATTCCTCATTTGCTGATAAAACATGCATGACACTATTCCTAGGCAGTATAAAACAATAAGGTAATGGACCTCAGGATGAGAGGCTTTTCTTTTTTAAGTGCTAAAAAAAATGGCATTTTTAATAAATAATTTCATTATCTTTGTTTATTTTCTTTGCTCTCAACCCCATCTGGTTGCTCTCATAATAACTACGAGGTGCTAAGGCAAGATCAGCATGTTGCACCTGATGGAGATCTCCTTACTTTCAGAGGTTTCTACTCACATTCTATGGGAAAGATCACGTCCGATCCAACCCAGAGTCTGGGGAGACTTATAAACAAATTACAAGCATTCAAAATACTGTTTCTTGTAGTGAAGAGTCTAGGTGATATTTAACATAGGTCTTGTATATATGGATAAGATAGGGTTGTCCTTTGTGATAGGAAATCATCTGATTGCAGTCCATCAAGTGAAATGTAATTTGCACTCCAGGGAGCAAAAATGGGAAAGCAATGCAGGAGTGACATTATAGGCAATCACTGAGCTGGCAGGGACTTGTCATTTCCATGCTTTAGCATCTGTCTAGATTGAATTAGTTATTCTTAGACTGACTCAGGTAGATTGATATCTCCTAAGACAGCAATTCCACAAGTCCCTTTGGCAGATTTTGCTAGTTTCTTTCTTTTTAGTGTAAACTTCTTACTGACTGTTTTCCTTGACTTGGTCCTCTCCATCTTCTCTGCAGCATTTCTATCATTTATCAATATACCATAGCAAATGTCTCCTTCATTCCTGATTTGGTATTCTTTTTCTTACCATGTTTATTCCAGGTTTCTTGTTTGACAACATTGCTTTCTTTTCCTTAACCTTTTCCAACCTCTGTCTTCATTATTTGCACCTTTGAGCAGATTCCCCAAAGCCCTATACATTCCTTTGGGAAATTTCCTCTGCTGGGCTGCTGGATTCACGTCTCTCATCAGGGGAACTGCTTGATGGCAACACAAGGAAGCTGTTTTGCTAGCAAGCTGCTGTTCAATCTGGCTACAACACGCGGAAAAAATAGCCTTCACTCTGGTTAAGTGGATTAAAATGCCAGCCCCAGTGAAGGCAACATTCATACTGTTAGCCCTGAGTCGAACCGCAGTCAGTGGCACTTGGGGCGATGGTGACCAACACGACCTGCTGAAAGCACATTTCTTGTTCCTCTCAACTCTCTGACAGACAAGCTGATGCATTGGGATATTTTGCTTCTGCCTGGAAGCTGTCACTGCCACTGCAGGGGTATTAGGAAAAAAGCACTTATTTCCTCCACCCCTACACCAGCACACTGCCAACAGTATGGGTTTCAGCCAGGATATTAGATTCCGGCTCCTGACATCTGATATGCAGACAGCTTTCCCCTTCTACTAGACTTCAATTTTCCTCTTTCCTAGGAAAATGCTGGCACAGGTCCAGTCAGATTGGACTGGCACTTAGGAGCAGTAACATCTTAATCTAACATGGCTAAACCCCCGGTGATTCATTTCTCATAGCCCTGAGCAAAATCAAATAGAACAGTTTCACACCTGGTGATTTCCTTCATATCAGAATATGACTAAGACGGTATTGACTTTTCGCTCCCTTTGTAATAAGCTTTTTTGCACTTTACTAATGCTTAGGCTATATTCTCGCTAGAGCTCAGGGGAGAGCACGGAAATGCTGAAATTAGTCAACGCTCACAAATAATTGTGTTTAAATCTGTATGATGCTCCTTAGAGATGATAACAGCATGACTTCTGCCTCTCTAGACTCCAGCAGCTGAAGTAAAAGAAAATAGGTGCATTTTCTTACGTGAGGAAATATAGTTGAGTGTGTGTGGTTTTGGGTTGCTCTTAAGATCCAGATCTAATTCCAGAGATGCCTTTGTTTCAGAGCAGGGCATTCGGAGGTGAATTGGGATACTGAGTAAAACTTTGTGTTGCGTTTTGAGCTCTGGTGCTTTGGTCCATGGCAGCTGGCTAGATCGAGTCTGAGATCAGTGACCAGGACCCTCTGCTTAGGTTTCCAAGGAGGGAAGGAGGCTTCCCCTAAAATCGCAGGAGTCCCAGAACCCAATTTACAATCAGCAGGTGCCACCTTGCAGGATGGACAAAGCGAGTACTTAATTAAGCAGCCACTCAATTGAGCAAGCAACTGCTGCCTTCAGCACACTGCTGCTCAACTGCAAAGCCTCTTGCACCAATTCAGACATAGCTGATCCAAGTAGAATTTGTTTCCCTTTTCCTCTGTTGTTGTTGTTGTTGCTCTGTCGTTCTCACTGAGAGCGTTTGTAGGCCAGACCAAAATTTCCATGGGTCTAATGGCTGAAGATCAGGAGAAAAAGTACATTTCTGCATTTTTAGTTCTTTGAGAAAGTCTCATACTTTTGGGGGAATTAAAAGGGGAAAAAAAGCTCTTTTTTTTACGAATAGTTTTCCTATTAAGAAGTACTCAGGATCTATAAAGGTCCTCTTAGTGTAAAACCAAGATTCCTTTATTCACTTCTCAAACTGCCAGTTGAAATGATTTGTTTTCTTTGCAATAGAAATGAAAACAGTATTCTTTCTCTCTTACTTTGGATATTTACACACTTATTACAAATCCAAAAATAGCTTCTCCTTAAAGGAATGCATTCTGCATAATTAGTTACATTTAGCAATAGCAGGGAAAAGTACAGTATTAATATTGCAGCTGGCCAGAAATGGTAAAGGGTTTGAAAACTTTAAAATCTGAAGTAAAATTTCAGTTACATCTGTGTCAAGCTGATTGATGTGCACAGTCCAACTTTGCAGCACATGTGCAGAGTATTTGATTAACTGTTACAGGGAAACCCTGCAACCTGTGAAAAGCATCTTACAAATAAATTACAAATAAATGTCCATAATACTTTGAAACAGTGATTTACTAATTAAGCATAATGAAATTAGCCAACTGATGTAAAGAATTCCCTGCCTTTAATATACAATGATTACTATATTTTAGTAATAATGCTTAGAAAGTATTTATTCAGCTTAAGTCTCTTGCAGTTACGGTAGAATTCGCAGTATCTAAATGGGTATTTGAACTCCTGTGCATGGAAATATCAGTCATGTAGTAGTCATGTAGGAAATATCAGTCATGTATCAGTCATCAGCCTAAGAATGTGCCAGGATACTGAGTAGGGAGCTTTGATAGGCTAATAAAGATTATTAAAACTGTGCAGGTCTGAAATCACATCCAGCTTTAGCACCTACATGTCTTTCTGTGATGAGGTGGGAAGTTCCTCCTCCACTTCAGAGCACGAGTGCTAAATTCTCCTGTAGTTAGAGAATATAGAGAATATTAAAGAAATTTGGGTTAGAGAATAGGAGGGCTAGAGAATAGGAGGCTGCTGAGCAGCTGCTTTTCCAATGGTGTCAGGATGATTCATTGAGTGGGAGGCCTTGACATTGCTGGCGCACAGCTGGGTCCTGCCAGCTTATTTACACTGCTTGTTGTACTGATATAACCTGCTATGGAACCAGCCCCTGAGCTCACCGTGGGTGTGTGGGACGCGCAGGGTATCAGACTAAGATTACTTCTTGCTATTCATCTGATTTATGCAGCTAGGTCTGGGGCACTGGAGTAGAATATAATGATGTTAGCGATAATCATAGTATAAACATACTTTTCAGACAAATAATAAAAGCTAATATATTCTACACCTGCAGACTATCTTGTGTGTCAATGTTCAATAAAACTAGTGACTTTAATAATGCAAAGACATCCTAAATACCCAAACTTCTTATCTTTTAAAGCATATATCTAGTTTGATGCCAAAAAAAAAAGAAAGAAAGAAAGAAAGAAAGAAATCTCATTTAAAGCAAAAAGCAATCAGTTTCTGGCTTGTTGCCTTGATTTTGTTTTACTGAATGTAATACACTTTCTAAATTAAAAAAAAAAATCCTAAATATTAGTGCAAACTGCTAGCTGCCTTGCTACCCCATGAAGAATATATTACAAGACCTACTCCTTTTTTGGCTTTTCAATCCATTTAAACTTTTCGAAAGTTAGGTGCAGGGATAATAGTTTTTCTTAAATCAAACCTGTTACTTTCTTCACAAGGTCCACTTCTTCTAACAGCCATCCTCATCCAAGGGGGTGTTTCGGAAACACCTCGCTTGCTTACCCTTACACATACCTCATATGCACTTGACTTTCAGCCTGTCCTAGTTCAGACATCAAACCAAACTAAGCCAAGACTTTGTGAACATTCGCCAGTGAATGCTGCTTCAAGAAAACATGACATGATTGCTTTCTTATGGCAATATTCACAATTTATATAAATGTTTTCATTAGGGGCCAGGTTGTCCCTACCCTTGCATAAAATAAAAGGAACCTTTTGCAACCCATTCTCACAACTGTGACAGAAGAGCTTGCTGGATGAGTTTCGGTATGTGCTGGGATGAGATGCTAGGATCTTATGTAACATGGAGTGGATAAGGAAACAGGGAGCAGGTAGGCAGAGCTGTGATTCTCCAGTCTGTGCCCAGGGAAAAAATGTTCACCACTACTTTTTAAGGGCTTCATGATGAAGCTCTGAGTAACGAGGGAGTGATAGAGAAGTAATGTTTTAGATGTGAAGGCAGGTCTTAATCTTTTGCCCAAGGATAGGATGAATAGGGTTTTACTCAAGGCTGTACCTGAAGGCATACTCTGTCCTTTATTTGTTGTATGTTTGACTTTTTTTTCAAATATATTCTAAAGAGAACATTTAGGGAAAAAATATATATATTTTCTTTTTCTAAGCCCTCGGGGATTTTTCTTTTGAACTTCATTCTTTGTTCTTTCCAGAAATGCAATAAATACTCTAAGTTAATGCATTAAATATGAAAAGACTTACTGAAGGGGCCTGACTTATAAATGATTCAAAGACTGTATGCTGGAAAGCATCTATCTGAAAACATTCATTATTGATATCACCGTTTAGATGAAGTTCCTATAGGGCAGTCATTTATTAAATATTGACTTGTGTTAAGTCCACCAAATATATTTATCTGTACAACACCATGCATAACCAAATAGCAGTTAAATACCAAAATGTTCTAATCACTGATTTAGATAATGAATGGAAGTGCTTGTTTTGCTAAGGTACCAGGCCTAAGAGAGGCATTCAGCTGAGCAGCAGACAGTGTATCACTAAAGTGAAGAGTGACTGAGAATTAGAACAACAAGCATTAAAACAAACACAAGGAAAAATATGGGGCTAAATATTATAAATATTAATTGAAGTAAAATAAATATGTTTACTAAAAACATGTCATGCTTAAAAGAGAAAAAATGATTTGTGTACGAGGACTTTGTCAGCTGAACCAAAACTGTTGGTGACTTCCTGAAAGGTGTACTTGAAAGTGCTCTAATGCGTGGTGGAGAATTCGCTCCTTCCTAGAGGCCAGTTCTTCCTAGACTGAACAGACGGTGCACAGTTCAGTTATCCAGTTATTGACACAGTTCAAACAGGCGCAGTTGTGCAACTGAGCCCAGTCAAATGAATGTGAAGAATGAACGTGAAGAATTTTTTCCCCTCAGCAACTGGGTCATTTTGCATTAACTGGTCGGGTATTGAGTTGGTACATAATCCTCTTCCAAAAATGAAACAGAGGGGTCAGACTCTGTAGAGAGAGATGTGCACAGACAAACGGAGAGATGCTTAACATCATGAATACTAAATTACTTCTCATTCTCATTTTCCAAACTAAAAAAAAAGGAGCTGGTTGTCATTTTAGCGTTTTTGCACCAAAGCATCCTAATTCATTCCAACTACATGAAATAAAAATGAAAACTATGTGATTGCAGGAACTTTCCAATTATTTAAGTGTTGCTGCTTCTAGATCTACTTAAGATAATCCAGATCCTTACCCTAACTTCCCAGCCTGCCCTGCCATGTTGTCAATGCACTGAGATCACTGTGACTGTGAGAAATAAAAAAGGAAAAGGAAAAAGAAATAGAAAAGAAAAAGGAAAACAAAAGGAAAATGAAAAGGGAAAGGAAAGAAAAAAAGGAAAAGCGGAAAGGAAAAAGGAAAAAGGAAAAGAAAAAGGAAGAGGAAAAGGAAGAGGAAGAGGAAAAGGAAGAGGAAAAGGAAGAGGAAAAGGAAGGAAGGAAAAAAAGATCCAGAAAGGAGATTAATTTGAAGAACACATTCTCTTTCAGTCTGTTCCACTTCTCTTACTAATGGTATTTTGGGACTCCAGTTCTTTTTGGGGATTTTATGGGCAGGCTAAGCAGTCCCTCCACAGGACTAAAAATACCCAAAGCTGATCACATCTCATTAAGCCTGAATTAAACTGAATAAAGTCATTGTTAGCGGTGCTAAGGATAAGCAAGCCTATTCAGAAATTACTCTCACAGAGGAGTTTTCCTAAAGCATCAACAGAATGTTCAAAGTAAATGTTCTCTAGCAAACAGTGATTCAGCATCAGTGATTTGGGAGATCTCTAGGAAATTTTAAAACAGCAAAGCCAGATCAAAACTTCACTGAGATTCTATGACAAGAGGAGGCTGTTATGCAATTAAATCAGAGCATAGCATCATCCTATCACTTACTTTTGGTCCTACAGCAGTAACACATGGTAGCCAGGGCTCTGCTTGTTTGGGAACAATGACTTGCACTATGGGGGAAATTCTTTGCACTGCTGGAATCATTCAAGGAAATAAAGAGAAACAGAGCAAAACATTCAAAATACTAGTCATGGTCAGTTCTGATTCAACACAGTACAGATTTTTCTGTGTGTATGTGAAATCAGTGTGACTGAACTATTTTAAGATGTTCTACTTTGCAATATTCCTGTGGTTTTGAGAAGTACTGTGCTTCTTGATATTAATTTAAATATAAATTTAAATTTTCCTTTACAGTCTGCAGTGACCATCTCTTTTATTTGCTAAGGTGCTTTCTCCTTTCACTGTACTGTGAGAATGTAAGTTTAACCATGTTCGGTGTTTTCAACATTGCAGTGAACTAACCATATAGCCAAGTCTAAATTAAAATGTAATCTATATACTATATAGATATATATCTGTATCTATTAGATAAATATCTATATCTAATAAAATATACTTAACTTCTTTTTAGCTTTTTTGCTTAGTTAGCTATAAAACTTAGTCATGAGAGGAAAAAATTAAGCACCTAAATATTAATATTGACATAACAGACTCCCATCTGGTCTCATTTATATTGACAAGAATTAAAGATATTGTTATCCCATATTAGAAGTCCAGATAAACCCAAAGAAACCTTTATGGATTTAAAATAGCCTAAATGAAATCAGAACTTAACAGCTTACATTTCCACTCAGTACTTATTGTACACATGCATATTTCATGCTCACTGCTACTAGCTCATCGGCTATATTCCCATTTGCCATGAGCTACTGCACTGCATATTTCTGATGTAAAACACTTTTCAATCTTCTGTTGAGGACTGATTAAAGGCAAGCCTGTTGGATCTATGAACAAGTGCTGAGTGACATAAGACCTGTGTGCTCAGCTTGAAGTTGTTCTTCTGATGAAAGGAGTAAACTCTTGTTGGGTGACTGGCATGTGAATAGCTAAGCTCAACCTTAGGCACGGTTGTCTTTGCCAGTAAAGGCAACTTCCAGCTTTCATCCTTGCCCTCCCTGTCTGTCGCAAGAGAGTGATGTTTGCATTATAATGAGGTCTGATCAAACAAACTGAGAGGTGTCAAGAGCCGGCCAGGACTCTTCTGAAAGTGATGAATCTGTTGATAATTATCGAGTAGTTTCTAGGGTTCAGGAAGTGCTGGATTGAACCATCCTATCGTGTTACGGCATCTAGCAGTTATCTCATATTGGATCCCTCAGTACTGAAAAAGCACTGCTAAAGCAGTGACTTTAAAGGGACAGAACACTGAAAGAACTGTAAAATTGATCCAGCTGAGAAGATAACAGATTCTTTCCCAATTCGCAGCTCTACATCTGTTGCAAGTACCTTTTGATGCTTGCATGTGATAAAGGAGGAAGTGATGCCCAAAAAACATAGAAGTTGTAAAACGCAGGAAGCTGTAGTAAAAACAAAGACCCAAAAGCTTAAGTTTAAGAAGTTTAGATCTCATGGGTGGTGTTGTTATTTACGCCTAGAATTTGCTAATTGAGACCTCAGCAATTCTACTAAGGAAGCTGACCAGCTGTGAAATCCATCATTTGAAGAGTTCTGAACTAAGGGCATCTTCAAGGGTTTATTCTGGAGAAGATATTCGCCTTTCTCATACTCACACAAGAAATGTTGGGTACTGCGGAAGCAACCTCCTCCTTCAAAATGCTCTGGGTTTATGTTTCCTCATTTTCACATTTTAGTGATCACCTGAAGTGCTTGATTTTATCACAAGTCTTTGAGGGACAACACATCTTCAATGACTTAATTTTTGCAAAATATTTACCATGTTTTCTGGATAAATCTGTTTTAAAATATTTCTTCTTCATTTTTATGAGCAAGATTTCTGACAAACTTGGGGAATGTCTGTGCTTTCCCACTTACTGTCTCTACAAGGAAAGTTTCTGAGGGACCGTCAGACTCTGCAATTTAGAGAAAATGATCCATGAGCACGTTTCGGAATTCCTGCCATTTCGCTCAGGAAAAGAATCAATTCTAAGGCTGTACAGAGTCGCAGAAGCTGGCTGTGACTGACAAAGGGTTGTCCATCATGTGGGCTAATAAAAATAAAGCATGAAGTGTGGTGAGATAAGATGCCTAGAAAAAAACAAACAAAATGTATTAGCCTTGAGTCCTCCCCAATATATTAAGGAAGTAGGATGCTAGTGCTATTTTCTATGATCACTTCTGGTATGGTGGCTAGGCCAGCCAACCTTATGTCCTTTGTCGTGATGACTTTTCAATCCTTTCAGTAGTTGCGATTGCCTTGGCACTGTGAGATGGTGGAAATGTGTTCATAAATAAAATCAGCTCTCTCCTGACGTGAAAGTAATTTTGCTTTTGAGACACTTCCTGCAAAATTCCTTGAGGATTTGATTTCCTTTTCCTCCACGGATGCTGGAAAACTCATTCTACTGCCTTCGTAGAAGTAAAATCAATGGGAATTATTAGAATTACGATGTTGTTAATATCGTAACAGTAATGAATAACTTCTTACAGTTATGAAGCATATTTCAAAGACAGGAAAAGACTGGAGATAGGGAAGGAGACTACAGAGATAAAATAAAATTGAGCATAATGGTTTGCAGACATTCAGGTCTAGCTAAAAGGAAATATATGGTTCAGAATGAAAGCCTCCCTCTATCAAAGGCAGCTTTCCAAATGCATGTAGAATTGTTCAGATGAGTTATGGAAGTATTATGGTGATGGAAAGACAACACACAATTTGAGGTAGTCCGGTATTTACAGTAGTACTCATTAACTTAAAGGTAATACATTCACATGAGTGGTTTTTTCCATCTGGCACCTTGGAAGATTCTTAAAAATATAATTACCAATAACAAAATAGGTCTCAGTCATGAAGTAAGATTTGGAAAGGGTTTTTGGGGGTTCTGGATTCAAAATTGGTCTTGTCATACACTTTTTTTTATAATATGTTTACATGATTTTTGTATCATATCTTTTCTATTCCTCAGGTCTTACCCCACATGGATATTAAAGCACATTAAACTTTCTAAAAGAGTTTCAAATATGTCCTGCCCCATAAGATTTATGAAGAAAAACATTTATTGTATCTGTGCATCTTGCACAAGATGAAATAGTTGCTTTTAATGTTTTTCCCAGTGTTAACATTCTAATTAATCCTGGTACTGATTTTACTTCATTTATCTTATTTTAGGAGGCTTCAGGCTTTCTGTTAAGCCAGAATTTCAATATTGTGGTATTTGGAATGATAACAGCTGGTTGTTTCTGAACTTATATTTTTTTAAAATGCAAGCTCAGTTGCTGTTAGTAAAGACCTCCCAGAAGGAAAAATTGTCTGATTCAGTACTTATTAAACTCATCAATAGCTCTCATCTTCTGCTTCTTTCCTCCACCAGGAAACATTGTAGATAGAAAGAGTTATAGCAATGAAAGATCATTATCCTTTTTAATTAAGATTTTATGTAATTATGCTTGAAATCTTTCCTTCTCTTGCTTGCATGCTGTATACATACCACTGTGAAATAAAATAATATAAAATATGGTGTGTCTATGTTTCCACAAAAGGATTCCCTTCAAAACTGTCTAAAACCAATTAGCTATGTCTCTTTGCCTGCAGCATGAATACCAATACATACTGTAAATCTTCCTAGTTCTCTCATTTTCTTTGGCTGCTTAAATTGTTTTGATGCAGTGAGTAGCAAACAGAATATATGTTATTGCATCCTGTGCACTTTTGCAATTATAATGCTTTTCTTATTGGAAAAGAATATACTTTTCCATTTTATTTTGTTGTTTTTTTTTTCTCAAGAACTGCTGATTTTATAAGAAAACACTTTATGCTAGTTAAAGTAGTCACACATTCTCCCACCTGAAAACATTTCTATTAATAACAGCTGATGCTAGCATACTTGTATTGTGCATACGTACATCATTTGCAAAATATCATCCTGTTTTGACTCAACAGAATCTGTGAAAAGGGTTGCTGCGATTTAACACTCACTGGCATTATTTGGAGAGATAGCAAAAAAACGCATATAATTCTAGAGTAGGCAGTCTGAGTTTATGACAGCTTGTGTTTCCTAGGTATAAAACTACATTGTACCAACCAAGTACAGGCCTTCTCATGTCCCAGTTCATCTCCCAGCTGTAGTACATATAAATTTGTGCTCAGGCCTGGTCTAAATATTTTACACGATGGGAACTGAAAAAAGGGCAAAAAATGATAGTATATTTGGGTTAACAATGTCACAGGAACTCAAGGCCGAGTACCTACTATTGTGGACATGACAAGACTGCTCTAGAGGAGACTAACCCCAGCAAATGGGCATGGTGAGCGCTCTGTTACCTACCCATCACAAACTGGTGCTTGGAGTGGATGCACTTGTCTGTGCTGCTGGGGCCAATGAGGCCAAGTTTATTACCCAGCAATGCAATTAGAAAGCACGGGGGATTTGGAGCCCATGTTTATTCTCTAGTCTGTACAGGAGATTACAGTTTTTCTTTAAGTGTTCCCATCTATATTATGGTTGCTCCTTTTACTCTTCTAAATGCCATAAACATTTTTTTCCACCTCAAAGCACATCAAAATAACAATTGCATGTTCCAAAGTTTCTATTGTAAATTTCAGCCATCCTTTCTTGAGTTTAATATCTGTTGATGAAGGCAAAATTCCAAAAGTACCTCAAGCATATGTTAGGTAAACAGCACAAAAAAAGCAAAACCAGTGCCCAAATGTAAAATGGCTATTAGGATGACAGTGTGCCATGGACTAAGGGTCAAAAGAAACACTCTCACCCTTATTATCTTTCAAATTCAGCGTTTATATATCACAATTTTGAGTGTCGCCTAAAGATAGATTCCTATTCAGGAGACTAAGAATATGTATGTACAATATTATGAGTGTAAGTAGTTGAATAGACAGTTTCAAGCATTCCTCTTGATTAAAGGCCAATCTGGATATCATTATCCAGAATAAATATCTTTTTGAAGCAGTAAACTTATCAAAATCAATATGACTGACTATGAACAAATGAAGTGAGGTGAACTGTCAGCATGCTTAAATGTCTGAATCAAGCTATGTCAAAACAATTACTTCTAATGAAATAAATGAAAAATAGATTAAGGATTTAAATGGAGTAAGAAATCAAAAGATCGGTAGTTACTTATCATTGACATATTTATGTTATTTTATTACAAAATATGAATAACTTTGAGATGGGGAAGAAAAAGGACAAAGGGAAATTATGCACATTTCATTGTTCTTAATAATGATCATTTTTTAAAATTACAGAATACACAGATAATATATTGCTTGACAAAAGAGAATGAATAATCTGAAGCCTTTCCAGACTAATAAGAATAACTAATCTGTGAATCAAAGGATAATGAATACTTTCCAATATCTTCCATGCTCTCAACTATTGAATCCAACTACCTCTTTAAATGAGAAAATCTCATTCAGCTGAAAACAACTTATGTTTATTAAAACAGAAATGAGAACACAAAAGTAATGGCAACATAGAAATTTGCATAAGTGAAAACTATGACTGTTTCGTAATTTTCATGGCTGGATTTTTTTTTTACTTATATCTGCTTTGCCTTGACATTTTTCCTTTTACTTACAAACCCAAAGAATTTCACATGTCTCACTGGGGGCAGCTGCATGGTCTCAGCACATATAACTCTAGCTTCAGGTTCTTTAATTGCTCTCAGAAGAACAATTAGCTATATGTACTGCCTTTTTCTTCATACGGTTTTTTGAAAACTATGAAACTAGTACTGTAATATAGAAAATATAAAATCTGATTTGGAAAATCTGTAAGATAAACCTTTAATGCTTAAAAAAATACTTCTGACAAATCTAAGAAATATATATATATTTGTAAAAGAAATAATTTCTAATTTTATGCATTATTATATTCAAGTATGCAAGTATAGCAATTAGAGCAAAATATCATTACTTAACATATGACTACAAAATATTCCACCATAAGAAATAAGCTTTTTATCATTTTCATAGGGATAGGGCTAAGTGTTTTATGTAGAGAGATATGTATGTTTGTGTTTGTATATATGTATATAATCTTATATGTTGTTCAGATATATTTCTGAAATATCTTTCTCAAAATGTCTCCTCTCAGGCAATGATGCTCATTTTAGTTCCAATGCTTCAGACTAAATTGACATGACTTTACTTTTATTTTTGAAAGCCTGGAAACAAAGATGTATAAACATGACAATATGGAACAAATTAGGAATGCCATGCAGCTCACAGCTTGGAGTATGAATAGTAGTTTCTATATTTGAGAAAAAAAAATAGAGCTAGCTGTTCTGCTTGCATGAAATAATCAGTTTGATACATAAGTGATCTTCAATTCACCATCAGTTTCTCTGGACCACACTGCACCCCTTGGATTTTAGTATGAGTGTGTATATATTTATGTGAACTATAGGGTTGATCTTGTTTCATTCTCTGACACTCTTCTTTTTCTTTTCCTCTCTATAACTGGAGACATTTTATACCCTTTCAGTTTGTAAGTAAACAGTCTGTTATGGGTGACTACAATGCAGTTATATAGGTGTTTATCTGCATTCTATTACTTTTCCATTTACAAAGTGCATTTGATGTCAACCACAAGATCATTCTGACTGACTTGAAATGAAAATACCTACTGCAGAAGTTACCATAGCGTGAAACATATTATTAGGATGTGGATTTAAAGGTTAAAAAAGCTCATTTCAAGTTTAATTTTCAAAACAAGCCTCTAATATGGTTATTATTTTTTCCAAATTGGTAATGATTTGGGCATCTACCTGGCCCTTCTATAAATCTTTTGCAGGTCAGTTAGGAACAATTTCCTAAAACAGCACTCCAAGGGCACAAATGGTGGTGCACTGCACTCTCTGAAATGTAGCAAGAGGTTTTCCATTCTCTCGATATGCCAACCTGCAGGATGAACAGCAAATAATGGAAGGCTGATGTCACACTTTTAAAGAACACAATGCATTTAAAACAGTGGAGGTGAAATCTCTCTGCACTGAAATCAATAGGAGCTCGAAGGAAATTTCAGCCTTTACAAAGAGAAATAATCCATAGTAACCGCAGCAGAGTAGTCCTCAGTAAAAGTAAAGCTAGCCATTAAAATCAAGCTGCTAGAAAGAGTGATTTTATATTCTTTAAAGGCCTATTTATGTAGGATTTTTTTAATATTACACTATTTCTTTGTAGTTGCCCATAATTAGAAAGAAGTATAGAATTTCCTATAGAATTTAGTTTGGATACAGAGCAGGCAGTGTATGACTGAAGATTTCTGGCTGCTACTTGAGTCTATTTATTCAATCAGGGAAGACTCGTGGGACAGATCTGGTGTGTTTCTACAATTCTGCACCTGGGATCTGTGAGTGGCAGCAGGCATAGGAAGGGGCAAAAGTAAAACCAAAACAACCTAATTTTCTCTGGGGATTAAGTACTTAAAGGTTGCAATTTAAACTGTATTCAAACCCTTAGGTCTTCAAAATTCACCCAACTTTAAAAGGAAGTACCTTGAACCCATAACAAAACATTATTGTACTGTAGATAGATAGAAAAAAATATTTAGCAAGTATTGATCTCAGAAGCTTTTCATACCCTTTTGCGAAACAACAATGTATCTCCTCATTCAAACTGACTGCAGCCATATTTATTGACTGCACTCAGATGAAATTATAGCTAATTCATTCAATTTTAAAACTCTTGTGTTATGCTTGTAAGAAATCTGTGTTCTTAGTTCTGACTTCAATTTAGTTGGTAGATTTTGTGTACCTTAATTTTTCTCTAAATCTTCGTTTTCAATGTTAATGCAGTCCTCCTCTCACTGTCGCTTGTATTAATTGAAATGTTGAGCTCTTTGCATTCTACAATACTGATTGCCTTCCAAAGTAACTTCTTTTCTACAGCAATTTTGTTATATATATTATTATATAAGATGACCAGAAATGCTCACATCATATTAAGTATGACCTCATCAGAGAATATAAATGCTCAAATATTATTGCTTTTCTTGCATTTAACACTGTGGGTCAAGTCAGCTCTTGGCTATGGGCATGGACATCTCTGACCTAGTACTTGTGAGATCATAATTTGGCAGACTGTCTTCAGTGAGCACTTAATGTTCATAATATTTTGTTTGTTTGCAATATCAGAATTAGGGTCAGAAAGGATCTCGAGTGTTAAGCTTTCTGCTGTGGAAGCAGTTTAGGTCTTTATTATAATACAAATGCAAAACATTACTGTAATGCTTATTAGTGCAATTCTAAATATGAGTTGAAGCCAAAGTTTAAGTGTACCAAATACAAGAGCTTCTACAACTGCCTTGAGAACTAATGCCAAGGAATACTTTCTTAATATTCAGCATGAAACTTTCAATTTAAAAAACAATTCAATATCCTACTACTAGGGGTGATCCACTCTTTCCCTTTTTTAACCTCCTTCTAGCACAGTCAAGCTCTTAAAATTTCTTTCTCCCAACACCACTTCTTTTAATTCATTTTTCCAGCCACATAATAGGTTTTGTTACTCTTCCCCACACTTATAATCTGTCAATATCTTTCTGGTACAGGGGTGCCTTGAACTGAGCAAAATTGTTCCAGATGAGGTCACAGCAAGGCTTTATAGAGAAAAATTATTATTGGCATTTCCCTGCTCCATGATGAGATCCTTCACAGGCTGCAATTTTAAACTGTACTGGTCGTTTCAATTGCCACATCAGCTTTCATTTTAGAGTTTATATGCAGGCTTCAGGATGCCAGAATTACCCATCTGTCATGAAAACAGGGCTGCACATGCTGGGGGAAGTTGTTCTAGACAGTAGAGTAACAGCAAAGTTAATCGGTTGTTTGTGAATGCATCTACACTAGCACACAACTTAACGCACCAATTTGTTCCCGGGCCCCCAACTGTCGGTGCCACATAATGGTAAAAAGCGCTCGGGCTTTTATGGGGTGTGATTGAGCAAGGTACCTTCCTCTGAAGGAAAACCATGTTGTGTTTGGGGGGATAATTCACTAAAAGGAGCCAACCCAAGAGGCAGTATAAAGAATACTGCCGTTTTGGCTACCTCTGCTTTCCTGTCCGTGCAAGCCTTGCTCTCTGTCACCATGCGGTGTCCTACCATGCTTCAGGGTGTGTGAGATGCAAAGAAACAAGGTAAAGAAACCAGACATGCTGCAACAGCAGTTAGATGTCCACTTTTGAGGCCTAGGAGACAGCAGAAAGAGGCTCAGAAGAGGTCCACAACCTAGCGTAGCCACGACCTTCCTGCCCAGGAAGAGGCTGTCCCTGCATGCTCTAGACATAGCCATTCCCATGGAGATTTTCTCCCCAAAGACCCACTTAGCTTCCATAGGAGTAGCTTCTGTTGCCATTAATGTAGCATAAGAGATGATAGAAAATGTTCTTCTGACTGTAACAACTGCAAAAACAGAATAGCCTACCTTCATGTATTTTCTACCAGGAATTTCCAAAAAAACAAACAAGAAGCTAACTTTATGAAAGTACCTGTGCTGTCTGTATTCCACTTCAGTTCTTCTTCCATGCCACTTATCTGAGCATCTTTAGCTCATGAGCTTACCTCTCTGCTTGTTTAGTGTAAATTTGCATTTTCCATCCTGATGTGATTCCATGACCTACCCAAGTTGAGGAAGGCATATCCTCTAATGTATGGTTGTAGGTAACATCATTTCACTGAGCACTACCTAGATCCTCTTTCTGCTATGCAAAGAGAGATAAGAATATTTTGCATTCTGTGAGGGAATAAAAACATGCTGAAATGTTGAATTGTTAAGAGTACAAATCAGCAGTAATCATCACAATTTCCATGTGCATATATCTCTACATGCAGTCCTGCTCTATGTAATCCCCTTTTGTTGTCCATAGAACTCCTTCCCATTTCATCTACTCCTTGATTATCATCCAATCATTTTGTATAAGTTATATGCAAGTTGAAATAAACATATATAATATATTTTAAAATTAAAAATGGATGCTACACACTGACAACAAATAACTTACTTAGTCATCAGTCATACACAATTCAACGTTTTTGCTCTGTTACCTTGAGAATATCAGAACTAAATATTCTACAGGAGTTTTTCAAAGCACAAACAAGAATATGAGAAGAAAATATTAACACATACCCACTAAATCATTTCCTTTCTAATTTACCCAAAATATATGATCACAATAAAAATCGTGAAATGAAAATGCAAAGTTGATGCAAATTCTGTAGAGGAATGTCTGTCTGCAGAGAAATCAAATGCATGGATGAATTTCTCACCCATCACAAGTATTATTCCGGTATTGTCCAGCACATTGGATTTAAAAGGATTTGTGTAGTCAGCACTGCTTTTCCTGTTTTCAGAATGTGCTCTGTCATATCTTAGAGAAGCATGATTTGAAGAATTGACAAATCGGAAAGCAAATAAACAAAAAAGGTATACAAATAGGAAGCTTAAGAAATCATTGAAAATATATTTTAGCAGAAACAGCCTCAGGTATCAAATCACAGAGAAAATTATCTTCCTATAGGCAACAGAAAGCATATGTTTTTATGTAAAACAGCAGTGACAATCCTGTAGCCAAAAATCAGCTGATCAAATTCAGCAGCATAATGAGCACAGTTTTTCTAAATTCATTTGTAGAAATGATGTAGGTTTAAAATGAAGTTCAGGAACATCATTCAGGTACAAAACAAATCAAATAATAGACTACACTGTATCAAATAGTCATCAATTCACACTGAGCATGAACATATCTTGAAAAAGGATGCAAAGTCTCCTTTTCACTAGCTGGTTTTCTTCAGCAGAGCCTGGCTAGTAGCAAACCCACTATGCCCTGCAAGCCTGGGGCTCTGTCTGTTGATGGGCTTTGTGGGGACCAGATCATGAAGCAAGCAGTGAGCTCCAAAACTGTTTTTTTAAAGCACCTATATCCTCCGAGGGAGAGAGAGGAAATGCCAGGAGCCTTCTCTCCTCTTTTTCCCAGACATACAGCAGAAATATTTGCGATATGGTGATACTCTGTATCTCAAACAAGCAAAAGCAAAATCTGATAGGCAATGCGTGACTTGGACCTAGTTAGCAAAAACATTAGTGTGAAAAGAAATGAAGTTGGTAATAAAATCATTGACATTCGTTCAAGCTTTGTAACACATGACTTTGCACATAAATTAATTTCATGTCTAGTTTAAGATCTCCCATCATTGTGTTGTGATATGGAAGAACTGAAAGATTTATGACAGTAATATATTTACTGTCATAATACAATTCAATATATTTACTGAGTTGGGTCTTTTTATCTTGGTTGTGAATTATCTGAGAAGATGCATTATTTGTTTTGAATTTGTTCACAGTTTTAATTTTTTTTACAAACAAACTTGTGGATTATTTGGTTGCCTACAATTCCTTATCATGGCTGTCATTTTATACCTGAGTGCAGTGACTGTCACTGTTTCTTTCTTTTATCTTTACCAATCTTCTAATCTTTATAAATTCTTCTAAACTTTGTAAACTGTTATTGGCTATCTCTCAAGTGAATTTGGTTTATTCACCAAAAAGAAGTCTTTTTGTGATTCAATAAATCTTGGGTGTTAGTCAACTCAAATCTTCATTTGCTTATATACTTCAAAAACAACAACAAAAAACACATTGGAAAGGGATGAAATATAGTCAACATTTTTAATTTCTTCTTTCCCCTTAATTGCACTTACATCTCTAATCTTTGCCACAAAACTTCAGATATTGATGTAAAATAGATACTATTTGATTGGTTTTGTGCTTACATATTTTAAAAGTCTCTATTTAGAATCTTTGCTGAAAAAAAAAGTAAATCAGACTGAATTACTTCAGTAGATCATGCAGAAAAGTAGAAGGAGACAGATCAAATACAGAAATGTGTATCTTTAAAACATCTTATAACTTCATCCCAGAGAAATCTCTGATTTCACAAAATGTATGTATAATGATCACAGGTCAGATTCTCATAATTCATATTTGACTGTTCTCATCTACCCAAACATCTTGTAAGCCTGAAAATGAAGAACAACTAAACAGGTATATTTGCCCTTCTCAGGGTACCTAAGTGATTGTCACTGGAGATAACAGTAGGAAGTATTGTGGAAGTTCTTCTTGTTATGTCTTTATTTGTCTGTTCTCTATTTCTATTATATAGTGTACTCATTATGATATCCAATACACTTATCTGCCAGGGGGAAAATTTCCCCTGTGGTTACGAATCATTTAGTGTAGCATGTGGAGTAGCTTACCCCTAACAGAACTCTCTAAAAGCTTCTGTTTGAGGGTAATTCTGCTTAATATAATTTTTAGAGGGTAAGAGGGTTATATTTCTCCTTTCTTTTTACTGCTTGGAGCATTTGTACAAAGTAGGATGCTATTAGTAATATTACTTTACATATGTTTGTACAATATTTTCCATCCAAACCATCTCAAAGCATTTATGAAAATTATTTAGCATGACGTAGATCTGTAAGGAGAATTTAGACTTAACACTTCTAGTCTTATCCCTGTACAGTTAGACCCCTTTTTTTCATCAGTCCTGTAAGATGTTGGAATTCATTATCACCAGGTAAAAATAACTTATCACAGAGTTCTGAGCTCATGTAAACAGAAAAAAAAATGTCAAACTCCTATGATTTAGGTCAATTCACACTAAGGGTGAAATATTAATTTTCCAGGCTGCTGCTTTAGCAATCCATAGCAAATACTATTGATTTAAGATGTTTCTGAAAGAGAGTCACCATGCTCCTGTTCCCTTTTTCAGTATTTGCTTCATATATGGAAATTTCCTTGATCTTTTAGATGGAGCAGTCGATGCAATCTCCTGCCCAGACAAAGCTTTCTCCTTAGTAGTAGAAGCGTATTCAACCCTTTTCTTCTTTGCTATAGAAACACAGAATGATTTAGGTTGGGTCTAGGTCCTGCTCAAAGCAAAGATAGCTTCAAGGTTACTGTAAGTTGTCCTTGGCCTTCTCCAGATGAGGTTTGAATGTCTCCAAAGAAGGATATTCCATTGCTTTTCCAGAAAACCTAGTCCACTCTCATTGTGAAAATGTTTTTCCTCATATCTAATTGGAGTTTCCTTACGTAACTCGTGTCCACTGCCTCCTGTCCTTTTGCTGTACACCTATGAGAAGAGTCTGCTTGTTTTTCTCTGTATTCACGGCAAGATAGTTGAAGCCAGCAGGCTCCATAACCCCAGTGCTCTCAACCTCCCTCACCCAGGGTTTACCCGGGGCACCTTTCCCTGGCCTCCCTCCATGTCACAAATACCTGTCTCCCTGGTGCTGGGAAATCCCTAACAGGGCACAGCACTTCGGCATGGCCTCGGCATAGCTGGATGGGAGGGACCCTCGGCCTGCTGGTTACACCTTTGCTAACCCAATCCCCATGGTGGTTGGGTTTTGTTGCTACTCTTGAGTCCCTGTGCCATGTGTTGTGCCAGGGCCCTATGTCCATTTCCATCCAACATCTTCCTAGTCACTTGATCCCAGCCAAGATCCCAGGTGGTTGCAGGAAGCCATTCCCTCACAGATGCAAGACTGCATTTGCTGTTGGGCATCCCATTTCTCCATCTTCTGGGGGATCCTCTGAATGGCAGCCCTCCCCTGTTGTGTATCTACTATTCCTCCTGCTTGGTGGGGTCCAAAGGCTTGTTTGGGGTGCACCATCTTATTTGCACTTGGAAGAGCTGACTACTCTCCCTTCAGCCTGGAGGTCCAACCAGTTTCTTACCCACTTTGTAGTGAGTTTAGTGCTGGCTTATAATTACTGTTTATTATTTTACAGTTCTATCTTTGCTAAATTTGATGTATTTTAAAAAGTATCAAGAGAAAAATAAAATTACTCTTTATCTATTTGGTTTTTTTTAATGAATTCTAGTTATACAAAAATATGGGCAAAACACCACCACGAAAACACCTGTGAAGCAGATGCTGCACATTTGCTGTCACAACACAAGTACTTCCTCAAGTCTAGCCAGAGCAGAGATAATCTGTTCGAAGAGAGCAGATGAAGAAATAAACTACCTGGAGTTATTGCCACTATAACTCAGAGTTTACTTTCTGTTTGGCTGCTTCACATCCCTCTGCAGTTACTACACACATCTATTCCACTATCCGTGAGGACAGGTGATTAGGTGAAGTAATCCTCTTAAGTCCCGTAGATATTTCACTTAGCTGTGCTTTGAAAAGGAGCAATGACAAATCAAATCTATTCTGTCTCTCAGAAACGATATCCCTTGTTTTTCACAGAAACCACTTCCACTCCTGATTACAGACTCCTTTTACAGTAAGTATAAATGGCTCTGCTCTTTCCCCCAGAACAAAGTGTTTTTTATCTATTTCTATTCTCTTCTACAGGAAAAAAAAAAAAAAAGCCTGTTTCAGTTATATTGAGTATCAAAATTACCATCAAAACATAATCTGAAACAGTATGTAATTATTTTTGCATTTGCAGATCAGTCTTTGACAGACAAGCCTGAAGGCAAAATAGATTCATATCCTTAACAACCTTCTAGCAGCTGAAACCTATAAACAGCTTATACAATGTTCAAATTGCTATTTCAACAAATCAGGGAAGCTTAAAATAAATCTTTGAAAAGTAAAGCAACTGAATTAAACTCTAAGCTGTGAACAGATTTGGTAGCAGAGAGAACTGGGCAGTCATTTAACAAATCTCTTTTTAATTACATTTACTTTTATTAAAGGAAGTATTGCAAAATGAGCAAAACATGGTACAGTTCTTCCAGAAGTAACACTAAAGTTAAAATAACCACATTTACTTATTTATGTAAATAAATGTAAACATGAGGGCTGAGTTATGCTATTAAAATAGGAAATGGGGACTTGATTACCACATAATGGTATTTTATCTTTAGTACCTTTTCAAATTCAATAGGAGCACAGCGCCCAATTATGTTGTAAACAACCCAAATTGTTATCTAAAATTTGGCTATATCTTTTATGGTAGTATATCCTTTTGGCTTAATTCCCACAGATTCAGAAATGTTTGACAGATCAGAAATGTTTCAGATTTCCTATCATGGAAATACTTCTAAGACAGGTACTCAGAATTTAAGGTTGAGGTATTTTTTAAGAATCGAGAAACCAAGCATTCTGAAGAACTTAATTTAAGCTAATATGTGAATTGTTAGGTCAAGTAATACGGAAGGAGGGTGTTTCACACAGAGAGCTAGTTATTTTCAGGGACACATCGATGGCCTTACCTGTTCATAAAGAAGTTATTAATAATCTATTCTTAGAATATAGTGCAAGAACCCAGCAATTCCATCATTTTTCTTTCTATTTAGTTTACTTGTCCAGCTCCACTAGTCTGAGGAATAAAAAATTTGAGTTGAAAAGCGAAGGTGAGAGAAAATTGTTCAAGAAAGGGGAATTTAGAGAAAAATAGCAGAAGTTCTGGCATTGCAGAGACTTGCTTGAGGTGAGACAGTTACCACTTCCAGGATGGGTGGTATGTGTGGAATCTACTTCTCCATGACTGCCTAGGCAACACAACCTGCGCTCCTAGCACATACTGATAAGAGTGAATGGAGGGTGGGTTGAAGACACCATGACCAAACTATTGCACTCCCGGCAGAGGTGGCAGCCTCGTGGTGCCACACAGCTGATGGGCCACATAGTGTGATGTCTGGTTCTGGGTCAACAATGGTGGCAGATCCGTTCTGTCTGATAAGCTTGGCTCAGGCTTCTTCTCCTTCTAATCCCATTATAATACCCATATACAACCACTCCTCACTGAGCATGCTCTCTAGATTTTCGATTAACTCGGGAGACCAATGAATAACAAAAGTATGACTAGAGTCACTCAAGTTCCACCTGAATGTAAAAGAAAATATATTAAAGGCAAACTAAGTAAGAACTAGGAAGGAAAACGGAAGAGAAGAGGGAAGACACCATCCTGACTTTTGGATCAGTCAACAGGCTGAACTCCTTTCCTCCCCTTGGGTCAGGACACTGCCTGGGGAGACTCCTCAAGATTGAGAGCCCTCTCCCATCTTCTGGGTGAGTGATGATTGCACATTTGTACCCTAGGCACTAAGAACCCCACACTGTAGTAGAGAATTTTCTAAATTTTGCATTTGAACAAATTGTGCTATTCGTGAACATGACCACTTGTCTTGAAGGCAATCGGACCGACGGTCAGCAGACTGTGGGTGAATCTGGTACTGCCAGAGTTCAGCTAACAGTTGATCACACTATTGGGGAGCTTGATTCACTCCTAGGAAGGCGATCGGATCGACGGTCAGCAGACTGCTGGTGAATCCAATACTGCCAGAGTCGGGCATATAGCTAACACAGTATTTGGTATCCCTATTAAGAGATGAAGCCAGCCGCCCCCAGTCCCTCTAACCTTTGAGGATCATTTGGAACACAAGGGGATTCATCTCATGCTGCAAGCAGGTGTGAGCACAAGACACCTTTAAAGAGGGTGTAGCTCCCTCCAGCCTGTGCTCCGACTGCTGGGTCACACAGGGGATCGGGCGCCGGCCTTGGTGTGTACACAGAAGAGAGAAAATTCTTTGCTCTATGGACTGAACATATCCCTGTTTTCTGGCTGAGGAGGATAGGATGACTCTTGTGCCCTTCTTGGTGAAATATAGGGTATGCAAGATTTGTAGCCAATTCACCAAGTACTCCTATATCCATGAGAAAAAAGTATAAGTCATGATACTAACAAAGGTTATGCCATGCACTTACCAAAAAGAAAATAAAACCTAAAGTAGGAGACTGATCTCATTGCATTCAGAAAAGTAGTGTTTTGTCAAGTGAAAAACAGAATTTGCTGAACACAGTGCAAGAGCAGGGAAGTTTGTTTATTATCAGAAGCTGTATAATTCTGTATATCTGTTTTCATCTCTGGATGAAACAACAGATATTCATTGATCCTTATTATGTAATTACTAAATTTCCAGATTTTGCAAAGGAAATTACATGATGTAGAAAAGCTCTGAGTATTATATACACTTGGCTCTGTTGATGTAGACAGTATATAATAAAGGAGTATAATAAAGATGTATAACGTACCTTAAACTAATGTTTAGTCTAACTAACATTTAACAAGTGTCTTTACTACAGTTAAATAATACTGTGTAAAGATATAATGCTCATCTGAAATTTCCCTGCCAAATCTAGGGATGCTCCTGTACAAAATGTATCACGATCAGATTCTTCCACGGTAATGAAAATATCTACTTAAAGATTTTAGCATTTTTCCTTTTCTAAGTAGAAATATACTGTCACTTGTGTCAGCAAAGCTTTAAACATTCACAGCATATTAAAAGCAATATCTTCAAGACTTCACATGCATGACTCTCAATTAACTCCCTAGATGATAGTTAAAAAATTGAATTATCTCTTTATGTTTAAATTCTGAAATACATTTCATTCACATTGCCAGTACAAATTCTCACTGAAACTTTTTAGTCCATTTCAGTATTAGCAAATGTTGCTTCTTAGTATTTCAGCTGAAGGCACTCCTATTTTGTCTTAATTTACTGTGAATAAATTTGTTTCTACAATTAACATATAGTCTCTAAAGCCAAAAATACCCTAACTTATCATTATGGTGCATTTTGGGATGTAACTTAATTACTTAATCTAATTGCCAGATCTATGAACAAGAAACTTATTTTAAGTATTAGGCAACTTTCAAGGGAGAGCTGAAACTTCCCAATGGAAATATGATGTTCTTCGTACATTTCGCTAATGAAATCCACTTTAAAGAATGTAACACTTTATGTAACATCCAAAGATATAGAAGACAGACTGTTTGTGTCTTTTTATTATTATTTTTACTTTAAGTCTGCTGGAATATATTTAACAATGAGAAATATTCACACCATTATTTTTAACCCTTCCAAACAAGCGCAGCACCTATTGTCACTGATAATGTGTCTCCTTGTAGGAGCAAGCCATAAATATTGTGCAGATTTGAGTTTTCCTCAGCCTGAAGGTGGTCAGATCAACAGACCTGACTCATCTTTGCACTGCTGTTTAATGTGAAAAATGTGAGCCGTACTGGTGCAGGGGAATCGCATTTGACCAGTATTGCTCAGAGAAGAACCCTGAACCCAGCGGCTGGGTCTCCTTCATGAATAACTGCTTTGGTGTAGGATAAGGGCATGGGACCAGCAGCCTTTAGAAAATAAATCCTCCTTGAGGGCCTTCAGAAGTAGCTCATGAATTTAATGCTGGGCAGAGGAAAATTTTTGGAAAGGCTGTGAGTGACACATGCAACGCATGTTATTCAGTATGCTAACAGAAGTCAGTCCTACAAGTAGGTGCTGCCTGAGCTCCAATTATAGATGAGACCCTCCCAAAGCACGTGAGTCCTAGGTAAGTCTAAAAGAAACAGAGAAAGAGAGAAAGAAAGAGAGAGGGAAAAAGAGAGATAGAAAAAAGAAGAAAAATGACAAAGATAAATGAAAACAATAGAAAAGACAGTATAAATATGTGTTCTTTTCATCTAGAGTTTTTTGTGATTTTTTTTCTACTTCATTACTCAGTTAGAGAACTGTGTGCAAACTGAGTTGCTCCAAATTATTTTCAGATCTTCAATTGATATTAGATATTTGGAAGCATGTACATGAGAATATGAACATCTTTCGCTGCCCAAAAAGACCTCAATGCATAAATGATTTAGTGCTCTCGGTACCCGGCTCCCATACTGAAACACAGACGTCCTTCACTGAGAGGGCTGTGAAGATAGATATAAAACAACAAGTTAAACTGCAAGCTTAAAGGTATGCATTGCCATATTCTTTCTGATGTGTAGGAGCCAAAAGTATTAAAAAAGTCTTTCAGAACAACAAGAAAGTTAGGTATAGCAATACTATGCTGGTTTTGGTTTGAGATTTTTTTAAAAAAATATATCATTAAGAGCATCAGAAGTAGCAAGCTATCAGGTGGTGGAAAAACTTGCAAAACTGTCAGAGGCGAGAAAAACTGATTGGTCCACACTAATCGTTGTGAAAATTTAATCATTACGGGGGTGTGGGTATTTACAGTGTTGTTATACAAGAAACTGAGTGTTTCAACTTATATTTCAGTCAAGTGTCAGAAGGCAGTCACAATAGCAGATGAAATATATTATTTAAAACATCTTGTTGTCTAGATTTTTTGGCAAATGCCACATTTGTAGTGATAAATGAATTCTTTCTCAGGGACCACACAGGACCACGTCTACTTCTCAAGTTTCTGGGAGAATAAAAGCACTCTGCAAGCCTTATCACAGCATTCCCTTGCTTCTGTCACTGCTCCAACATTTTAACAACACATGAAACTTGATTTTTTAAAATAATAACATAATCCAAATTGACAGTTTCATTTCCCATATTATAATGAAATTTCCATACATGGTTTCACCTCCAGGCACAGCACCATCTGCAACCCATATTGTTAAGAGCACATTGCAACATTAGTCACTAGACAGTTATAGAATGCATATGATCAAAATATAGAAACAAAATTAAACAACAGAGTGGTAACTAGCTCTCTGAAGATAGAATCACTTAGACATTTAAAATAGTGATTCTTCTCATTTTATTAATCAGGCTTATTTTGTTTATGTTTGTCATAATGTATTAAATAGACAATACTTCTGCTAATTCTCCATCTCTTAAAATGAGGTATTCTAAAGTCTCTAAAGTCTCAAAAAACTCATTATATAATAATACATAATAAAATCATACAATCATGTTAGCTATTTCTGTAAAGTGAGATTTTCCTCCCTTCTAATAATAATAGTAATCTGAATGGTGACATTATCCATATATGTTTACGTCATTTTGTATTCTCTTGTCTTTCCTATTACAGATTATTTTGTTAATTTCCTCCCTCATGCAAATTTTCTTTTTTGCATTCCTTATAAATACACTTAGTTATCATCTCTGCTGCCATTCTTTTTTGTTACACCCATTTTGGGGATCAGACACAAACCCAGTATTTTGAGTACAGTTTACCTATGCTTTTTTATATGTGACAAACTTCCACTATTTCCCACCCCACATCATCCTCTAGCCTTGTTCTAGCAATTTCTCTGCTTTCTACTTGATGCTGCATGCTAGACTGCAATTCTCACTGAGCTCTCCATAATGACATTAGGCCTTTACCCTATATGGTTGCAATTAATTTTGAATGAGATGATGATCATGAGCAATTCAAATGAATATTGCAACATGTATTGTCAACTTCAGCCTCCTCTGTGATTGCTGTTCATTCACCTTGTTTGATTAGCTTTCATTAACTGGTAGAGATATTCCCTGGACTTTTGTAACAAGTACATGTTTGTGAGGTATAAATTTGTCATGAAGCAAATAACTTTTTTTTTCCCCCCAAAGAATACACAATGCACAAAGCAGGATATGGTATATTAAATATAACATCTGTTGCAATAGAGAAGTTTCTGGTAGTCCAATGTTATTTAAAGTGACTAGAACTCATATACACTTTATTTTTAATTGAAATATTATATTAATGGAAATTGAAAAGGTTCCAGTTTGGAAAAGAAAACAAATCTCTCAAAAACAGGAACACTTTGCTTAAATCTAAAAATATCAAATATTAGTTCACTGTTCCCACCTCCAATTTCATTTCAAGCACACACCATGCTGGTGTGTGCTTGGTGTATATTTTAAGTAACCAAAATTTTTCATCAAAATATGCTTTATCAGTTTAACTAGTCATTCTTGGTCGAGAAAACCACCATTTCTTTCTTTTCTGCTTGTCCTTTAAGACAGGTGAAGATAACCTGTCCTCCACACTTCCAGTAAGGATTTAACTAACAGAACTAGTCCAGTTTGGGGCACTGCATGTCAGGGAAGATGTTAAACAATCAGAGCATAACAAGAAGGATCAGAGTAACAAAGTGTAGAAATTATGAGCTTTGAAAAATGGTAAGAGTAGAGGTTACTTTGCCTAGACAAGAACAGCCTGAAAACAACATACAAATGGTTTTTAATATACAAAACCTTGCTTCCCACATGGAGGACGCACAAGGGGCCTAGTGAGAAAAAGTTGAACGTAAATTGTAGACAAGAAGATTCACTTTGAATATTAGCAAAACTGGCAAAATAACGAAACTTTGGAGTTGATTGTCTGGGTTAATTATTCTGTCTCTACTCCTAGCTGTCTTTAAGAAGAATTAAGACAAATAGTTTTTAGGAAGTAGGAAGGTCATAGATATACCTAATCTTGCCTTGAGACATGAAGCTGGAATCAGAAGATTTTTGAAGTACTTTCCAGCTCTATGATTTTGTGCTTCTAAGTTTCTGATTCTTATTAATGATATTTTTTTCTTTCTTTCATCAGCTCTTGCAAGCAATATTAACTTCCTCACATTCTTTACTTTTCAGTCATTTAAGGTTTCTTCAAATTCTTGATGTACTAAGGCATGTGCTGCCACTTATTCTTCTGTTTGCCTATAATGCTGTGCAAAAGTCACGTTTAGATATTTCAGTTTCCAATTCATATGATTTTACTGTGAATACAATACAGAAATACAATACCGAAATAATTCCACTGCCAGAATATACTATAATAGCACATGATATATATAGATTCCTGTAATGGTTTGCGTTTGAAACAAAATAATTTTCATACACTAATCACCTCATCATAGCCTCATAACAGAAAACTCAATTGGTCTCTGTAGCCTTGAACTGAAAGCATTGTACCAGTCTAAATCTCACAGTTGACCTTCCAATGCCTCTGTATCAGAAGCCTCAACAACCTTCAATTAAAATAATGTTGCCAATGCATATTCATATATCTCATATTGTAACACTAATACAGCAAAGTCTCCACAAAAATTCATTGATGTTCTCCTGAGATTACCACTATGATATGAACACTACTCTCCTGTGAGTAAAGAGCCAGCTTTGCATGAATATTATAAATATAGCAGTTCTGCAAGGTTGCACATCAATATGGATGTCACCGCAACACTTCTTTTTTAAACAGAGCAATTATGATATACACACATTCAACAAATACTAAGCTCACCTTGATCTTCAGCTCATATGTCATAACTGGGGAAATACTGATCTGGTTAATATGATTCCTATCTCTTTTACTAATGCTTATATATTTTTTATTATTTTACATTTCACACCAGTTAGAAATTACATATGTTTTTGTTCTGAGAGTTACAAGACTAGCTGTGTTTTGTCTTTCAGACTCTACAAAAGATTTTCCATTTTGCTTAGACATCAACTAAATAAAAGAAACTATGAGATTTTCCCCATGAGATAAAATATTAAAGTAGAACATAAGTCCTTCTAACAGATACATTCAGTTGAAAGGTGCTTTGTTATGTTATTGCAGAAATGGTATTGTATGGGCACTCCTCAAACAAATATAAGGCTTGCTGAGAACAGTGAATTCCTTGCAATCCAGAATGTTAAAGTTGTTGTCGAATTCTTTGAGGGGAAAAAAAAGTACAATTCTGTCCAATCAAAATAGACTAGTGACAAAAAGTGAGGCCCTTAATTCCACTGATTAGTCTTCTGAAAAACCTAAATCTCCAAAACCTTCAGAAGAGTAAATGTATGAATAGCCTGTAATGGCAAAATAATATCAGAATGTTCCACTCCAAGAAAACTTACAAGAAACTATGGAGAAATAAAAGAACAATGTCCTCATCATTCCTCCATGCAATCTATATGCTATATATGACAGGATATTATCCTTATCCTTATTACCCAAGGCATAGTCAGAGAAAGAGTCAGTTTTTTCAAATTGTGAAATATTTCATTTTAGTCAGTTCTAACCAGCACCTGCTATGTAGTCACAATAATAAAATGCAGGGGAAGATGCACTGCTTTCCATTGCTTTCCTCGTCTCTTAATGAGCCTATCAAAGCAGTCCACTGAATTATAGCATTAATACGAGGGGCAAAGCAGAAATAACACCTATTTCTTATAATTCCTGTATAATTCACCAAGTAAAGCAAAACAATAAGCCAATATTTCCAAGGTGGTAAAATGATTTAGACACTGTTCTTATTGATGGTTAAAGATTACCAAGTTACTCATATAAACAGTGACATCTAAATCAAAATATTATAAATAAAGTCACATTTTATATGTGATTTTTATTTAGTCTTCTTCAAAACCACAGTCACCAAGAAGGTGAGTACATCAGGAAAAGGATGAAGTAAATCTCTCTTTATTCAAATATCAGTGCATAAAAACAAGCTTCTCCTCCAAGAATATGAATATTAATACTAAGATGAAAAACAGCATTTTTAAAAGTGACAGACACAGAACTGCTCTAAGAAAATGCCTATTAACCTTCACTGTTTGCTAACCAGTCCTAACTCTTCCTTTATATACCTGTATATATGTAATATCTAGTAAGATTTTGATCCTGGACTCAGACAATTAGTAGAGTTTCTTTTGTAAGAAGAGCTCTTATTTAATATTTTTATTTAAGGATTTATGAACACAGATCTGACTACAAGATCAGGGTAGAGATTTCATATTCCTACGAAGAGCTATCACTATCTTTTTGAGAGTCTTTGGATACCATAGGTACCAAACTTGCTATACAAATAAGCAAACATCAGAATATAAATAGGTCATTAATAGTATTACTAAGTTTAATAAATGTAATAACATCAGTTTAATACGTGATTTGACAAGTCCATTTTTAATTAATCTACTAATGGCTTTGCAGCTTTACCCTCAGAGTGAAGTTTTTTGTCCCCTTAATCCCAAATGCTATCCTCCTTTCTCCAGAGTTACAGTCTTCCTCCCTCTCCTCCAGGTCCTGCCCCAGATGGCAATTAAAACTTTCTTTTCTGAACCTACAAATCCCCAAAGATCCTTGACTTTTACTGTTAAAGTCTTGGTCTGGCTCAGGCAGAATATTTACATTCCAGCTTTTCTTTCAAGTCTTCAGCAGCGGAATCTGAGAGGCCTGAATTTTTTTTTTAATTTCTCTGCGGAGAAGAACATGTCATCCTTTGATCATACCTCTGGGAGGCACAAGACTCTTGATAGGATCTCCTACTCACAAAAAACGTCCATGCTCTCTCAAATGATTGTCTTGTGTGGAAGATTTATGAGGAAATGATACTTCCCTTAATCCTCTTTGAATGTCCCACCCCGCAATCAGGCCTAAACATATGGCCCATTTAGCTGTAATATCTACTCTTCAGTTCTCATCACTTCATTACTGCATTCCCTCAATACTTTTTCCCCTGTCTCGCTGTTGAATGTTGTCTGCAGTGAAGAACTGTATGGCTTGTTACTATGCATGTTCATATATATATTTGCTATACTTGTTCAGAGTTAAATATTTCATATTTATTCTTAGAAACTGCTACTGTATAAATAAGCTGTTGTCTTCTGAAATTTGCATCTTTGCGTACTATCGGGAAAAAGAGAAGGATAGCCACCAAGAGATAATGACAAATGCTGCACAATTTATTGATGTTTTCAGCTCAGGAAGTTACCACCTTCACAACAAATGGGCTGAGGTCTAAATTCTTGTTCAAGGAAAACCTTTTGACCTGCTCTGTTTCTAGGCATTTATATAGTTCTAGCAATTAGTACAGTTATCTCTCGCAGGCTGTTACGATGAGAAAGAGACAAAAGTTCCTTACTACATCATGGCAGTCCTGACAATATTGTGATTTCACCCTTCCTCTCTATTCCATACAATATAAATCAAAGATAAAGTAGAAACAAAATTTACAAATACAAATAAAAAAGTAGAAATAAAATATAAATCAAGCAAAAAAATCTGACATACTTTTTATAATCTTCAGAAAGACGTTCTGTCATGACATTCCACATTTAAAAATGCTAGACCAGAGTTTTGTGTCACCCATCTCAAACACGATTTTTTAAAGTGAGATTATTGTGCATTTGTATCGCACGTTATTATATCTGTCTCTCTGTTTGTACTAGTCACTACAGTATTTATTCAAAAAGAAATCTAATGAATCTAGGAAAACACACTTGTAAAGCATATAACAGTGACTGCTGTTTCAATAGGAGAAGCAAAAATAAACCTGCAGCTAGCATAGAGTTCTGGGAACTAAAGCTCAGTTTAGATAAGAAATAGAGTACCTGAATTTACTTGAGCAAGATGCTAATGTAACTTGATGATGCTGCATATAATAAAGGCAAACCTGATATCTAGCTTTTAATTATGGTGTAGTGTATACATGAGAGAAATATGCATTAATATGTTAGAAAATTCCTGAAATAATACATTCAGCATTATTTCAGGAATTTGGCAATTTGCTCATTTGATCCACTCTATGTCACAAATTTTCAGAGAAAAAAAAGCTCAAGATCCAGAAAGAGGAATGTTTCTCATTCCTGCACTCTATGTATTAAAATGATTCTATCTGATAAATATAAAATTTAATCTACAGTATAGATGAGCTGGATAAGCCTTCTCTTACTTCCTGTGAAAAACAGTCTCTTATCAAGTGAAAACCTGGGGAAAAAAAAGTAGTATTACACATATCTGAATATTTAAAATTCAAATTTATAGCTTTGCAGAGGATGCTTAAGTACTCCATGTAGGAACATGTTAATAAAACCAGACCACACTGCTCAACTGTTCTCCATCATCTTCAAGAGGTCATGGAGAGAAGCAGAGGTGCTAGAGGACTGAAAGAAAGCTACTGTCACTCTTCAAAAAGGGCAAGAGAAACTACAGGCTGGTCAGCCTCACTTCCGTCCCTGGAAAGGTGATGGAGCAGCTCATGCTTGAGACCATCTCTAGGCATATGAAGGAAAAGAAGATGATCAGGAGTAGTCAGCATGGATTCACCAAGGCAAAGTCGTGTTTGATGAACCTGCTAGCCTTCTACAATAGGGTAACTGACTGCATGAACAATGGGAGGGCTCTGGATGTTGTCTACCTTGACTTCAGCAAGACTTTCAACACAGTCTCCCATAACATCCTCATGGGGAAGCTCAGAAAGTGTGAGTTACATGAGTGGACAGTGAGGTGGATTGAGATCCGGCTAGATGGCAGAGCCCAGAGGGTCATGATAAATGGAGAGGGGTCTAGTTGAAAGCCTGTGGCCAATGGTGTTCCCCAGGGGTCAGTACTGGGCCTGGTGCTGTTCAACTTGTTCATCAATGACTTGGACAAGGGCACAGACTGCACCCTGAACAAGTTTGCAGGTAATACCAAACTGGGTGGAGTGGCCAATGCTCCCGAGGGCTGTGTTGCCATTCAGAGGGACCTAGACAGGATGGATTGTTGGGTAGAGAGGAACCTCATGAAATTCATCAAGGACAAATGCAGGGTCCTGCACCTGGTGAGGAATAACCTCAGGCCCTAGGGCAGATTAGGGGTTGACCTCCTGTAAAGTAGTTCCATGGAGAGGGATTTGGGAGTCCTGACAGACAACTGGGAGTCAACAATGTGCCCTTGTGGCCAGGAAGGCCAATAGGATCATGGCCTGCATGAGGAGGAGCGTTGCCAGCAGCTCAAGGTAGGGGACCTGCCCCTCTACTCAACTCTGGTGAGGCTGCACCTGGAGTATTGGGTGCAATTCTGGGCTCCCCAGGACAAGAGGTACGTGGAGCTTCTAGAGAGGGTCCAGCGTAGAGTGACAAAGATGATTGAAGGACTGGAGCATCTATCTTATGAGGAAAGACTACACGAGCTGGGCCTGTTTAGCCTGGAGAAGAGAAAATTGAGAGAAGATCTTATCAATATGTACAAGTACCTGAGGAAGGATGGGGCCAAACTCTTCTTGGTGGTGGCCAGTGACAGGACAAGGCATAATGGGTACAAATTGAAACCCAGGAAGTTCCACCTCCATGTGAGGAAGAACTTCTTTCCTGTGAGGGAGGCAGAGCCCTGGAACATGCTGCCCGGAGAGGCTGTGGAGTCTCCTTCTCTGGAGATCTTCAAGACCCACCTGGATGCCACCTGGTGCCACGTGTTCTAGGTGTCCCTGCTGGGGACTAGGGAGGTTGAACTAGATGATCTCTAGAAGTCTCTTCCAACCTTAAACTTTCGGTGATTCTGTAAGCAGAGTTAGGACAAATTGGAACTGAAAATCTAGCAAGAGCCTTAGAAGTCAATGCTTAAGACGTTTACAGTTTCTCATCCTCACAAATGGTTTATGCAAGGAGACCAACTATAAACTAATTATAAATCATGTGATGCATATTGTAATTTTGATAATAGGGAACATTCAACATTGGCATTTAACACAGTGTGATGCCCTGAGCCGCCTGAGCAGGCCACTAAATTTTTGGGTCTGCTACCAGACTGGGATGCCCTTGATGAAAGGCCGAGGTGATAGGCAGGATCCTGCTGCTTCTCCACAGCAACCAGGCCTGCCAGACCTCTTCATTGAGGGGCTGCAGCATAAGCATCATCCCATGTGTATGGACTGCCCTACCACCACCTGGGAGAGCTGCCTCAGATCGCTCGAATTTCTTCAGGCTTCTTTGTCACCTACCTTCATCCCATATCTATTACTTAACCTCCTCCGGGCTAAAAGAAGGAAAGTCAGAGGCTGAAGAAAGGGATCCAAATAAAAGCACATCTGAACCATTAAGGCAAACATAAGTGTCTAGGCTAAAGAAAAAAAAAAAAGGATCGATTATAACATACAGATATCAAAGGGTGAGCTTCTCCAAGGGCTGAGACTTACAGTGTTGCAGCTGTTGGTTTGGCTTAGTTAACACACAAAGCAGTTGTTCTAAAAATTAGCAAAGCAAGAATAAAAATATGTTTTCGGAAAGAACAGGCATGGCCCAGGGAGACAGGCTACAGATTAAACATTCATAACCAAAAAAAAGAGACAGGAGGTGAAGTAATCACAATCTTACATGACACAAATGCCAACAAAACTTACTGTCTCTTTGGTATAGGATAGCGGAGACATACTAAATATAAAAAAAAAAAAATCAGGAGGCACTTTACCAAAAAATCTAACATGGAGAAAAAAATTCTCAGAATAAGTTGTTGAGGTAAAAAATAGTGTTTTTTGTTTTGTAAACAAAGCAGAAAGATGATGAATTTTCAAACAAGTGATTGGAGGGTATTCTCCTTAGTACTCTCCAATATTAGAGGGTATTTTTACTTAAAGTAAAAAATCTCTCCTTGTCATTCCTGCTCTTTTAAATCTTGCAATTTTGCTGCGTTTCATCAGTGCCTCAAGTTCCAGAAAAAAACAGCAATGTCGAATCAATTACTGAAGAGTCAGGGCTGAGATTTACAGAAAGAATATGATTAGGATTACCTCCTTTTTTGACTCCCCAGTTTGACAGGGAGAGACTGATTTCACAAAGAGGTTTCATGAGATTTCATGCTCAGTTCCTTCTAATAACCATGTTGAAAATCTGTGTATATCTTGCTCAGAATGATCACCGTTACCGCATGCATTTCTGAAGATGCTGCGAGATAGAAATAGGACACCAGTTCCCCCAAGGATAAAGAAATTACTTTCCTCTTCTGCAGAGAAAAGCTGTTTACATAAAAGAAACATATATTTTTGATTGTTTGCTTTAGAGTAAACTGCTGTGGTCATTTCACATTTTAGTTTCAAGGAGAACGAATGCCTCTGCTATGCAGCAAATATGTCTTGTCCAGTGCTATAAAGAGGGCAAGATGCCTCTTCATGTCTAGGACTCAGCTGAGGCTCTTAGTGATCACTGCTGCTGCTCTGATGGCAACACTTGCGATTTTCTGTCCCTGCGGCAGTGACCCAACCTGAAGGAGGAGACTCTCTTCCAGGTTCAGCTCTCCAGAGCACACATACTTTATAAATAAAAATAGGCTGGCAGCTCCCTGCTCATTTCCTTATTACATCTTGGGAGTCTCTCAGAGGAATTAAGTGGCTGTGTCTCTTCTTTGACGAAAGCAGTAACTTATGTGACATTTACATCATACAAATTTGACATCAGGCCCCTGAAATAGTCTCTGAAGTTCATTTGGGTTCACTTCACCCAAATTCAAGATTGTAATTCATCCAATCTATTTTAGACTTCGATGAATCACTGCCCAGAAAAAAATGTTTTTCTCCACTGCTTCTAAAGGGGGTCTCAAAACAGCTGTATTGTAGATAGCGAAGAAAACTAAGGCCCACCCAGACAGGCACAGTCTTGAGGGGGTTTTGCTGTTGACAGCCTTCCTGTCTGAGGGAAATTACTATGAAAAAGGAGGTGTTTCTAGCTGATCTTGGCATTTGAAGTAGTTAAAGAAATAACTACAAGAATAAGCTTTAGCAAATTGACTTTGGAATTGGGCCTAAATAGTGCATAAAGCTAAAACATCTGGTTCTAAAAATACAAGTCAAGGCAGCTAAATTCTTTGATATTAGATATATAAGAGATATATAGGATATTACATATATTGCCCAGTCTAGGACCCCTAATAACTCTGGAGACCAAGCTGACTCTGAAGGGGCTTGTGTGAAGCTACAGGCCTGTATTATTGTTTCAATTAGGATTTATACCCTGCCCCAAAATGGTATTTTTATACAATTTTCAAAAAAGCAGGGCACTTTAAAGCTCTCTTCAGTTAACTCTGCTGATAGAAAAGGGAGCACTGGCCCCACTTTCACAAATGAACACTGCTATCACTTGAAAGAGACATAGAGACAAAGGTTATCTCCAGGCCTTCAAAGGACTTCCCCAAAACTGTGACTAATGTGACTGGCACAGGAAAAAAAAGAAAATGCAGTTCATGGGCTACTCTGTAGGAGAACAGAGACACTGCTCCTTAACAGAAAAAAAAAATAAAAAAAAGGACCACATAAGCTTATGGGGCTTGATGTGCAGGCCCAAAGCATTCCCTTGGCCTTAGAGAGCAGCATGTTTGATATTTAATTTACCTAGGAGTTTACCATGAAGGTCAGAGCCAAGGACAAAAAGAAACATAAAGGGAGTTTGTTGTACATGTATATGAAGGTTGTGCACTATACTAGACAAAATTGGCTTGATTAATTCTCAGCCCAGCTCTCTGGAAGGCTTGTAATGGCAGAAGGGATGGGGATGCATGAAGGAAATATGAGGGTTACTGCTCAACTCTGCTGGTCAGGCCAGGAGTCCTCTAGGATCACCTACTTGTGTCTCTTAGGCAGCACATACAGTTTGCACAATGGATCTGCATCAGCGGTGAACCACCACATCACACCATGCTGTCCCAACATCCTTCAGCAAGAGCTAAAATAATTAGGCTTTGCTATTTTTTTCTTGGAGAATTATTATTTGCCAAGGGAGGTCTTTCCTGTCCCCCTGTGCTGCCTGTACTACCAGCTGAGATTGAGTTTGATCTTAAGCCCAGATGACATCCATGGGGTTATGATGTCCTCAACTAAGCCCTATCCCAAGGCCTAGAAGTAGCTATCAAGAGAAACCAAAGAAAATCTGTACTGAAAACAGGAAACTAAACTTGTTGCTACTAGACTGATTGAAACAGGAAACATTATCTTGTTTGAAGAAAATAATATTTCTTAATCTTTCATTTATGTGACAGGAAACATTAGAAATTGCTCATGTTTCATACAATATGTACAACGTGATAGAAAAAAAAAAATTAAAGCCAAAAAAGTAAAATAAAGGAGTCAGAGGCATGTTAAAGTTAAATCTAGCAACTGTGAAGAAAAATCTTTAAAAAAATAAAGTCTCAGAAGTACCTGCTACCAGAAAAAAAAAAAAAAAAAAGTTGGAGTTTGGTAGTTATGATGAGTAGCAGCAACACTCCCTGGAAAGAATGAATGACTAGATGACTGGGAAGGAGAATTAAGGTATAATTGCCAAACATTAGCAGTTTTCCCAGCTGGGGACAATGTTTGATTTTGGCAAGTTTCAAGTAGTAGGAACCAACTTAGCTACTTAAACAAAGTGGTAATTTTCCAAATGTCATTAATTCACCATGCAAACTACTGCTGCGAAGCAATCAATTAGAAATGCACTGATAAATGTGTCCAATATCTGCAGAGAAAAACAATTCCTTCAGGTTCCCTCAGGGTCAGCAGATTCCAGACATGTTGTGAAGCCCATTTCTGCAAGAGTCTTGACCCTACACCAGCACAAACTTGTGAATTTATGCCAGGTTTGATGTCCAGCCTGTGCTACTGAATCCTTCTTGTAGTCAAAAACCTTACTTTTGAGAAGAGCTGATGGTACTGGTTTTTTGTCCTAAAGAAAATCCTACAGCAACATGATGCATCATCAACATAGGACACAAGGTAAGTTCAAAAAAGTGCTTTTGTGGGGTAGTATGGGTTAGTTTCTTCTGCCCAGCAGCAGCCAATGAAAGGTGGTGCTAGATGTTGTTGTTTTCAGAATGTTTTCAGAAATAGATGTCGCAGTGACTTTGAAATGTGAATCTTGCCAGTCCAGTGGTGGCAGTGATTTATCCATGATAAACCAGATGATCAGCTGGTTACCTCTGCTGCAGAGCAGACAGTTGAAGGAGACTGGAAGTACTCAGATCTTTGGTCCTCATACACTCAAGTGCTCAAAAATGTATATATTTCTTTGGTAGGCTTGATGTACATCCAAGTGATTGTATGCAAATGGCGGGCCATGGACTTCTGAAAGCATGGCTTTTTGGGAGTGCTAAGGTGATAACACTGTTAATAATGTCATGGTGATTGGAAAATTGGAAAAGAGTGGTGGTTGAAGTGTGCAGGCCCCAGCATAAGTGCTCTTTGCCTACCTGAAGAAATCTCTCTCAAATATTTTTGCTACTGGAGTACCAACAGCATACTCCAAAGATATTTATCAGAGAAATAAAAACTTTTTTTCTTTTTTTTGATCCAGTGCATATGATTTAAGTATTTCATGAATCCCTATATTCTGAGACATAATTTAACTTACAACTAAATATGTGAAAAATATTTACTAAACAAGGTTTTTAGAACTGAAATGCATAACAGTGTCATATATGCAGTATGATCAACCATAAAGTCAACATAATCTTTATTCTTTTACTTTAACATATTGCCCCAGCTAGGTTCTTAATAACAAGCAGCAGGGGTTACTTACCTCTAATGTTTTCTCCCACTAAGCATCATCATGACTGATTTTGTGGAAATTGCTGTGCATAAAAGTCATTCATCGTCTGTTCACTTTTTAAAACCAGCCTGAGTGAAGAAATTTCCTCCCTTAAATTGTTGTAATTACTACCATGTTCTCAGACAGGGCAAATATATTCTGCTTGTCATCCATGTGAGATCTGTTTCCCAATATCTATGATAGGCATCAGGCGCACTATGCTAGAGGATCTCCTGGCTTTACGGTGCCGGACTTCCAACCTGCTTCTGGAGCAAGTTGTCATTCATCTCTAGAATGGATCCATCTCCATTCATCTCCATATTGCCAGAAGAAGAGGATCTTAAGTTACCAAATGGAATAGCAGTGGGGGAGAAACTCACTGAGGATAGCCAAGTGCATGCAAGCATGTCCTTCTTGTTATATTACTCTCCCCTGTCTGCTGCTGAAGTCACTCGTGGTCTGCTTTAAGTGGAAGAAAAGGAGTTTTAGTTAGATTCCATTGCTTATTTTTTCTTATCTGTAGTCAAAAAAGCAACTTTCTGTATTTCTTCCATGTACTTCGCGACACAGATATTGACAGGATTATTGTTTTTATTAACCATGATGATCTTGAGGTGAGTATTTTACCAGTAACAACAATGGTCAAATTTAAAAGTCTTAAAGATATACTAATAAATTGCAAAGAAAAGAAAAATGATACAATTGCTTCCTAACACTGTACTGGGCAATATTTGAAATACATCAAGTAGACTAGAAGTGATTTATTACTTCTATCCTCTGATCCCAAAAGTATAGTGAATAGCAGAAAATGAAGGCTAGAAGCATAGCACCAAAAATATTCCTAAATGAAAACTTGTGATATATAGATCCTGCAGCATGAATTTGGACTACGAGCCTTTAAATGCACAATGTACAGGCTATCTTCCTGCTGGCTTGAAATAGGCACAATGGTCAACCGGGGTGGGACAGTTTATGGGATGAGGAACTAAGAGAGCGATTTCTCTCACTTAATTTAGCCCTTTGAAGGCTAGTTGAAGCTTGTTACCTAATACAGCTTTAATAGCAGTGGCAACATCCAGAGAATGACTCTTTAATCTCAGGACAGGTACTCGAAGCAGACAGTTGAGATGCTCGACGATTCTTGAAAGAGTCTTGATGTCTGATATAACCCAAACTTTTCACTATGAGAGGGCTGAAGTTCAATGAAGTCATTTATTCTGTTAATGACATAAAAATGCAGTAGGATTCTGCTCACATTCTCACAGTTGTATTGATTTGCAAATGCACACAAAACCAAAGAAAGGAGTATTATACTTACTTTTGGCACCAATGAAGATATGAATATGAATATATGTTCTCTGATCAGTTGAATAAACTAGCTCTCAATTTACACAGTAATTTTTCAGAATACACTAGACTAGTTCTAGCCTCCTTGCATCTCTTTTACAACATTAGAGCTGCTCTGACTTAAGAGACATTAGCTGTTATTTGTATTGGTCCAGGTAAGGTGTATAATATGTCTGGGATATGTCTTCTGGTAAACCAGAAAAGAAAAATGCATAATAATGATGAGTATTTCAGATGGCACAAACTGGAGACATTGCCTGGAAAAAGAGTGACAGTACATATAGCCCAATGACATAGTAATAGGCATTTTAAGCAAATAAATATCACTGAAATATATATTTTTGGCTCAAATAATAAAATGTTGCTTTGTATTCCTCTACATTTTACTGTTTATTATAATTAAAATAATGGGATTTTTGAGCCAGCAGCTTCCAGATTCAAATGTGGCAAATAATTTAAAAAGTAGATCCCTAGTTCTGTATAGTTTGCACTTCTCACTCTAAGTCATGGCTTTGCTCATTTTCTGAGTATCTGGATGTCCTTGAAAAGTACTCGCTTTTCATTCTCCACAGATAAATAAGTTTCTTGGAGGAATTATTTGAACTGCTCCTGCTGCAAACACATTCCTTAGGTATATAAATACCTTCTCCCTAGTGCTGTTCCTTTGGCCAGGAGCTACACTGAGCTCAGCATCAACGCTTTTATGGTTGCAGAAAATCAAAGTGAGTAGAATTATTTCTGAATTATTTCTGTGAATCAAACATAGTAAGTA
Source organism: Crypturellus tataupa (assembly GCA_034781795.1). NCBI lineage: Eukaryota > Metazoa > Chordata > Aves > Tinamiformes > Tinamidae > Crypturellus > Crypturellus tataupa. The sequence goes on along the minus strand of JAWLRI010000307.1, from coordinate 2,049,047 downwards.
GGATGCTCCAAATACATAAAAGTTAACTATCAAGGCTTGGATTCAATCCTCACCACTGTAAACAACTAGAATGTATAGATCTAAATTAGGATAAAGTGAATCTTTGCTGCTCTTATTTGCCATAATAGGTGCTTAGCTGACTGGCTCATGTGCAGATAGATGCCTGCATTAGGAGCTTGAAGGTGGGCATGGTGCCATTCACCACCACCTCCTGCTTCCTTTTCTGTTCATCTCTTCCATTTCTCTTCACTGATCTTTTTTATTAAAAATGACAGACTCTGCATCTCACAATTCATTGTATTTTCTTTTATTTTGACATAGCCTTATAGCAGACCATGCTTTTATTTGCAAAAAACAATAAAATGTTTCCTGGAAAAACATTTAAACCTCTTCCAAGAGGCATTGTAGACCTAATACATTGAAGTCTCTTTTATTAAATATTCTTGCAATATTTTATATATTTACTTTTTGCAAGTATGTTTGTACAGTTATTTTAGAAGTCAATAAAATAATTAGTAACAAAGCTAGTAAACATAGAGAGACAACAGTAACTCCCTCACAGGAGAACAGGCCTATGTTTTTGTTGCTCCAGGCTTTTCATAGTTCACTCTGATGAGAATTTTACAATTAATATGAGGACATCTCATTGTTTTCAAATATCCATTGCTTTTTTTTTTTTTTTTTTTTTTTTTTTTTTTCCTGAATTTTGACCAGTACTGTAGTTTGCTAGGGGTTTTGGCATGATCTCTGTGTAGTTTTGATTTATTTTTGAATCTGTCACTAACAGGAACTAATGACCAGATAAGAATTTTGGTAAACATGCAGTTTAATCAGGTGTTCTGGAAGCAGATACAATTAGATTATTAAAACACTGCAGTGTCTTGCTTGCTCCTGAAGTCTTTTTGAAAGATCTTTGTATTGTAGCTGCATTGCTTGGTAGGCTGTGTTCCTGTGACACTCTCGATCCTAGAGCAGTTCCCTAAGGATTTCTCCTCTCTCTAGGTCTCCTAACCTCTCCCTTTCTTTCCTTATGTCCCAAGTTATTGGTTATTTTTGCTGCATCACTGACAGATCTGAGAAGGTCAAATGGGAAGCCAGATATCAAAGAAAAGAACGGGTATATTATGCAACCCACAGAAGCAGATGAGTTCAACACTATACAAACTCAAAAGCAGAAGAGATTCATTTCATGAGGCCATTTGCTATTTTCTCTTGTAGAAACCCTTAAAATGGTGATAGCTGACACAGCAGTACTGAAATAATCACTGTCTGGAATCTCTTTTTCAACGACAATGTTACTATCCAGCATCTATTGCTAATTGTTTACTTTTAGTATTATACATCATATTAAGCTGACAACAATTGCTTATAGTTAACTGAGGATGCAAAAAAAGAATCAGAAAAAAAAAGTAAATATTTACAGAATCACCTGTTTGGATATCTGGGAAGTCAGAAAGATATCACAAAGGTGAAAATTTAGTTATGGTCTCTCCCATGTATGAACTATTTTCTTTTTGTTTCATAGATCTTTATTACACATGTTCAGGAAATAGTGTTAGCCTGTAGCAATCTTGTACATAGTTTTTGACTATAGAAAATATTTTAAAAAGAAAGACTTAGTAGTGGCTTTGCACAACCCTCCTGCATAAGCTGCAAAACAACTAAGTTATGTCATTCATAATGTGAAGTAAAAGTATATAGTTTTAGGAGAAAAATGTGTGGAACATGTTAGCAACCAGGAAAATTAAGATGAACTGCTTTGCAGGTTCCTCAAACAAAGATCACCCTGAAAATATTCCTGAGTGAATACAAACAAATGTTTGATGTTATACAAGAGCTGCCCTGTCATTTTGGACAAAGAGGTACATTATTTTCTTAGAGAACTGCAGAGAATGAATTCTTCAGTTGCAACCCTCTAAAGACCAAGTGGGGAGCTGAGGCACTAATTACTGTCATCACAGGCAAATGGCAGTATACTTCTCTGGTGGGGAGAGGACAAAGTTGAAACAAATGATGGATCCAAAATTTCTATTAAAAAAAAAAAAAAAGAAAAAAAAACAGAATCTATTGAACTTATTAAGACTGAGGTTTTCTGGGCACATCTAAATTAAACTGATCTGACACACTCATTTCACATTTGAAAATTCATAATTCAATATATTCGGTCCAAGTGACAAACAGAATTCAGGTGGCAAGAGTGAGAAGTGAAGGTAGCCAAAGTTTTTTGGCAGATTATCAACCAGAGATCAAGAGGCAACTAAGTGCGCCAATTAAACATCTTTTCTTTACAGAGATAAGAATATACTGCAAATAGCTGGGAGGGTCTTTCTATGCTTTATCTAGTAAGTGTCTTAACTGAGTTGAAACAGTTACTCTTGTACATGCAGAACCTCTAAAGTCCATCTGTTTGGTCAAACAAGATAAATACAGAAGAGAACGCAACCCTATCAGCTGGTAATTGAAAATATATCTGCTTAAAAGTTCAATTTAAGATAATAATTAAAGAAATCAATGCTCAGTGCAGAAATGTGCTAATCTGGACTGAAAGAGAACAGAATTATTTTGATAGAAAGAGGATATTTACCCCAAAAATCTCTATTAAAATAAAGACTTTGAATATATAGAGCAAAACATACTTCAGGAACATAATAGAAAAAAATAACTGTTGCACTAACCAACTGTACAAGAATATTTATGAGGAAACCTCTGTCTCTGGTCCAAATTCCCATCCAATTTACTACAATTTTTCCTTGCATAATCTTTCTGGCCAGCTTCTCTCTTATGAACTGCAACCTGTTTCGTCTTGGTACATCAAAATGCTGTGTCATTCCTGACTGCCCTCCAAACACTGAACATCACGAAATAAGAAGTACTGGTCAGCAGAAATATTATATGTGAGAATTCTCTCAACATATCATCAAGAACAGATTTACTGGTATCATCTTTCCCAAAGTGTGCATAAGCAGATCTAGCCTGGTACTCACTGCCTAAGGACTGCCGTTTCCTGAAATGACCAGATCCATGATCCACAGTTCTGTCCACAGAATATTCCACATAGCAAGACTGTTCACCTCAGTAAGATTTTAACTTATATATATACTAATATAGTCCCTTTCCCAAGTGAGTACCACTAGAACAATGCAACAACCCCCAAATTGTTGGTGTCGTTGAGATGCTGAAATTCCATCTGATGTTAAATTATAAGGGCAGTTGGTGTACTCTGGGTGAAGTGCTTAAATCTGTAATAAGGCATCTATGGAATGCCTTATTTAGTTAGCTAAAGTATGATGTAAATGTGAGATGCAAATGATTATAAATGTTATTTTATAAACCTAGGAAAGGTTTTGTTCCTCATTCCATAAACTGAAAATATTGCTCCCTTGGATGCGCCTTTCCATGGGCATATGGGGAAGCTATATATAATCTGGACATAGAGACAGCTCAGCTGGGGCCTGATCCAAACCCTGCTGAAGTGAGTGGGAGCCTTTCACTTGCTGCTTTGTTTTTTTTTTAAACAAAGCAGATTTTTAATCAGAGCTTTATCTCACGGTCAGAGACTCAGTCTAGCTCCCTTGGTATTCCCTGGACAGTTTATCATTAATTCAGTGAGGGACAAAACCAAGTTCTGTTCTGCAAACTATTGTTAAATAGATTCAGCTCATTTATCCTTCGTCCCACTTTCTGTTATTATTTATTCAACAAAACAGCTCATCGACCTCACAGCCCTCGCTCACACCTTTCCTTTCTTTCTAGAGGCCTTGCACTGCCTCCAGGAGGAACAGACCTGCTTACAAATATGGAAGGAAACAAAGTGGGTGTTAACTTGGTTCCCCACACTCATATAGGTATTCAGAGATATGTCCTACAGAAAGGAAGGAAAAGAGCTTGATAAATCCTATTAGACTTGCTATGTTTTTTCTGACCAGGGTAGTTGACACGTAGATTTTTTTTCAGTTGACAAAATCATTGCTTTCGTTGTTCCCTCAACACAAAGCTCTGAAAAGCCTCTGATCACAAATTGTCAGCAGAGAAACATACTCAGCTTGGAACCTGTCTTTTATTTTTTTTTTTTTTTTTACAATCCCTGTTGGATAGTCTAAGAGAATGCATCATCTGTTCTACACAGTCATGTCAGGTTTTCAGCTGGGGCAGCTGGGTTTTGACTCAATCCATCAGACTGCGACTATTTTTGCTTTCTTCTTTCTCACTGACTAATAAGTATCACTGATCAACTCTGCAATTAGTGTTGATTCAGCAAGAAGAATGTCTTTCCTTTGAACAGGCTTGCAGGACAAAAAAAGCATCCTATATTCTACAATCTGGTGCTCAGTTCATGTGAGAAGGTCCTGAGTTCCTGTGCGAAGCCTCTGCACTGTTTAGTGATGGACCTCTGCTGATTTTTGTCACAAAACTATTCACTTAAAAAAAAAAGGGGAAGAAAAAAGAAAGAAAATAGAAAATAAACTTGTTCTGGAAGCCTTGGAAAGAATTGCTCTCAGACTTGCATGGGTCTTACTCTTCTCTAATGTTAAGGGAAAACAAGAAGTCATAACTCGGTATCAGAAAACAAAATTATTAAATATGGAAAACACAATTACAATAATACTATTTTCTGTAGTTTCAGGATAATGCTATGAGAGAAAGAATTCATGTTATAATTTCTGACTCTGGTTCTACTAACCTACAGCCAAAGTATAGTAGTTTGGAGTTTTTAAACTAAAAGATGAATAGTTTTCTTATTAGGGAGAAATATAAAAAAAATCTTGTTAGGAATTTTACTATTATGTAAAAAAACATTTTTCAATAGAACTGAGATTTAGTTATATAATTACCAAGTCTAATGCATTTATCTCTGCTTTTTTTCATCAAGAATCATGATGGTTTTTAGTACAAAATTACTGAAAACATTTACTTTTGCCTATAACAGAAAGCATGCATCTTCCATTTATTTAGTAGGTGTGAGAGATCACACAACTGCTTGGGTGTGGATTTAAGTGGTGAGAGGGCATAAAAATTGTGTCACATTTTGGAGATTTGGTGGAGAATCATCATCTCCTGCGGTTCAGGGAGGCTCCTTCTTCAAGTGTGTCACTTCTTTAAAATGTCCGCTAAAATTTTCAAAGCTGCAATCAGAAACTTCTAAAACCATTACTCCATCTTTTGGTACAAGAACAGTTGTTCAATCAGCAATAACAATAAGATATGACAAGCTCTTGGGGTCTAGGAAAGTTAAATAAAGACCTCAGCATTAAAATATGAAACTTTCCACAATCTATAATGTAAAGGGTGAAATTCCTGCTTCATTAAATACGGTGGTAAGATATACCATTGTTTTCAAAAGTGCTATGATTTCATGGACAAGAGAAAACACCTCCTGGTATCTATTGCTGTGTCTTAGAAATCATGCATCACTTGATATTCATTCTGTCATGGGAAATGCAAAGTGTATTCAGGTCTTTTCATCCATGTATCAGTCACCAAATGAGTAGGGATAATACTAAAACTCAGTTTCTAACATGCATCACAACATAATAGGATAAAGAGATAAATTGATGCTCCTTTGTGACATATTGTTGTTCTGCTTGCTAAATGTTTTTGCAGAATCCATAATTGTAACAAAGATATGAGCCACTGCTGTGGAAAAAAAAAAAGAACAATGATAATATATATTGCTAGATTATCACAGATTGTTGTATTTAAGGTTTTTTTTTTTAGTTTTTGTATGTATAGTGTCAGCTTATATAATAGAGAGAATAAAGTAGATGAAATATTTGAAATCAGAATATTTTCTAAGTCTTACAACGTATGGTTCTGTCTAACAATAACAGAGTATCTTTCAGTAGACAATTTTAAATGGAAAATTTTGACAAAACAAAATCTGTTTTCACAGATTGGCCTCTCTGCTGCAGGATTTGTAGAGAGGCAAGAAGACACTAAGTGTTCAGCTTGAACTTTAAAACTGTCAGAAAATGAGCCCAGTGTTTCTCAAAATCCTTTTTCTTTCATTTATGTTGTTTTACAGAGCAAAGAAGCTTCTGAGAACTGGCTCAAGTTCCTGAAAACTGTCTGGATGGCAGAGCTCAGAGGGTCATGATAAATGGGGACGGGTCTAGTTGGAGGCCTGTGGCCAGCGGTGTCCCTCAGGGGTCAGTACTAGGCCCAGTGCTGTTCAACTTGTTCATCAATGACTTGGACGAGGGGACAGAGTGCACCCTCAGCAAGTTTACAGACAATACTAAACTGAGTGGAGTGGTCGACACTCCAGAGGGCTGTGCTGCCATTCAGAGGGACCTAGACAGGTTGCCGAGTTGGGCAGAGAGGAACCTCGTGAGGTTCAACAGGGACAAGTGCAGAATCCTGCACCTGGCGAGGAATAACCCCAGGCACCAGGACTGGTTACGGGATGACCTGTTGGAAAACAGCTGCACACAGAGGGGATTGGGAGTCCTGGTTGACAACAGGTTAACCATGAGGCAGCAATGTGCCCACATGGCCAAGAAGGCCAATGGGATCCTGAACTGCATGGGGAGGAGCCTTGCCAGCAGATTGAGGGAGGGGATCCTGCCCCTCTGCTCAGCTCTGGTGAGGCCGCCCCTGGAGCACTGAGTGCAGTTCTGGGCTCCCCAGGACAAGAGGGACGTGGAGCTTCTAGAGAGGGTCCAGTGTAGAGCCTTGAAGATGATTAAGGGACTGGAGCTTCTTTCTCATGAGGAAAGACTAAGCAAATGGGCCTATTTAGTCTGGAGAAAAGAAGACTGGGAGGAGATCTTATCAATATATACAAGTCTGTGAGGGGAGAATGTAGGGAGGATGGGACCAAACTCTTCTTGGTGGTGGCCAGTGACAGGACAAGGCTAAAGGATACAAGGTGAAACACAGGAAATTCCATGTCGATGTGAGGAAGAACTTTCCTGTGAGGATGACACAGCCGTGGCACAGGCTGCCCAGAGAGGTTGTGGAGTCTCCTTCTCTGGAGATCTTCCAAACCCACCTGGATGCCACCCTGTGCCACGTGCTCTATGTGTCCCAGCTGGAGCAGAGAGATTCAACTAGATGATCTCTAGCAGTTCCTTCCAACCTCAAACATCTGTGATTCTGTGATTCTAATATTTTCCTTCTGAATAGCTATTTAAAATGCTAAGAGCAGAATGGAGAATGCATTTACAGAATGCATTTGCAATGGGGCTGTCTTCAATAGATATATAGATATATTGTAAACTTAGAAAATCACTTAACATTTTCAGTTAGTTAAATTCAGTATGGGATACTATCCCACCTTTAGGAACTATTTGTGAACAGTAGTATGCCATCTAGTTTTATGCAGACCGCGTGGTTCCCTGAGTTTCTGAGGAGATTCATACTGCTCTCGTAAAGGCAAAGGGGATCTTGACTTCTTGTAAGCCTCGATCTTCTCATTGCTCCAGAACCAGAGACAAATACATCCCTCACTAAGTGGGGAGTTGGGGCTCTGGTTCACCCCATCCCTTGGAGAGGTGCTCAGCTGCTGCCTCCATCCTCTCCTACCCCAAGGCAGAATCAACCATACTGCTGTGCACAGTTTTTCTCTAAGCATGTAGTACAGGAGGGCTGTTTTAATATCCTTTTGCTTTTTCTTTTTTTTTCTCCTCCCCTTCTTTACATTAGACTCTACACAGTTGTCTTTGTGGTCCCTGGCCGTGTTGTAAAAAGAAGCCTGCCCAGCTTCATCTGCTTTAATATGTGCATATCATCAGCCTCACACCTGATTCAATATCCAGCAAAGAAAATGATCAAAGAAAATGCAGGTTGCAATGGCTCACACAGATTATGTAACATCTGCTCTACAATCAGGGGGAAATGATTTGTCTGCTTCATCAATGACATTACTCACATTTAGGTAGGAAAATAAATCATGCGATAAAAAGAGTTTCAAACCAAGCAAAAGAGCTTCATTTTTGCTACCACAGAGCAAAACCTGGAGGTGCAAGAGGTGTAGCTCCCTTTTGTGTAAAGGCATTTTAAAAGAAGGGAGCATTCATCACGTTCCAGGGTCTGACCCAAACTTCCCTTGGCAGCGTTACACCTGTTGGAGAAGGCTGACGTCTCCTTGATGCAAATGGGGAAAAGCACAGCCCATGATGAACTAAGGGGAGAGACACTTTCCTACAGTGAAAGCTGAATGGAGGTATACATTATGTTTAGAATACTGCAGCCGTTTATGACCCATTTATGACCAAAATTACACAGGAAGGGCTGTGCTTTATGAGGTGCTCCCTTCCTCTGTGCTCCCCCAGGCTCCATGCCAAGAGGCAGGCAGTGACTTGGCAGGTTGAGCCATCCATTTGTTTTCTATTTTGAAGGGGAGTGGAGGAAATGAGAACTATCCTTAAATTCTTGATATATTTATGTTTTAAGAAAATTACCCTGAAGGAGGTCTTTCTTTTCTGTACAATACAAAAATAAAGCCTTTCCATGGAACTCTACCATGAGCTTTAAAAAATACACAATAGCATTTTGCTGGCAGCATTGTGTAGCTTTAAAAAAAGGGTTCTTGCAGTGTTAAGAACTGGAATTTTTATCAAATGTTTTGGAGAGCTCAATACCTGACTTGGATCCAGGTGCGAGGTATTAAATGTGTTGGAAAGGAGCAAAATGGAGCAGAGAACCTATTCAAAGAACAACACAATTCATGCACATCTGATTTAAAGAGAAGTAGTGATGAGTGCAAATATATTCCTGCAAACCCACTCATAATATATTACATTGAGGAAGATTACTACTCTGCAAACAGGGCAATCAAGGAGATATTCACTGACAGTTGCCAGTATTAAGTTTTATGCGCATTTCCCTGAAATAAGTGTTATCTAATCACATATTCTTTTTTTTTCTTTTTTCTTTTTTTTTTTCTGTATGAAAATCAGAAGGTTACAGACATACTCCATGTATCTGATATTTTAGGGCACTTTTCCCTCTGATTTTTTTACATAATAATGCAAATTGTACCTGCTATGTATCTATAAGTGTTTCAGATCAGCCAAGTTAATGCATAAGCAGATGACAGGTCATTTTTTTAACTTTCAGTGAACAGATGTTACTCAGAGAGGGAAAGTCTAAACTTTGCAAATTTCTCTGTATAGTTCCTTCTACTGAGTAGTATTGCTTTAATGTCCCTGAAAGCTCTGAAGTTTTTTGTTTTGTTTTGCTTTGTTGAAACACCCTAATTCTGAGGCTGTCCAATTCATCTTGTTAGAGATAATTTAGTAAATTATCTGCAGGTCACCTTTAAAAATGTTTGCTGCAACTGAGTTATTATATTAGCTTTCTATTCAATTGCTGCCAGACTTTAATAAATACAGCAGGTTAGAACCAAATCTAATTGTCAGAGAGAGACATCTTTTGCTTAAAGGTTAACTGTAAAACATTTAATATAATATTCTCAAATGCCATTTAAAAAAAGTAATCCCAAATAAATATTCTACGAAAATATTTTCCTCGATTAATCCAATGTCTAAGTCAGTAGAAGGCATCGATTTTCTGTTGATTATGATAGGTTTTGGATCAGGACAATGTCAACAAGTTTGAGTTCAAAAGACTTTATCATACAGTTATGGCTAATATCAAAAAGCTACATTTCTTCCTAGTGCTGTACGGAAGCTTAAATTCAGCAAAAGTCCATAAAAAAATTCTCACTTTCTCATATACATAAACATGTGATTTAACTTATCTATACTTCTTTTATTTTATTTTTTGCCAATAAACATAAACCCTTCTTTGTGTGAGGAAACCAGAATTCCTCATATCAGCTCTCTCTAACCTCTCTTCTCTCCCTGTGCTCCAGACAACTGCAGTGGAACCAAGTGGTTCATGCTGAGGTTGAATATTTTAGATAACAGTGAAATAATATTTTTGGTATCAGTTTCTCCTAGCAGCTTACTCATCCCAATGCTCTGTAGGTTTCTTCAGCACCTGTGATCTGGAGGCTTACAAGGAGCCAGGCATAACAGGCTGGCTGTCTGCCTGGTTTTTCCGCATTTTTTCCCTTCACCATTACTATGGTTATCATGCTTCTCCAGAGTGAGAGAGATGGCTTTTCAAGCATTCCTCTAAAAATGCATATGTTCTTATCATTAAATGTGCTTGCTGACAAGGCTGAATTCTCCCTCTCTGACAAAGAGGCCTTACATATTCCTCCCTGTGTGCCATGGAGAACATCTGGGGATGCCCCAGGGTGATTTTCTGCTCAGAGTGAAAGGATGTAAATGTGTTTGCATTGCCTTCCTTCTCTTTGCAATACAGCTCTAGAGGGGACTTGAACATTTCAGCTTGAAAGTCCATGTGATTCCTTCCATGTTGGAAGACACTGGAGGAACAGAAAGAGTGTATGCATTTTCCTTGAATCAGCATGCTGATTTTGTAAAAAAAAAATGCTATTTTTAGTACTTGTGCTAATTTTGCCCTGTAACAAAAGCATCTGAGGTGACACTGATCATACTGAGAGCATCCTCATAACCAATAATCCTCATCATTGGGTTAATTTGTCAAAATCCTGCATATCTCCAGAGTGAATTAGGACCAGTTAACATCCCACATTTGTCTTGATGTTAATTATTAAATTTTTGCTAAAAGTTTCAGGACATTTTTGTAGCCTTTGCAACTTTTGTCCCATTTTGCATACCAAATAAAGAATGTATGGTTTTGTTGATGATACCAATTTTAATTAAATGATATTGATATAATGGAGAATAGAAATATGGATTTTGCTGTTCTCCATTGATACAGGTAATGCTCAAACAATCTATAAGTTAAAAAAAAATGAAAATCACAATGTTAACTACTGTACTAACTACTGCTTGTTGTATATGTTTATCTTGCCTCCAAACAAAGCAAATGAAAAGGCAGAATTCTGTCATTTTACTATATATTCCTCTTTACTATAAGATTCTTTTATAGTCTTCTTTTTATAAATTGCCTTATCAGTTTTTCAGAGCATTACAGTTAGCCAATATACCCAGTAATAATGCAGTACCGCAGGAGATTTTTTGCCAAAGATTTTTCTCCCATGACAAAAAAAATTTGGAACTCAGTGCACAAAGGCATAAGTTTGGATTAGCAGTATAAGTCAGGAGACATTTGAGTGTAGCATAGCTTGTTGGGTTCTTCCACCTTCAGAGTTTTACTGCAACAGAAGATATCCCAACATGAATGGTTCAGTCTGAAGTTAAAACAGAGTTTTTTAAAAAAACATTAATATTATTTCAAGTGTTTTATTAAATTGATAAAAAAGAATGAGTACTTAAATCATACAGTAAGTTTTAAGTTATTAGCATGTAGAAGTGTTAATAATTGGCACAGGTGAAATGATATGTGAATGATTGCCCTTGACGTGGAAGATGACTGATTTTTCTTATTTAGGGGCTGGATAATAAACCTTTAATAAGTTGAGATATGAAGTGTGATTTTGCTTAGACTAAACACGAATATTGCTTTAATACTTACAAATTATTTGTTATTGCTGAAGTTTATGTCTTTGAAATAGGTCAATACATTAGCATGGTAACTGTAAAAGATAATGATGTGCTCTAAATGCAAATGTAGCTGCAATGATTGGATAAAATATGGAATCCTGACTTATTGTGGGGTCATATCTATGACATAGTTTCCTAATATGTAAACAATATGTAAATATGTAAATTAGATGCTTTGACTATAAAATGGGTACTAGAGAACAAATATCGACTGTTTATCTTGACTTTCCATGCTAAATTCTTGGGATAAAAGAGCTTGCTTATGTTCTGTTAGTTATAAGCGGTTACCATAGTTATAAATTCTGTCATCTGCAGTTCCAATATCTAACAGTGAAATTCCTAAAAAGAAGACTGCTGTATTAACACGATATTCTGTAATAAGTTTTATGATAACGTTTAAAATGAATCAGCTATAAAATCTAACAAATTAATTCATTATTTCATAAGCATCAGGGATATAGTGCTGTAGTCATCATAGTCTAAAAGAATAGGCAGCAAAAGATTTCTAGATAGAGATAATATATTCCATCAGACAGACTGATATAGTTGGAAAACAACAAAATTTCAGGCACATATATGCTGCATAATGAGGAAGAGTTTGCATGCCCAAAGGCATTTTCAACTATAACAATTGGTCTGTCAAAAGATATTACTTCTACCTAAAAAGCTATTAAAAAATAAAGTTAGTTTCTCTTTTAGCAAGCAGTTTCAAAATCTTAAATATTTATGGAGTAAGAACTGCAAGATATCCTTTAATTGTTGGGATTTGACCTGGTCATTAATAATATTTTACAGATATTACCTTATGTATCTACCTCTACCTCTATATACCTCTATATAGAGGTAGATACACGTATCTACCTTTATATACTGATATAACCTGATATAGGAAATTTGGAATTGTCCCTGTATATCTGTTTGTATATCAGAGTAAATATATGACAGAAATGATGGGTAAATAAGATAGATATATACAGTAATTTTTTTGATCTTCATCACTAGGCAATCACCTTTTTTTGTTTGCTTGTTTCAAAGAGATAGATAAGAAGGGAATAAACAGAAGATAAGAAAAAAAGAAAGATTTTCCAAAAATTCAAAGACCATCACTGAAGGTGCATAGGTCTTCCATTCTTAGTGCACTTTTAAATATCTCTATTGCAGTTCTTTACATTCCAGGCAATATTTTCACAGGAATACATGATTAATAAGTAGGTAGGTAGTAGTACAAGGTAGTTCAGAAATAGTTCAGGGTGACTATCTTAAACATTACGATGGCTAGAGGAAAATATGGTAGTTTGTAAAAATCACCTCTGGTGGCATCTGTTCTTGCTATTGGTTTAGACAGACCATTTGATAAGCCTAGACTACTCACAGTTAAGTGCTGAAGTCAAATAAGGGAAATCCCAAGCTAGGAGGCAAAGGTTTACATTTTATATTTCAATAGCTTAGTCTAATCTAATATTGAGTACCTTTCTTTGAAACATAAAGATTTTTCTCAAAATATCTCTTGAACAAACTGTTCCCATCTATTAGAGAAAAGCTGGAATTCAGCCCAGGCAGCAGGGATGCTGGCAAGACTCTCCAAAAGGAACACCTGAGTACTTTCCTTGGGTCTAGTGAAGAGGAATAGGGTTTCTGTAGGCATCAATTAATTCAAGACAAAAGTTAAAAGAGAATTCAAGATAAAAAAAAAAAAGACTTCATGATTATAGAACCTGTATGCAGATAGAAAATATAGTTGTATCCTTTCAAACACTCTCAGCTTAATTATTTTATGGTATTCAAAGTTTTCTTATAGTGGGGAAAAATGCATAAATACATATATACTAATGAACTGCACATTAAGAAAGCAAAATTAAGTTGAAGAACATGACATACTATTAATATACTTTTGATAGTTTTGTAAACTTTGAAAGAATGAGTCCCATACAGTCATATAACTTTTGTCTGTTTTGTCTGTATCTGCTTGCGTTTTCTGATTTCACATCCAAAGTTATTTTTCTAACAGCCCTACCAAGATGTAATTCTTATAACACATCAATTTTTATGTTAAAAAAAAGTGTATGGCTAAAAAATCAATAACTCTAAAGTTAAGAAAATTTAAAATAAGATTGATTATGTAATTTTACATAAACATTTTGACTGTCTGAATGGTCAGAAAGTCTGGTTATAAAGCATTACTGATCATGTTCAAATCTAGCACCAGAGATTCATCTTTTAGTTCACATGTTCCTTAGTTTACCTACTTTCATGTCCTTGCTTGGTTGTTCATCTCTTTTAAAGGGAAAAATATACTCAGTTTCAAGTTTAAGAATAAAGAAACAGGAAGATTCTTTCAACCACATCTTTCAGACTCCTAAACCCTTTCAGTTTCTATAAAATAAATTATCTTTTGTTAAAGGATACAGTTCTTCTATCTAATTCTTCTTGAAATATATAGTGGTTGCACTATGATCTGTTAAAGTTCATAAGAAGAGAATGAAAGTATTAATAATGTTACTTTTTAATATATATTTTTACAGCATACTTGCAAATAATTTTGGAGAAGAATCAGCAGTAATATTTTGCTTTCAAAAAAACCCACAATAAATACTAAAATTGTACAGTAACTACCCACCTTTTCTCTTTATTATTTGGTGGTAGTGATGAGAACTAAAATAAATTACTAATAAAAAACATGAGATCCTTTTTTGTGCATGAGCAGAATTCCGTGAGAATGGAGACTATGGATTCAACAAGCTATCTAAATATTTTTATTCAGTTAAAAGGAACAATAGCAAAATGACCATGATATGAAGACACTATGTTTTATTTTTGTGCATATGTGTATAAATGATTGTTTACAGCCAATAACTACCTATTTGTTGAGACTGGAAGAGCTAGGATGAATAAATTCAATATAATAACAAAAAGATTCATTTCATGCTATCTAAATAAAATTTATCAATCCAGTCCTTCTCTGCAAGTGAACAATTTAGTATCTGTGCCTGTGGCACACAATTACCAACCCTGGGCCATGTGTCATGAGCACTGCCTTGACGTCTGCCTTACTTTCAATAATTAACAATGCCTCCCAACTTGCCGCACTAAAATGAGTCTCTGTGGTTATATTTTATCGCTCTCTTCTTCCTTCCAGCTTATTCAGGACATGTTAGAAATATTTAAGAGTCTCAGAGGACTTTATCTGAAACAAAAAACAAATCTACAAGACTCAGTATTTTAGAAGATACTGCAGTTTCACTGATAGCCCTACAAAGCAACGCATAACTACTGCATGGTCATTCCTTCAGGCCTCTAGCTATAAAAAGGGGAATTATAAGGCAACTAATTTAGTATACCTTTAGGATGATGTTCTCTATTCCAGAGTAAAAAGATAAGATCAGCTATTAGGGAAAAAAAATCATCTCACAGACTTTGGCAAAAAAAAAAGAAAAATGCTGGCCTGCACTCTTTGCTCTGTCTTTAAGCATTACTGTGTTCAACACACACCACAGTATTGATTTTCCCATCTTTTATCCTGTCTCCCAGCTCCAACAGAATGGAAGCTGCCCCTCAGCTAGGGCAACACCGGACCACAAAGGATGGGTGGCAGTGGAGCCTGCCCCGATTCCCACTGCAGAGAGCACCAGATAATTTAGGATGCGAGATGATGGTTTTACCAAAAGTCAGCCTGCTTATCACAGCAGAGCTATGTCATCTTGCTGGAGTCCTTTAAACAGGACGAAGGGAAAAATGATGAGCAACAGGCAGGAACAAAAGAGAGAGCATGAAGAGCAAGATAAAGCACCGTTGAAGGTCTGCCAGAACAGACTTCCCAAGGCTATCGATCATAAAGTGGCTTTAGTAATCCAAGTGATGAGTGTAGATCATGGTTTTCACAGTGCATAGTACCCCAGACTCAAGACTAATATAGCAAACAGCATACAGAAGTATTCAAAAGGTAAAAGTCACTTGCAATTTTGCACAGAACATTTCCTATCACAAAGGCAACACGATAAAAATGAATGGATGAAAGTTCTTTTAAGCATTATGAATGTGTCACCTCCCTCTCCCCTCTGCCCGATGATATTGTTTTGAACCAAGTAAGGAACATGCATTTACTAAGAAGCGTGAAAAGAAGCATATGAGAACCTCATGTGCATACGTGGAGGGACCTAGACAGGTTGGAGATTTGGGCAGAGAGGAACCTCATAAGGTTCAGCAAGGACAAGTGCAGGGTCCTGCACCTGGCGAGGAATCACCCCAGGCACCAGGACAGATTAGGGGTTGACCTGTTGGAAAACAGCTGCACACAGAGGGGATTGGGAGTCCTGTTTGACAACAAGTTAACCATGAGGCAGCAGTGTGCCCTCGTGGCCAAGATGGCCAATGAGATCCTGGCCTGCATCAGGAGGAGCGTTACCAGCAGGTCGAGGGAGGGGATCCTGCCCCTCTGCTCAGCTCTGGTGAGGCCACATCCGGAGTACTGGGTGCAGCTCTGGGATCCCCAGCAGAAGAGGGACATGGAGCTTCTAGAGAGGGTCCAGCGTAGAGCCTTGAAGATGATTAAGGGACTGGAGCATCTATCTCATGAGGAAAGACTATGCGAGCTGGGCCTGTTTAGCCTGGAGAAGATAAAATTGAGAGGGGACCTTATCAACATGTACAAGTACATGAGGGGAGAATGTAGGGGGGATGAGGCCAAACTCTTCTCTGTGGTGGCCAGTGAGAGGACAAGGGGTAACGGATACAAATTGAAACACAGGAAGTTCTATGTCCATGTGCGGAAGAATTTCTTTCCTATGAGGGTGACATTGCCCTGGCACAGGCTGCCCAGACAGGTTATGGAGTCTCCTTCTCTGGAGATCTTCAAAACTCACCTGGATGCCACCCTGTGCCACGTGCTCCCTGCTGGAGCAGGGGGGTTGGACTAGATGATCTCTAGCGGTCCCTTCCAACCTCAGTCATTCTGTGAGTCTGTGATAACCATGTCCTAGGTCTGAATAGTTTCATAAAACTTTTCCTTTAGAGAAAAGGAAAAGCTTCTCCTTAAAGAACAGAAATTATTCTATTGGCATTTTGACATGAGACCTCAGTGTGATCTAAAGTACTGTACTTTAGGTGTGGGCGAGTCACTTGAAAACAACACTTCTGATCTGAACTGAAATACTCATAGATGCATAGAAATACTGAGGATGCACTTGCAGATTTATTTGTCTCATGCACTTTTGAGGATGTGAGGCAAGCAGTCTCTTCTCCTTCCTGTGTGAAGATTATGACTGGACCTCATGTGCAATGCATGGAGAGGGAAAAAAAAAGACTCCTTATGATCCTCTCTATCTTATCTACATGCTGAGGAGTACTGAAAGCTGCTAAAACAGCCTAGATAAACACATAAAACAGCCTAGCTGTTAAATCAGCCTAGATAAATACTCACATAAAGGTGCGTTGTAATACCATTTACTTGCATGAAACAGAATATCTTAATTGTTATTACAGAGAAGAATAACAATTTCTATTTCCATTCACTTTTTATTTAAAAGAAATGCTATAAATAATACAAGAAGTGTTTTTAAGAGCATTAGTGAATTAACTGCTATTCAGTGAGACAGACAGTATTTTATTTGAAACTCACAGTAAGTAATGTGCATCATGAGGCCAAGTGGGAGACTGAACAATGCTGTCAAAAAGCTAAGCCTGAGTTCTCACCATAAGGCTGTTCATCTTGTAATACATAACTTCTTTCTCTGAGTCTTCATTTTCTTGATACTAATAATCACTGTCATGAAACTTAATCTTTCTGGTTCAAAGCCACAAGCCAGAGAAATGTCTGGCAACTTGTTGCTCATTACAAGCAAAATGTATGTAAAAGAAAAATATGATGTGCGCACTGGGAAACTCTTTAAGCATAGTAAATAAACCTGGGAAGCAGGAGTTACCAGCAGTCTGATCAGTTAGTGATAACTGCAGGGAAATACTTTTTCACTTACAAGTTCATCCTTATTTTTTATTCTGTGATTGAGGTAAAAATGCTTAAACTAATTTATTATGATTATTATTATTTTTTATTATTATTATGTCTGCATAAGTCTTAGAAACTATTTTTCTTTAGGAGTTGGAGGCCCTGTTCAGTGAAACAAACAAACAAGAAAAAGGGAAAAAAAGAAAATATGAAGCATAATGCTTATTTAATTGAGTGAAGTACTCAAATCTATCGTTGCACCTTTAAGTCGGATTTTCCCATTGATTTAAATGTAGATACAGAAAAGAAATGACAGCCCTTCCTCCCACACTGCACTTTTTGTTTCAGAGGGACCATCTCCACAAAGTAAGTTGCTAAAACAGCACCATCATTAAGATCCCACATCTCTGAAGATTAAAATGTTAGAGTAGCCTGTCTGGATGTCATTCAAGTACCAGAAATATAGTGTAGGCTTTGAATTTTAAACAAACATAAAGAACATAGTTCTGCAAAAGGCTTTGAACCTTTGCCCTCAGTTCATCACAACTGAAAATGAATATGGGATATGGATGGAAAGGAAGTTATGCCCTTGAAAAACACAATGCAATTAGGGAATACATCCAGGCTAAATTCACAGTCTGAGATGCCCGAAAGATGTGTTTTCCTCCAATATGGGGATCTCTTTTTTCAATATGGTGGCAAGAAATTTTGCATATCCATCTTTCAATCACAGCTCTGCTCCAGCCTGTCCTCAATCAGAGGAGATCTCCAGGCAAGGAGAGGGGCAGGAAAGGGTCTCTGCAGTCTGCACAGCCTTATCCACCTCTGTTAAAAGATCTGCAGTGAGTCTACTGCTGGTGAACAGTCCAAACAGTCCAAGCACAAAGAAAGGGGTCAATAGGAGAAAGAGGAAGCTTAAAATGCCAAGGATATATTAAGGTGAGATACCAAATTCTTGAAATCCTTTTATATTCAGTAAATGCAATCTGATCAGCTGATACAATCAAAATAATCTGATTACAATCGGTTGTAAGAGACTGAAATTAACGATGGATAGATTCATAGGATTTTAGGGGGAAGCTACTTTAATTTGTGATAAGGAGACAGCAAATTTCAGGCTTCACTTGATATTTGAATATGCATCAAGATCTCTTGCATAGGTTGTTAGGAAAAAAATGTTTAATTATGAAAGTCTTCTCAGAAAAAAAAGTACTGTTTTCATTTTCATACTGAGTCATCAGTACTGAAAAAATAAAGTAAATTTAAAGACTATTTGTTACCTTTTTTGTAATTTACTCTCAACAGGACAGTAGAACGCATTACAGTTCAGTGTTCAGTGTCCCTGTATTATTCTTATTTAAGCTTTTTCATTGTTATTTAATTTAAATCTTCATAGCACCTGAGCCCCAACAGAAGATTATTACTTAATAACTAAAAACATCAAGTATAGGTTCAAGATACAACGCTTTATTGATCTTCCCTAAGATCATCTGGCATTAGCCTGAAAAAAATTGCTACCCCGTACCCCGTATCTTCTCTGGAAACTCTTGCTTTTTTGCTTAAATCCCATCATCTATCTAGCCTATCCTATTTGGCAATAACTTTTGTGATTTTTTTTATATTGCTATAGTTCTTCATGCTCTACTGTTGTGTGTTAAGGGAAAAAAAAAAGGACACACAAAAGTAAGACTGTTTTCAAAATCTGTTGATTTTTCTTACTTTAATCACTTGTCTATATAATTTGACACCTGTGGTTAGAGTGTTTAGCATAGACGGAGTTATCCGTATGCAAAAGACTTATGAGCAGGGTCATGCAAGACTCCAAACATTCTTGTAGGATTCACAAGATGCAAATGCACAACTGAGGCACAACTTTACTGCAGCATGAAATGCTGAGTGTGCCTGCCATTCTCTCAGGACTTTCAAGTTAACTCCAATGCAGTCGTGCTATGGATACATGTTTGAGAAGGTAGACGTAGGATTTATGTGGGCATGTGGCATATCCTTGTCACTGACTTAACTTTACCAGGAGAGGTACACAGACATAAACAATGGAATTGTGCCCCCGACCTCTCCTTAACTTCACAGTTTTGTCTTTTGCTCATCACCAAAAATGTTTCAAGAAAGTCTTTACCAGCAAACCTCATTACTATTTCCTCTCTAATACTCGTCCTTCCCACAAGTTTTGCTATGAACAATGTCAACTATTTTCACTGAAGAACTTCACATAACTAAAGAGCAGGTCACATGAGTCAAAGGCAAAGCATTCTAAAAGTTTATGTGCATGAAGAAAAGATACGGAGTAGAACTAAAAAATAATAAAAGTTCTATAGGAAAGAATCTTTATTAGGGAGAAATTCTTCTTTCCGTGTCACGCTAACTATAAAAGAAAAATGGATTTTCCAAGCAAGATCCTAACTATTGCTACATTCTCTCCATAGGTGAAAGTAGGGAAGACTGAGACAAGCTGGGTTGACCAGCCTGGAAGTCCTCAGAAAGAAGGTGTGTGTCCAGCACAGCCGTGTGTGTTTGCCTCTGAGGCAGTTGGCTGAGGTGATTATCAGTGAAGGTGATGGTAATAAACTTCCATTTGTGTACATGAAGGATGGTCACAAAAACATATATTAAAATGTTTATTCTTTTAGTAGGAATGGAAGACACTTAGAATCTTCCAGCAAATGTGTAAACCCACCCAAAGAGAGACTTTATCTTGTGGCTACTGTGTGTATATATAACATTGGGTACTTTTAGCAACTTTGAGCAGTGTGAGTCACAGAAATTATTCAGCTTATCACATTTGATTTGTACATATGTAATCAGGTAATATAATATCGGAACAGTCACACCATGTGCCCTGACTTTGGCAATAATTCAACGTATTTTCTGTGACATGAGTATTGACGTGCTGGACAAGGTAGAGACACAAAATTTGATATCCAGTGCAAGCAAGAGTCAAAAGTTTATGCTCTGAGCCAAATATAGAAGTACAATCTATTATATCACTTCACCAAGTTTCTTTGAATACAGCTATTTGCTTTTGCATTTTAATGAATTAGCTAATGAGTCTATTAGAGTGTTTAGTCATCTAAAAAGGGAATCTCCTCCTTACCAAGAGCCTAAATTGTTTTATTGCTCATTTATTTAGCATATATTCCAAACAAAACATAATGGAATTTAGATAAACAATGAAAGTTGCATGTCACACAATTATTGTTGGAGTAGTAAAATTTTATTAATATGAATTACCTGAAATGCATGAATATTAATATTTCAATTGAGAAAATACATACTCTAGGACAAACAGGAAGTCAACAACAAAAACAGTTTAAATTGGGTGATAAAGAGTGAGTTCAAATGGAGTAAACATGCACCGACTTTAATATGCCAAATGAAATTAAAATTGTGAAGATGTTTGAAATAACATACTTCTGTTATCCTATTTTCAATAGGCAGATTATTCTTTTACAGAACATTTATTTAAGATATCCAGAGAAGGATAATCATTTTTGAGGGTTAATTTTCTGCTTTATTATATCTGACAAAGAAATATGCAAAATGAAGTCTGAGGAAGACTTGCAGCCTAACTTTAACATCTAACTACTGAAAAGTGTTTTTGCCAATTATAACAAAAATGACTTTGGGAAGAGCAAATTATGCAGGAAGTGGGGAACTTGGTGTTGTCTCTATTTTTATCAGAACTCAGTTTAAAATCTGAGACTGAATGTAAAAGAATCATAAATGTATAGGAAGCTGGCAAAAAGAATGATGTGCTCCAAGGAAATAATGATATATTTTGTACATATGGATCATTTTTGTGATATATATTGCCTATTTTAATAACATAAGTGCCATTTGTGTATTTATTGTCTGGAAATTATTTCAATTGAATTGGCAAACAAGCAACCTCCTCTAGCACCTCTGAATAATTTAAACTCCAGTAACTCAAAAAGCATTTACAAGTGTCTTAATCTTTAAAGTCTTTCTTTGGATGTATGGGGATGCTGCATTTCAGGTAGCTGATATCCTTTCCATGGCTATTACTATTCTTGTTTAAGAAGGTTTAGAAGGTTCAGTTAAATACTGCTTCCCCACTCAGACTAAAGACTAAAGACCAGACTAAAGACCAGAAGAGTTGCATCTAGTTGTTATGTGATCAGATAAAGGAGGTTAAGAAAGAGCCTTGTCATAATCAGTGGAACATGCTTTCAAATGAAGTTGTTCTGGCTGCTATGCATTAAATTGGAAAGCAAATAAAATTAGTTTGGTCAACGATGTTTAAATAATATTTCTTTTCATAATAAGAGAGGAATCAGATATCTCCTCATTCTTCTAAATAGAAATAATAGAATAGCTCACATTCTCTAGTAATGCGTAGACAAAGAGTTGTCTATTCATTTAAACACGTCAGACTGCATCATTCTAAAGGATTTAATAAAAATTGTTGGTGGATTATATTAAGAAAACTCTTTAGTCTTGTTATTTATTATGTGAGATATCAACATCTTTTATGGCCAACACCAAATTTTGCACATGAATAATCAGTTTACAGACACTGCTATTTCTCAATTATAGCATCTCTGTGTAACTTATTAGTCTTTTCCCTGGACCCTTCATTATCATCATTCTACCTAATTTAATGAAGCCCAGGAAAGAGCTCCTTTCAACTTTCTTCAGCTAAACTTCAAAGGGTATTTTTATCTGGACAGAGTTAAGATCACGTTGCTTTACTAACTACCTCATTAAATTGGTGTGAGGACGGGAGAGCAGGAGAGGGGGCTACAGAGCCAAAGGAGGTTATAATTTAACCTGTTTAGTTCTTGTTATTCTGCTGTGCTCCAACTGAACCCAAGCCTGAATCTGCCCTCAATACCATCTGTAGGTACAGGGTGACGTTAGCTCACAGGCATCTGCCTGTCCCGTGAGACCATTTTGTTTTTACAGTTGCTTTCCGGGGCCCAAGAGATAAAATTAAGCTCTCTCTGTAAGTCTATGGTTGCTGCACTTCTGCAGTCTAGAATAAGCTCATTAAAGGGCAGGTGGTCAGAGAAGCTTCTTATGCCTCAAAAGTGCTTCCAGTTGTTCAGCCCTCTACCTGACAAGCTATGCAAAAATCACAGATCACCTTTTTCAGCAGGCTCAGCTCAGTACTCTGAAGCATGTGATCCTGATTATGTTTAAACAGTCCTTTTCAAATCATATGGACTATTTGCAGAATTAAAGGTAGGTCTTTCTTTAGGTAATTTGCTGGAAACTGTCATGTATGGAAGTGCACACATGTATTTATTTAAAGGAAATCTTCCATATGAAATTGCATATATTTACACATTCATACCAGAGCACATTCATACCATACAGCACAGAATCTGCAGAATGAGAAAAAAAAATCATTTACTTCACTCCATCCTATTTGTTCTTTCATTCTAAACCAAACCACAACTGGATATACCTGTATTTTTTTTAGGGAAAATGGAAATGGATCGTTCATTTTTCAGACCCAGACCGCAGTTGCAAACACTGTCAGCAAAACTGACAGAAAATTATGGCAAATAGAAAAGCTCCTAAATTATTATTATTTTTTTTCTGTCTCATATATTGAGCTGGATTTATAAGTATATATTATATATACATTTTTATAGGTAGTCTTATTATTGTACTGAGAGAAATGCACAAAATGCAAACATATGTAAGCAATATAACCTTACATATGTAAGCAAATTAAAAATATTTCTGTCTATTTTCCCTGCAAATGAACCTTTTTTTCAGCTTCATTTAACCTCTTCTACAAACCAAAGCAATTTTCAGAAGAGATAAATGATTTTCACTGTAGGATATCTCAAAGTTAAAGGATTAAATGGGAAAGTTTTACTGGACATAAGTGTAAAAAATATGCTGTTTGTCTTATCACACAAAATCCATTTAAAGGGCTTTTTTATTGATTAAAATTGGAAATACTTCACATGTTTGCAAAAATGAATTATGAATGATTTGTTTGTCACAGTGCTGATAGAATAGTATGATACTTCCTAAAAACACTGTGTGTCGAAGGTGTATGAGAGAGAGAATTAATACGGCACAAAACCGTATCTTTGCTTATATATCATCAATACAAGGAGGGAAAGACAAAAAATGTCATGCTTTGGCATGGGCCCTTCTCCCAAAACTTTTCAGCAAGCATTAGTATAAGCTTAACGGAGGAAGGCAGAAGTTCTTCTGCCAGATGAAGTCTGACAGTGGTAGTCTGCTAGAAGTCAAAAAGGTGAATTGTGTGTCCATCACATCAAACTAGTGGGAATGGATGTGTATTTTGTACCTTATTTTGACCTGAAGTTCATAAAGAAAGAGAAGGAAAAGAAGCACAAAATGCCCTGTTCTGTCTGGATACTGTAAGACTAATTGCTGTTTGGATCAGATTTTGGCTTGTAGTCTAGCTAAATAACAATATAAAACACAAAGGCATAAATTTAATTTTTATATTGTCATTTCTATTAAAAATGTTCTTAGGTCCCAGTGAACACACCTGTTAATTAGTTACTTCAGATGTAATAGACATCATTTTGAGTAACAAGCTAATCTAGGCATTTAACTTAGCTATATCCTTACATATAGTAGCAAACAGAACAGAGAAATAGTAATAGAAATAAAGAAATAAAACAGTATAACAGTATGTACCCAAGTGATTCTGAAAAGAAGTACCTTAAAGTGATTTTTCTCTCAGAAACAGAATGAAATCTCTCTGGCACAGAAGCTTAAAATAACTTTTGTTTTAGAGAGGGAGAGAGATAACTGCTACAAGTAGTAGCATTGACATAACTTTCCACATTAAACCAACATTACATCATAACAAATCTTTTAAGGGACAATTACGGGAAATCAGGCTTCAAAGGACAGTGATTACAATGATGAGGAGCAATACAGTTTCTGTTTGACAATAAATAAACATACAACTATATTTACAATTTCTTCATAAACGTTACCATACTCATTCAGTATCTTGCTCGAGGAAAGAAGCTGTTTGCCTTTTCTTAATAAAATAGGGCCTAGAAAAGGGGCTTAGAATTACATAAAATAACACTGAGTGGCTTGAACTCTGTATCATTTTTTAAAGCCATGTTCTTAAAAAGACCACAATTTCCCATTTCCACAGGCATAACTGCAATTTCTCAGTTCTACCCAGATTAGATCAAATCCCCTCAAAATTAACCTAACAGAGCTATTATTACTCTTTGAAGGACAATTTTGACCCTAATAGAATGTTACAGGAGTTATTATTAGTAATAATCATATACTGCGGTATATACCCAGACTCCCAAGAATGACTAGAGCTCAGTATACATACAATATGGAGATGTAGTCTCCTCATGATTTATTTTCCCACACAGACTAATCAGCTAAAGCTGCTCTCACACAAAAGATATAAAGTGTTTTTTTTTTTCCTTTCTCTAGGTCATTTGCCGTGACATTTCTTCACTGAGATTGAAGAACAACCAAAGTGCATTATTGGATCACAGAAAGATTCAGATAGGAAAGGGACCTCTGGAGGTCATATGAACCAATCTTCTGCTCAGGGAAGGGTTAACATCAGTTAAACCAGGTTTCTCATGGTCTATCTCAGGAATTGAAATTTTATTGCCACTCTGAACAAGATATTGATCTTGACCTCTCTATGAATTTTCTTCTTTATACTCCATAGATTTTTTTTCTTGTTGTTCACTGTGTATCTCTGAGAAAACCCTGTCTTCATCTTCTCAATGACTCCCTTTTATCTACCAGAAGATAGCAACTAGATGTTCCCTAAACCCTTTTTTTAAGATGAAAAAACAGTTTCCTCAACTTCTCCTTGTAAGACATATGCTACAGCCCCCTAATCATTCTGATGGTGTCTGCTGGGCTATCTCCAGATTCCTGTTTCACTGGGGAGGGACAGGGGAACCAAGATGAGACAGAGTACTCAAGAAGTAGCCTTGCCAGTGCCAGTGCCAAGCAAAGGGGAATAATCCCCTCCTTCATTCTACTGGCTCTGATCCAGCAAGCACAGTCCCGTGTGTTTTAGCTTTCCACTGTTACATGTTTACCACACGTGTGGCAGCACAAAAAGGTTTAACCTAACCATCTGGAAGGCCAAGGAAAGCATAGTGATGCTGCAGTCACATCTGTAAGTGTAACTAGGCAACTACCCGGACCAAAGCAACCTGATTTAAAGCAAGCTTAGATAATTTCCTGATAGTTGAGATCAAACTGTATACACTTGACCCAAGTCTCAGCCACCGTAAGAATAAGAACCTTGAAGAAGAATAAGAAGATATCGGCTTGAAGACCATGCAACTTCAGGTGTCAAAAGCATGGTGAAAGTGACCCAGATCATGTGGAGGCCCGCTTCAAAGACAATAGTACCGAATGCCTTGTTAGTAGATAATTAACCACAAGGAGGGCTGTCTTATCAGCAGATAAGGAGCAGAGCAAGAAAAGGAGGACTGCAACCCTGCACAGAATGTCTTGTCAGAAGATAAGAGACAAAGCCAGGAAAAGCAGATAACTACAGCCGCACGATGGCGAGATGCTGATTGGCTGTAAGCTTCACAACACTTGTGTTAAGAGAGTGTTAAAATAAGTTGGTTTGAAAAAAAAGTTGTCTCACACTGCATCCTAGGCTGAGTCCGTTCCTTCGCAAGGTGCAACAAGATGATGCATAGTCCCTTGGGAAAAAAGCCCTGTTACATGGTATGGGACACTGAGAGCAGTGCTGAGAGCTGTTAAGGGTGACACTGTGCCAAGTCAGACACATCCTGTTGACCCCACTGAAGTCCAGGGCTGTTAACCAAGATCAGTTTTGCTGGTAGAAAAAAAAATGTTTTTCCTTCTCATGAGCTTGAGAGCTCATCTAATCCCATTTTCTTGCTCAAGGCAGACTGAAGACATCACTGCATCATTCCTGGCCAATATTTGTCCTCGTTTTTGTTAAAAATCTTAAGTCAAAAAGATTGCTTGGTGAACTATTTCTATGCTTGGCTACCCCTACAGTTAGAAATAAATTTCTAAAATCTAACCCAATATAGTCATAAGCTTTTAAAAGAAGATTATACAGATACTTGTGTGACATGATTTAGGAACAATTGGCCTTGCCTTCCACCAGCTGCCACAGACCAGACAGCATCTAGGGGCAACCTCCACCCCTGCATTCTTTCATTTCTCTGATAATTGTGCTGTTTTCAGAAAAAAAATATTATCTGCTAAATCATCTGGCAGTTGTCTTTCTACATGATACTGAAGGGAGTACTAATAGCCAAGAATGAGATAAAATGTGATTTTGATGCTATAAAATTTAAAAATATGATATAACAATAATCTTCTTAGGATATAATTTTATATTCTTCTAGATATTAAAGTAGCTTAGGTGTGGGTGATACATCATTTTTAAAAGAAATAATAGTTTATATTTACATCTATCTATTAACTTATACATAGAAAACAAATAATTATAACAAACCAATAATAAGCCATGCTTTTATTTTATTTTGCCTAAAAACAACTCTATGGCTAATCTGGAAAGAGCACATTAGTCATACAATTATTTTGGAGTAAAGAAGGTAACTATGGAAAATATTGTTTCAGAGAAATTAGTTTTGGAACCTTTTTGTCATACATCTGCATAAAATCTTTCTACATCATATGGGATGTAATTACTTCTGTTATGTTAATGGAAAAGGTATATTACTTCAAACTAAAATGATGTAGCAGCACACAGAGTTGTTTAAATTATCCTTTTCAAGGCTTTTGCAGTCAGGCTTTTGCTCTAGGCATTTTGCATGTATAGCCACTCTCACAACCTGAATCCAACTGAAATTTCCTGGACATGACGGAATTTCTTTGTATTTCGCAATAATTTGTTTTTTTTATCCAAAGAAAATGGCATGAAAGTGAAAATGAAGATGACAGTAATCTAAGGCCCTAATTAGTACTATAGACTGATTTGTAATTAGTTCATTAGAATTATCAATGTTTATCAAGAAATATTCCAAAGTATAAAAAAAAAAAATGTGTAAATGTCAAGTTTTGTTTCAAATGTTTTTTTTCTGCATAGAACTGAATAAAGAAGATAAACTATGTCTGTAAATCTATTTTATCTGGGAAAATAATTAATGATGAGGAAATCTTTAATCGCTGATGAAGCGACTAGTATTAAAATACTAGCAGATCAGCTCTTGAGCAACTGAACTTCCATAAACAAACTGCAGTTAATATCAACAACTAATTAAAGTAATTATGATTTAAATTGTGGTTTTATTTTGAACTAAACTAAGATAAACCCAGAGACTCTTACTAATTTAGAAGAGTTTTGGTGCAAACACTATATACTCTTAAAAAAAAAATCCCTCTCACAAAACAGTTATAAAAATGCTCATTTCACTGTAGTTACATACACAATAATGTCTATATTCAGTTTCTCAAACACGTAATGGGAGTCTAAACTTTGGCTACAGAAACAGATATTCTACATTGCAGACATGTGATTATTATGCCCCAGTTTCATAGACAAGAATGTCAACAAGCTGTAAATTTGAGTGCTGCAACTTGCTCCGCAGTTCGACTGCCACGTGGCCACAGAGGCAGCTCTGACCAACAGAGAGGCATGAAACCTCCTTCAGTGTGGCTGGAAGTGAGTCAGCTGAACTTAAATGAGATGTACAAAATCCTTTCAGGATCTGAGAACTGAGTTTTTATCCAGACCTCTCTTAGGCCAAGGGCTGTCCTATGTCTCTGCCTCAGTGCCATGTCAGCAAAATATCAATAGTTCCTTTATTAAAGGAAATATTAGAACTTTACTGTTCTAACTGCTGAAATGACAAAGCCTTGGGAACAGAAGCTTGCCTCAGGGGTAAGTCTTCTCTCATTTTATTTAGTTATAAGATGATCATTCCTATGTAAGAACTCACCGTTTTAGATTGCAGTCCACCTGCTCTATAGTCTACTTTGGAAGGAGATGGCTCTTACCCTGGCCTGGTCTTTTTCCCCTTGTTGACCACAGTTGGGCACCTACTTGACTATACTGTAAGTGGCAAAAGTCCTATTGAGGATTGTTACAGCCTGATGGAGCCATTGCCCTGAGCAGGAATATGGGGCAGGACAAGAGGTCCTCAGCTAAAACAAAATGCCAAATTTTGTAAGAAAATTTTGTAGTATTGCTATCTGTTTCTTCAAATCTATTCCAAAATGATTCCAAGTGCTACAGTGAAAACGGCACTAGTGTGCTGCTTTCTTCATCACAGCTCCTGTTTCATAGTCTTAATTACTTACAAGACCCTTGGTAACTCAGCCCTCACTGAGTGCCTTAGCAAGCTAATGGCTGGTACATTAAAATCAATTAAGCAACATTAAACATTTACAGCCAAGATTTTTAATATTACAGTCTTTAAATTGAGATTGCACTAAAAGATTTTTTTTTAACTGCTAATAAGAAGTCACGGCAGGAGACAAGCCCTGACTAGTGGCTCTACCCCATACAGCTTCTGAGCTGCTCCTGTTGTGGCCGGCAGTAACAGCAGACTGCCAGTGCCAGCTAGGGACTGGAAATTTAGTTTTGATTTCTAGATTCCTCAAAAGCACCTTGTGTGCTATGCCATGCAAATAATCAGTACATAAAGCATGAGAATCGCAAGGCAAGGCTTGAAATCTCTATAATTTTTGCAGCTCTCTCTCTTTTTCTTTCTCTATTTAATAATTGCTTAATAGTAAGTTGATATTTCTGAACCAGTGTATGACATGTTAATAGCAAGTTGGCAAGTAGCAAAGTAATTGTCTGTCATGTAAATGTAATACCTAATGCGAAAAATAGATTTTTCTATACCAAGTAACTTTGAGGGCTAGATGATTAATTAAGTAACTAACTACCTTCTGAGGGCATAAGTCCTACTGAAAATAACAAAGTTTTGCTGCTGCGTTATCTGTAATCAAAACGATCCTGGTGCCATTTCTAAATACTAAGAAAACTGTGAATATCCTTGAGAGACAGTTAATGAGAATTAGACACATTTAAACAATGTATACACTAAGACCGCCTGTAAAAACTCAAGGAGAAAATGAGACAATAAAAGAAAGGCCAAATAGAGGCCTACTCAAATAGAGGGTTGAAGGGAAAATATTAAATACTTTCTCCAATTTTTCTTCATCAAAATGCATGATTTCTTTTGCTACTCTGCTTGTCACTGAGCAGAGAGGTAAAATATGATATACAGCTGATGTATGTGTGTATACCTTGCTGGTTTGAGTAAGGCTTTTTGCAAGTGGCGCAATTTCTCTCTGTTACAAGGTTATCTGAGTTCTTAAAATAAGGAGTGACATATTATTAGAAGGAAACACACATTTTGGAGGTAAAAGATGGTGCTGCCAATGCAGAGAAGAAGCACCACAACTAGCTGGGGAAAGCACAAAAAAGCAGAAATTCTAGAAAAGGAGAGCACTTTAAATGACAGAGAGGTGAAATAGTGAGGTTCAAATAATGTGGGGAAATGAAGAAAAGACAAAGAGAATGCTACTAAAAGAGAAAAAAAAAGGATTAAAAAAACCTTTTATTCTCCTGACTAAATAATAATTTGTAAATTCAGGAATGGGCGAAAAATAATAAAGATGTAAGGGAAAACAGAACAAAGCAAAGAGCAAGTGGGGAAGGGAAAGGAAGTAGGACAACAAAGGGGAACCAAGGTACAGATTGAATGGAGATGGGAGAGAGGGAACGCAATGAACAAAACATATTTTGCTTTTAACTAGTGATACATATTTTTAGTATGAGTTTAATCTTTTGTGGCAGCCATAATTATGTAAAATAGCAATCTGCATCCTAAATATCTACTAAAAGGAGAAGTACTGGTTTACAGTCTTTCAGAGAACACATACTGTGTCTCATAAATTATGACATTTGTCAGCATGATAGCTGTCATCATCAGTCTGCTCAGAAAATCAGTGATTAAAATTGAGTTAAAGCCTGTATAATTTTTATAGCTTTCGTAAGGTATTACCCTTGTTCAGACATAGTGATTTTTAAATGATTTACTCACACTTGCTGATGTCCTGAAATCAGCAAATTGAAACATCAAACAGGAAGGACAAAAGAGCAACAGAAGAATTAGTTTGTACTGAACTGGCTTGCAATTGCTGCAACATCCCCTTAAATAATTCTTTTTGCATCATCTGATCTCTCTGAACTGAAGACTATGGTGTAAATGAACCTGGCACTTCAAAAGACTTTTAACTTAAAACTTTAGGATTAAAAACAAGTTGTAGTTATATTGTGTAGTATATATTGTGAGAAGTTTGAGTAAGAATAAGCAACAGATCATCTGCTGCTGTCACAGTATCTTTCCTATAATATTTGTTGTTTTTTCTATTGTTATACTGAGGAATCATCCTCGTCATTAGCTAAAATTCAGGCTTCTTGCTGGACATTATTTAAAAACACTCCATATTGGATCAGGACCTCCAGAAGAAATGCAAAATAATATGTTACTTCCCTGGAGTGCTTAACCATATTATACCCACTGGGAATGAAACTGGCTGGAATATTTTCTCCATTACCAAAATTGAAAGGTCTTGAATGTAGCAGTAGTTCTTTACAGATAGCAGCCTCAGTTTTAAGGAGGAAAAAAAACACTAAAAACTAAAAGGAAATTTGAAAATTTCAAATTTTGAAGTTTGTTTAGAAACAAGCTATATGGAATGCAAGATCCTCATCTCAACTCGTAGAAATTAGTCCAGACAAAAGAATTAGGATATCAGCAAGTTTGTGTTAGAAATCAGGTCTTGATTCCAGTATTGTAATTATCAGTTATGTTTTAATCATCAGATATGTTGGCTTGATTAATAATTTTTGGTATGTGGATAATTCAAAATCCAGAGGCACAACAAGTCTTTTAGGCCAAAAAGCAACCAATAGATAATAATATATCAAAACATGTTTAATTTTGGTAAAGGAAAACTTAGATAAGCATCTAGAAGTCAAACAATATTATATTCAACTAAACTGCACTGACATTCTCACTCAAAAAGAATAAATACCATGATAATCTGTTTAGATGGCATCCATTCCCTTTTAATTCTCTGCAGTTGAGTTTCAAACACCTTCATTTGTCGAGATGGACTAGACATTTCCCAAATATTTAAGTAAAAGGGCTTCATTCATGATTGGTTAAGTTGGGCACATGAGTATTGCTAAAATGGTAACACTATAGATTTTTTGTCTGCACTACGCATTCCCAATTCTCTCTTCAAACATTTGAATAGTGTGATTAGCATCTTCATTTGGCAAGAGGAAAATGTTAAAACTCAGACAGAACTCATCTCATTTTAAGCATGATGGAATTTAATATGAAGCTTGCTATAGAATGAATTTAATCAAACTCTTCTTATTGCATATATTTAATTATAACTGGCTAACTGCCCGTAGAGACTCTGTAAGGATGAGGAAAGAATGGCATTGTCCTTAATAGAACACCTTTTGTCTGAACCTTTTGTGTTCATTTTTCTAACAGAACTCTAAAATTAGGGATCGGTTTGTTAGCTGAAATAAAGATTAGTTTAAACAAATTAAAATGACATTTTCAAAATTTTTAAAGAAAAATATTGTTTCATTAGACAAGCAATTCAGCAGTTATTTTTTCTATCCTACTCTACGACTGTTTTCCTGTTGTTGCTATGTTATTATGAGGTTGTTTCGATCAAGTTTGGATACATTTTCTGTTGTTTTTGTTTGTTTGTTTTTTCTTGCTTTGTTTTCCATATGGTAAGCCTCACAGCTGTTGTTTTAGGGAAAGTCTATCCTTTAAAAATCTGCATTAGCAGTGTGCTGAGCTTAGCTGCAAATTCAATGGCATGGAAATGAAGGAAAGGTGCTACTCCAAACAAATTGTGACATAATTGCTTGCTCAGAGGTTTCCACGGAGTAATGAAAAATATCTGCGCACCGGTGGCTGCACTGTGACCTGTAGCAAAGTCAGAGCTTCGGAACAGCCAACCAGATCCTGGTTCTCATAAGGCAAAGAGCTACGTTTCCCTCCAACTGGGCAGGAGGTTTGGAGTCAGTGACTACTCTTTTCCTGAAAATTTAACGTAGTAAAGAGGAAGATGTCAGAATGCACAAATTCTTTTCTTGCCTTTGCTGACGAGAAGGCTTACCAAAAATATGCTGCAAAAGATTGTAATTATTTCTGCCACATTCATAAATACTAAAAAACAGTGGGTTAAATAATTCATTTCTCCTCAACGTTTTTCATAACCATCATTCTCTTTTTTTCTTTGAAAAGGCAGACAGAACAGAGATCTAATAATCCATATTTAAAGACAAAAAAAACCTCTACTGCCAGCTTGTGAAAGAGAATGACTTATTCTTTGCATATTCCCTTGGAAGCGAAGCCTTCAGAAGCAGAGGGATTCAGATCATAACACAATTTTGAACCTCTGCCTTTAGGCAGAGTTGCTGGCACAGAACAGACACGTAGGCAGGACTCTCTAGCTTTTATCGTAACTCCTGTGTCGCTTTGATGACCCAATAGAAGATTAAGTTGAACACGGACAGTCTCGTGACTTCAGAACAGCTTAAGGCATCATTTGAGGAAGATCTGCAAATAAAAATATCTGCTTCACTGAGGAGTATCTCCTTCACTGAGGAATACATGTTCCTCTCCATCTATGGTACATAAATCTGGAATTAAAGGTGTCAGAAAGTACATAAGGTAGAGCCTGCAACACAGCTAGCATTAAAGCGAACAACTGAACTGCTGAAAAAATAACAATGCTAAATTTAAAATTCAGCTGTCATATTGATGAATTACATTAATTTATGTGCATACAGATGTCTAGGAACAGCAGTAGAATCAGACAAGAACAAAATGGAATAGTAATTATATGGGACCTCAGAGTATTTTAAGAACTAAAGTTTATTTATTTAATAAATAATTCAATTTTACCTAACATTTTCACTCCTCTGTGTCAGATGCTTCGTAGAGCCATAAGGGATAATTTCTTCAGGTACAGTGAGCCAGTGAAACTCTGTGAGTAAAGAAAGAGAACAAAGTATCTACTGTAAGCAGCACACAACTCAGGAGAACTTCAGATATTGTAATATTTATAAACAAAGTAAAATTGAATTGTGTTAATATTCTATACCTATCTTTTAGTATGTACTAGAATTGCTCTTTGACTTAAAACTCTCCAACAGCTTTTGGGAAGGACATATGCTCTGAATAGACAAACTAATATAGTTTATGCTCTGTGCAGATGCTTGTTTTACATGCAGAGAAAATGGAAAATTATTTCAAACTCTGAAATTTTCCCTACATGACATTGTGAAGTTGAGTCTTTAGATGTCTCTTTAGGGCAAGCATAAGTTTTTATAGAATTTACTTAATCATGAATGAAATTCTGTATTCCTTCTCGAGTAAAACGTTCTGCTGGTTAATTATAAGTTATTACTGGAGATTGCCAAAGAAATACTATTATAGTTTAGAACTTCTTAGAGTACAGAAGTGTCTATGCATGTTTTCTTGTAGAAGAGACAGAATATGTAACATACGTGACTTACAGAGTATTCCTCTATCCATTTTGTTGCACAGTGAGACAGGAGTCTTCTTTGTGGAGTGAAGTAATTTTGGTCAGTGCTGTTACCAAGCAAACTGAGGAAATCTGTCAGTTCCCTACCTGTTGCTGCTGTGACTCCCTCAGAGGTCAACAAATTCCTTGAAATTCCTACACTTTCTAACAAATAGAAATGTCTGCAAATACTCTCAGAAAAAAAATACAGATATGTGATTTGGGGTTGAATTTTTTGACTATTTTTGATTTTATATACGATTTGATTTGATTTGATATGATATATATATATATATGTACACACATATATATATGTATATATAAAGAAAGAGAAAGATAATTTTCTTCTATTAACAGAAAATTTAGACACCAGTTTTATGAAGATCTGGTCAAATTCTGTGAAAAATTCTCTCTAGTTGTGTTGTATTTACATTAAATAGATCCATGCCATTCTTTGATATTTACTTTCAAATAAGGGATATGAGACTAGCAAAACAATCTTGACAATGTTCAGTAATTTATGGTGTGTTGAGCTGATGTTTCTCAAGTTCGTAATGCTATACTGCAGACTACTGTGAATTAAAGAACAGAAGAAAGCTTTGTGGAAAAGGATGGATAAAGAGCAAAAAGACGACTCAGATATCACAGTCAAGCTGCTATATGTTTTACTTAGTTCATACTTAAAAATAACATTA
The DNA here is from genome assembly GCA_034781795.1 of Crypturellus tataupa. Taxonomy (NCBI): domain Eukaryota; kingdom Metazoa; phylum Chordata; class Aves; order Tinamiformes; family Tinamidae; genus Crypturellus; species Crypturellus tataupa. The sequence goes on along the minus strand of JAWLRI010000307.1, from coordinate 2,014,332 downwards.
AATTACACAGCAGAATAAGTTACATCCAGAAAGGCACATGTTTAAATTTATTTTAGAAAGACATGAACAATGACTCCATAGTGCAGTTTTATTTAAATATAATACTGTAAAACTGTATGGATTGGGAGACAGTGCTTTTCTAAGGTTAAACAAATATTCATGGGGCTGATTTATATCACTGAACCATATTACAATCATGTTGTGAAAAAAAAGAATCCCAGAAATCATGAAACATTCCTGTTTTCTGTAGGTCCATATCAGCAGATTTATTAGACTTTATTAGACTTCTTGGTAAGACAAATATTAGACGATTAGAGCAAAATGGATAAGCCCATTGGAACCACTCCTGAAGCAGTGTCACTTCTATGACTGCCTAAAAAACAAAAAGAAGGAACATGTTTACTAATGAATCCATTTTTGATATGGACATTGCACTAGGCTGCAATATACACAGTATGGAAACCCAGCTAGAATCCCGTTTTACTTCTCTGAGCAGGGACAAATGCTTTTTGGTGACTGATAGTCTGTGTCTTAACAAAGGCTTTTCCTTTAAGCAATTTATGAAATCAGTAATAATAATAGTCAATATGATGTGGAATTTTGAAATATTGGTAAAATAACATAAGCAGTTGTGAATATTGTAGTTATAGCTTATATTAAATATGGGGGCTTCTGATATTTTCATAAAAGGCCGTTCTTTGTGGCCTATTCTATCTATGGAGTTTCTCATGTTGCAGTTTCAATAGGATACAGGTTTGCTTCTTGCATCAGGTGGCAGCCCAGTTCTTAATCATACCTTGAACTGGCCATTAGGAAGAATTTCTACATGGAAAGAATGGTGAAGCATGGAACAAGCTGCCCAGGGAAGTGATGGAGTCGCAGTCCCTGGCTGTACTCAAGAAACGTGTGAATGAGACACCTAGGGACATGGTTCAGCAGGTATGCAGGTATGGTGTATGCAGGTATGGGGTTGAAGGGTTTACGGTTGCACTCAGTGATGTTCCAACCCTTATGATTCTATGATTTCATAACATAAAACTGAGTTTAGCAGACCAAAATTTGCAAAGTATTGAGTAACATTAAGTCCCACAACAATGTTAAATTCCTTTCTCTTGAAACAATTTTGTTTACAATGGATTAGAGAAGTATATTCCATCACACCCAAATTATCGCTGATGTGGTACCAGCTCTTCCCCTCACAGCCATAATTTTACTGCATGTGTAGTGTTTTGGACACAGCTTGAAGTTAGCACTTTCCAGGGGACAGGCTGTCAGGCACGTGAACAAATCTTGCCTTTTTTTCTGTCGAAGGTCCTCAACATGGTTCATCTCCATCAGGGCTCTTGAAGAGGTGAGGGTTAAGGGAAAGCAGGGCACAAGCACATGGGCAGGGCATCCGCATAGGATGGAAATTTTCCCCCTCAAGCATCTCTCCAAGCTAGAAAATACCCGTGGTAATTGTAGCACATTATAAAAGGTGATAGACAAAGCCAGCAGGAGATGCGTGTCAGCTTCAAAGGGAAGGGAAGTGAATAATTACAGACCCTGTGAGACCGATTGATGTTTGTCCAGCTCCTTTTCAGAGCAAAGCCTAAATCGGAAAAGACTTTACTTTTTTAGTGCTTCTGAAGCACAATGACTACAAAGGCTTTAAAGCTTTATTAAGAAAAAGGAAACAGTGCCACCTAACTGTAGGAAATGCTTTATATATATATATATATATATATATATATATAAAATTAAAGCTGAGTTTAAACTTTATAATTAAAGCAAACATATTTGACTTTTAAATCATGTGTGTTGGGGGAGGGGGAGGAACCTGTCTATGTGAAGAAGTGCTACCTGTGGTTACGGTATTGCTAGTGTCTGCCTTTTCTGAAATCACTATTGGGAACAATCCAGCTTGCAGTGGAAATATTTTCATGACCACACCACATCTGGTAGAAAATTGCTTTTAATTTGGGAGAAAAGTAGTCCAAATAGGATTACAGTTTAATCGAGGAGACTAAATCGAACCACGTTCAGCTTCTGGTCTAATGGGCAGTGGTTCGGAATACAGATGCCTTTCTGAGGTTTCCAGCTCCCGTAGTCCTTTATGCTATAGGTCATGGTCGCTGCTGAGGGTGCATTTAAGGGACCTGACACATCGTGGAAGCTGTGTTCCTAAACAAGCCATATAGGCCCATCAGTATAGCCATACTGGATCTCAAGCAGCAACCAAGAGTGAATGTACAGCAAAGAAAAACTGCAAAAAGTGTTATCTTTGAGCACCTTAAATTAGAGTGTTACAGAATATTTTAAGCCCTTCCTGAAAATAAGGCTCCTTCCAGTTATTTCAACTTTTTCTCATATGCACTGTCTCTAATCACTTTTAAACAGAATTTTCATGTTTATATGTTCACACATGCGTACATATACATGATTTTCTTCTTTAGTTCTTTCCATCAGCGTTGTTTTCAAAACGATTGCTTCTGCATTATAAAGAGAATAGCCTAGTGTGACCAAATACCGTGACAGTCCCCTGGCTGAGAACAGAAAGACAGATTTATGGAACTTCTTTATCATAAGAGGACTGAAAATATAATTTGTAGTGCCAGGTGAAGCTGTATTACACAAGTATTGCCAGTGTGAATGTATATGCAGATGAGATGTGTATCTAGGCTCAAAGCCCGGTTTCTAAAATTATTCCCACTGCATGTTCCTGCACAAAAACAATGCACAAAATTTATGAGCCTATTGCAATTGTCCAAGCTCCCGACTGAATAACAATGAACAAAGAAGAAATAAAATTTTTAAAAGAAGATGAATTGCAAAGTTTACTAAACATTACAAATACTAATCTGGTGTCGTATAGGATCATTTATTTTCAATGAAAAGAATGTTTATGTTCACTACTAAAAATCCAGTATATGAGCGTATTTTGATATAGTTGTTCCCTGGATACAACAAAGTTAGCCCTCAAGTTTACATATGTATGTTGTCCTGAAGAGAAGTAAGCATCATCTTTCTTCAGTATTTCTGTATCTTCTTTACCTAGTACTTATCTTCTTACACTTATGTTTTCTCATGTCACAAATTCTATCGCAGAGGAGAGAGGAAATGTTCATCAAAATGTCTATCATTTGAAAATTTGTTAAGAAAAACAGCTGATTTAACACTCCCAGTGGAGTGATTTTTGATTACTGTTTTTTATGCTTCTATTTTAAAGACATCTTAATTTCAATATCTGTGTATCATTTTACAACATCATTTTGTCTAACACTGAGCTTTGTCGACTAACAGTGTTATAGATGATAATATCTCTTCTTCAAAGACTCAGAGCCATCTGACATTTTCAAATATCATTAAAGTATTCAAAAAAAGCCAAGTAGTGCATATTGTACCACAGAAAGATGAATTGTGCTTGAATCTGATGCTAAGCATGTCATAAGGCTTGAATTCCTAGGCTTGGCATTTGATGCATTCTCTTCATCCAGTACAGAAATTTCCAGTTTGCTTTGAACCTTTACTTTGAGAGGAAAAGACTAGTAAAATGCTTCTATTAGTGGTAATATTTCTAAATGATCCTTTCTGAAGTTTCCTCTCACTTTTTACTTCAGAAATGTGCTAGGAAAAATAAAGGAAAAAAAATCAGGGACTTAATCCTTGAAAGGTTATATGTGACAGAGGATCTAAGGCAATTTCAGATTCCTTTCTCCAATACAAATGCCACCAATAAAGGCCTTCCTGTTTCAGGACTATGCGTACTTGAAATATGAAATAACCACATTTAAGAACAGAACAAATTGTGGCTGTGGGAACAGCAAGCATAGTCCTTGAAAATGCCCATGAAAGAGAAGTTATTCTCTCCAAGAAAAGCTTGTCTGCATTTTTATTGAGATTCCAATCCTACTTCAAAAGTGGAATAATAAAAAAAAAGATTCCATTTATTTAATGCAAATGGTAAATTTATCATTAAAATGGAAAAGACAGGAAATGATACTCTTTTATTTAGTTTCTGTATTAGGTGTTGTTATTAACAGCTACGCGATTAATGTGGACAAAGAAAAGTTATCCCTTGAGCTGGAATTTATTTTACTGCTTTTCTTCTTCAGTTAACAAATTGGAAAAATTCAGTAAAAACAGCTTGTGCTAACGTCAGAGCAGCATGTAGTGAAGCAGGCAATATTTAAACAACTATGATACTGGTACTCAAATGCCGCACACACAAAGAAGGGATATTAAATGTCACTATTCTTTTTCTTCTTTCTTTCTCTTATGTTCACAGTCGCTCACAAATCTCTTCACTGCCACACAACACAGGTATACATGCACAAAATTAATTGCTGGGTAGGCAAAAGGAATTGAATCGCTCAAAAATGCGAGTATTGCAGACATTAAACATGACTTTAAAAGAACATAGTGTGTGCTATAAGATGTAATGTAAGATGTACTTGCTCTCAATGCAAGGTCTGTTTTGTTTCACCAGTATTCTTGCATGAAATTTCTTCAAGAGCTGATTAAAATAAAACTTCCATATGAATATCGAGTGAAAGGGCAAGCCACATGACCACAAATGCTCCCAATATATTTGGATAGTCTCTTTTCGCACTATTCTCACACTCCTCTTCCTTTCAAAATCAAATCATGTGCTTCCCATATAGCATTTTGTATGGAAGTGCAAGGCAGAGTGAACACTCATTTTCTCTCAGTTTAGATTCTCCAGATAGGAATAGCATTCCACATATGCTGAAATATGGACAGTTCTAAAGTAATCTACAGTAATGTATATAAACACGTATATGTGCAGACATACACAGATTAATGTATATTCATGTATATATATGTGCACAGACAAGTATGTATAATATTGTCAAACGTATTTACTTAAATAAAGGTTTTTTACATTTCTCTAAGTTCAAAAGTGCTTCATCACCATTTAATTCTGAAGCAGACTTGTGTTGGAGGGGACAAGAAAGCAAAGAACAAAAAAGTCCCCATGTGAGAGACATATTGGCTGTCTTCTTTGGAAACTGTATGAAAAACAAATGAAAAGGGCATCTTTTGTATAACTTTCCTTTTTTTTTCAGTATAATTACTCTCAGCCATTTTATTTTTATTGTTCTTTTATCAAAAATATACAACTTCCTCAGAATGCGTTTCTTCTAAAACATACTACACATGTTCAGAATTCTCTGTCCATAGGTTTTCAGCATGCAGTGGCTGCTAAGCTGGGGTTTGGGTGTTGGGTTTGCACAGCGCAGTTGTTTACACTATATATTTTCTGCTGATAGCTCTATAAAAGTTCATGATGCATTACAAATGTCACTGCTGAAAAGAGGAACAGTCTGCTAGTCATATCCTCAAAGACTCATACAACTTGCTATACTTTAATGGGAGTCAGTGGGATACAGGTATACTGCAAATGCTTATTCTCACTCAGACTGTCAACCAAATTGAAGGCAAGATGCAACAAGAAGTGCTGACTAATGTTGGTAGAAAGGAAGATGAAAAATGGAGCAGAGCATCCCCCAACAGCGATATAATACATGAAGATATCTGTGTAGGTGTATAGGTGTAGGGCCTGCTGCATGTCCTTTGAAGCAATCAAAAAGGCAACTGAACTCAATATTGGGCAACTTACCTTGTGTAAATGGAATCAATGGGTGACTTATCAGACAGCACGGCTGAGGCAGATAAAGAGAAGTCTAAGGGCCCTCATGCTCCATCAATACTTTTCTGTCAAAAATGTCCTGGTGGGTGATAGCTGAATGCGAGTTACAGAAGTATGAAGCTATTCTCACTTATTATCTAGAACTAGAGAGTTGTGAAGCTGGAGTTGAGCTGCATTATCTCTCTTCACCCCTCCAGGGCCAGCTCTGATTCAACTTGGTTAGCCCCAAGAATGGAGGCGGTTTGGTCCCCAGAGGAAAATCCTTGTTGCCCCAGGCAGACAAGCTACCCCATGTCAGACAGGTAGTCTCTGAACCCCAAGGGACACAGAATTGAATGGGAGCCACAAGGGAGGCCACTCCAGAGCTGATGGAGAGATCACCTTTCTGGAAAAGTGTTCTCCCTTCCCATGCTATGTGTGTGCTTGAAAGCATTAGGGATTCTGCAGAATTATCCTCCTTCCTAACCTGCTTGTTCCTCATAGGTGCATATTTGATGAATGAGAGTTTGCCTTTCTGTCTTTCCTCCTAGTTCATCATGGGTTGTCATGTTTCTATACTTTTTTGGGACATCTGAGTGACAGTTGAATTAACAAGCATTTTCATAGATATTTTTCAAAATGAGATGGTGCTAGTCTTTATCTCATCCTTTTATACGAAGGATCTCCAGAGACATGAATTCTTTGTCAGACCTATTGGCCTTTCTAATTATCTTTGGTATCTTTTTTTTGGCACAGTAACCAAAATTCTGTGTAGTTTATTCACTCTGAGGACATGCCAAAGATTTCTGTAACAGTGCTGCCTTTATTGTTTTCTGTACTTTTCTTCATGTAACTTGTTAATATCTCCATAATACAGCCTAATATCCTCTACAGTAAATCTCTGAAAACCCAGAATGTCGTTAGTGGCTTTCAGTAATTTTTGGAAAAACTTGCATCTTTTTTCATTTAAATTAATCAATTTAAAAATCTCTCCTCAGCATCCACTGAATTACACTTGTTCAAATAGAGTTTCATCGAGTTCCATTTATTCAGTGTTCATTTATTAATTTGGTAGAAATATCTGCCAGAGTGCTCTTCTGCTTGCTGGCCAATTATTCTTCTTGTGCCTACATGATGTGTGAAGTCTAAGGTTACAGCTTGACAACTAAGATATTTAAAACCTGAATAATTTGAGATGCTTGATTGTGAGGCCTTAAGATTTTGTCATCTATTAGAAATTCTTGAAATTAATTATAAAGAATAGTTTGATTGATAAAAGAAGGAAAGACTGAATACTCTGCTCTAATAGTCAACATTTAAATCTACGGATTTAAATATCATTATTAAAGAAGCATATTTCTGATTAAAATGCAGCTCCTTCTGAAAAAGAAAACAACATACATTTGTAATAATCACTTCCATTAGTACTGGTTTATTGACTGTTTAAACTCATGAAGTACGGCTCTTGAAACATGCTTCTGAATATGCTATTAATCCTTCATCCTTTGTTGTAGAAGGATGTCTACAGTTATTTTCAAGACCCTTAGGCCTTTTTCTCAGTATCTTTTGGCAGCCATTGCAGAAAATCCACAATGTAAGTTAGGGTGAAATCCTAACTTGGAATCCCTTTGAAGTAAATCCGAGTTTTGTCATGGACTTGAATCAATTTAGGATTCAATTCTTATGTATCTACTGATTAAACAGAGAAAGTAACTTATTTAAGGAGATTCATTAAGTGAGAACAACAGAATATTTAGGTCATTAATATGCTTTGTTTCTGCTTATTGTTACAGATTTGACTAACGTTTTAAAAGGACAGAGTTCTTCAGTTGCTTATACTATTGTACTTTTCTATTAGTTTATTAAAAATGAAAATATAGTGACTGACTCATTTGCACAAAATTATAAACTAAGGCTAATTTCATTATAGAAAGTTGTCTAAAGAGGACCTGCTCTTGTCTCCATAAATTCATATTTCAGAACCTCCTTCAACACACAATTAGCGGTACAGATTTTCATCTATTTCTTTTATGTTTCCTCTAAAATTTATGTTTCCCCTTTACAGTCCTGGGACAACAACATTGAAATGGCTACCATTCTACATATTCTCTCATGCTTTACACTATCAGATAGAAGTTTGAATGCAAAATAGGTTTTTGTGAAATAGCCCTCTTTCATGGAGTACCCAACACCCCATTTTGTTCTGTGCATCTATGTTAAAAAGAAGAAGTTTGAAGTATTAATATTACTGGAATTTATCTTAGTTGTTATTCATTCACTTTTCCTCTATGCTATGTAAGAACAAAACCAGCATGGCTACAGCCTGGTAATATATCTGATACCAAACATGGATACTTGGGATTACTGAGGGTTTTGGCAGCAGAAAGCCAGGCGTGCTGTATGACTGATTGGGCAACCTTGTGATTATCACACCATGATACCTCCAGAGCAGGTTTTATTAGCTCAGTGGTCTACTTAACAGGTCAGCAATTGGTGTAAAACTACAAGCTTAACATTTTTCCAAAAAGCATTTCCCACCAGGTTCAGTTAAATGATCTAAAAACGTCTACCGTTCTTTCTTGACCAAAAATAATTATTGCTGCTTGGAGGCTTGAAGAGAAAAAGAACAGGACTTCTATTGAGTCCGGGCAATTGAAATTAATATTGCTATCTTACATATGTTTATTCCTGGGGGTTGTTGAAAACTGGGGTATTTCAGAACTTTCCTATAAACAGATGATGAAATTGGGTACTTTTTGCTTTTTTGACTCTTTCTTGACTTTGACAGTTTTGTGTTTATGTTTGCCAGTAGCTCTTCCTTCTCAAGTGCAGGACTTGGCATTTATTCATGAAATGTATACTCTGGAGAAGTTACGTTATAGTGCTGAACACTTCAAATTTAGTCTTCATACTAGAGTCAAAGGTAGCAAAGTTCTTATCTATGTTTAATATGTTCTCTGGTTGTTTTTCTATTTTTTTAATAGGGCTATATTTCTCTTAAATATTTTCAAAAAGGCTCCATCAAGTATGCTGTTTTTAATCAACACTTCTGCCAACTTTGCTGAAAACTAAATGATTAGCAAAATACTTAAAAACTTTATCTAACTTTTTTCTCTAGGTAAGTTAATTAAGCATTCTGCACCATGTGCTATTTCAATAAATGTGAATTCTCTAAAGTAAGAAATTATAATATATGTAGATCATTTGAGGGGAAGAATTCATGAAAAATGAAAAATGAATGAACCATATCTTTCTTCAATATTCCTTCCCAAATTGAAAATCTTCCCCTCAATTCACTGTATTAAAGCTTTATTTATTATATTTATTAGTATCATCCTCAAAATTATTGCTGAAGGTGAAGTATATTCTCAGTTCTACACATCTCTGCTACCAATTTTACTCAAATTGATTGCACAGTGGTAATAGTTTATGTAAAATAATCTATGCAAAAGGGTTGATTTAAATAAATCTATTATGATAATTAGTAACAATAGTAGTTTTCATATGCATTATATTGCCTGGTATTTCTGACCTCCGTTGCTCTTGATACCAAAGTGCCATGCCAGCCACATTCAGATGTTTTTTAGTAAGTGGATACATTTTGGGCATTCAGTAATTTTATCAGAAAGCTCTCAGTACAGAAAACCTTTTAATGTTATTTTCAAAATTGCACTGTTTCCTGGAAGAACAGTATTCAATACAGTACCTCATTCAAATGTATAATCAGTTAATTACTTACATGTATGCCTTCATAATTCTTGCTTTAGCTGGGTATGCTTTCCTTTTCTGCCTTTTCTGTTTTTCCTTTCCTCTTTTTTCTCCATCCTATACCACTGTCACCTCTTCTTCACTACACTCACAGGCCAAATTTGCTCAATTTTCAAATTTGATAAAATGGCTTTCCAACATAGACTTTTTTTTTTTCTTTTGAATTGCTTAAATATCTTTTCACATCTTGAATGCTAAGTAATATAACTGAGGTCGTTTTCAGTAAGCACAAGGATGGGATTCTGCTTATCCGTGTTTAGAAGGGCAAACAGTCAGTCAACCAAAGTTTGCTCTAAAGCTTAGCAAAAGTAGTAGCAGGGAAATATTTGTTTCTCTGGACTCCCCAAGGATTTTGTCACAAAATAAGAAGTCTTTAGAAAGAACATGAAGGACTCTTTCAGTAGCAGGACATATTTAACCTTACATTAAACCATTTAAATGAAGGATTAATTGCAGAAGTGGTTGAAACACTAGTTTCCTCTTTCCGAAAGGACTGTCCTAAACAATAGGCTATAATCTCACTCTGATTAACTATAATCTTGCTCTAGTTAGCGTCCAGAGAATAAATTCTGGTGCTAGACTTTTTGCTTCAGTAAGTGAAGGTTCACATCCTCTTTCTATAGACTCCTCTTGTTTGTATTTCCTTACGTTTTGATTAATCAAAACTTGGCTTTGCTTGTGGCTGTAGCTGCTGCCAATCCAACTGGTTCTTTAGGATTCAGAGTTTAGCTGGAATGATAAAAAGGAAGTTATCCATTAAACTATAGAGACTAAATAAAATTAAGATGATTAAATATTTGCAGTCTACATAATGTTTATCTTATGTAAATAACAGGAAAAGCCACAAGTCCACGTTTCTGTGATTCTTCCATTAAATGTATTGTATCTGCCTGGAAATATTTAACCAACTTCATATCTTCTTGTGTACATCTTCAAGAGCGTTAGGACAAATGACCTCAAATTTAATCTCAGAAAGGGCCTCTTTTTACATAGAATGGCCACTGTTGATTATTAAATAAATGATCAGGCACCATATAAAATAGAAATACTTCCTATTATGAAATGTGGAAAAATAGTAGAATTTCAGAGATTTTCTGTCATGTACGTGTACGATGTGGAAAAATCTCATCTGCTGAAGATATACATGTTGTATTGTTTGCAATTGCTTTTATGGTGTGTACCAATAAAGTTCCAGCTAGTGTAACTGTTTGCAGTAAACAGGGCACTTAACAAACTGAGCTTAGTATCTATGTATAATGATCTACAGCTGTAGAGATACACTCTTCACTCTAATGAACAAAAATTAAGTCTTGAATCTGTTACTAGGAGTGGACATCTGTACCTTCTTGTTAAACTATAGAGAAATTAGTTAATATCATGTAGAAGTGAATACAAATTAATTACATCAAGACATTGTAATATTTTACAAACACAGATTTAAAAATGAAAGCACTTATTTCATCAAGCTCGTCAAAGTTTTCAATCAAAAACTGTGCAGAATTTAAAGCAAGAAAAATGCATTTCTTCTCAAGAATATATTCCCCAAAATAAACAGAAAGTAACTTGAGAGAAGCATTATACCATAATGATAGTATAAAGTAATCATTTAGTTTTTTGTAGTTGCCCCTTCAAACAACTTTTGTTTCACTCTTTTATTTAGTATGAACCCAAGAAACTTAACTCCAATTAATAAGTATTAAGAAGTTTTATTTATTTTCTAAGTTCACAGGTAAAGTTAGATATCTAGAAGTGTTTCCAGCTATCGTTAGAACCCACCAAATAGCTAATCACTAGTTTAGTGGTTTCACCCATTACATGGAGTATTCTAAAACTGGAATTTTAAATGCTAATGGGATAGGAGATGAAGTCAGAGAAAGCAATGACAACAGGAAGCAGTAGGTATTTGCCTCAAAAATCACAAGAAAAGGTAATTACCTCTAAATGAGCATCATCTTGATTCTTTCTCTGTAATGAAGGGCTGGAAAAAATAGCTTTGGTTTAAAAGGGGAAAGTGAACTAAAAGTAAGGAATGGGTCTAGCATTAGTTTGCAGCACTGACAAAATGCTAACTTGTTGGCTGTGCTTCAGGATAATTATGGAAACTGGAAAAAGTTCAAAATCCACTAAAAGACTCATAGAGTTGAAAACCATGACTTCTAATAGACACGTAAAGGCTCTAGCTTTTTCAGCTGCCCAAGGAGCAGACTGCAAGGAACTCAATCACTTTGCTTTCTGATGAGGGATTAAGAAGCTTCTAGGAGCTGCTGCTGCTAGAAGATTGAGAAAACCGAACTGATTAAACATTAAAATTTTTTTAACCAAGGACACTGGTGGTGGATAGGCTCTCACTGAGAACCCCTGGCATTAGACAGCTTATCTTTTAGAAAGATCCCCAGTATGCTATTGCAGCAATTCTCCCAACTGTGCATGGAGAAGTTGGACAAAAAACAGCCAGGGTCTATCTGGATTTGAAACATGATGCATTGAGTTCCCGTGTTCATCCACTTCCTTTGGAGCTCCTAATATGCTCTGGTAAAACAATTATTGCAATTAAAGCTCAATTTGCTGTGTCTTGTTCAGTTTCTTGGCAGAGATAAAGAGAATATTTTCCATAAAGCATAATTCCTGTTTTATTTCTGTTTGGCTTTTTAGCCTTCGCCTGAAGCATCAGCAATTGACCACCTCTGAAGACAGGCTATTGAGCTGGGTGGCCAGTGGTCTCAAAGAGCACAAAATTTTTAAACGACATTTAATATTCCCTGGGCTGCTTGCTGGATGCTTTGATCTTACTATTTTAATTGAACTTTTAATATATGAACATTTATGTAAATACTATTAGCAGACAGCGTGCATTTTTGCTGTGATCATTCAAAACCTCTTGCCCGATGTTTCCTTTATTTTGGTTAGCATTTCTTCTTCCTGTTGCTTTTGATTCTGTCCAATATAGAAAAGCTTTCAGATAAATCTCTAATTCCTTCCTTTCTTTTCTTTCCTTCCTTCTCATGTTATTTTGCAGTAAGTGTGGTGCCATGTAAATCCCAAGTCTGAAAAGTCTGGCACTATGAGAGCTTCGACACCCTTCCCACAAGCTCCATGATAGAGCTTTCTTCAAATACCAAGTCCTACGGATTTGCTAAGCCCCAGGTTTTAGTCTGTGACATGCGTGCGGATGGTCAAGCCCAGCAATGCAGCTGACCTGCAGCAGTTGCTGTTCTTCCCCATCTCAGAGGCTGTGCTGAGCTGAGACAGACCCTGCAGTTGTACAGAGGGAGCCCAGAGAGGCTGATCTGGGGGCAGGATGGTTACTTTAAGTATGCAATTCATGAAATGCAATTTCATTTTTGGAAGCTATCCGCACATACAAAACAGGTCCGTCTGCACTAAGCAATTGCACTGATCGAGCTGCTCTAAATCCTCTATGAATATCACTCAGGGGATATGACTGTTATTCCTCCCCAAAGCATGCAGGATTTCTTTTCAAATAAAACTAAAAGCTGACTGATGAGGAACTTCTGAAAAGATGTTTTCTGATATCAGAAATACAAATATATTTTTATTTCATATGAAATATAGGTCAGAGGCTGTCTAGAGTAAAAAACTAGGCCAAATACATCATTTAGGGGAATATTTATTTGATGATAATTTTCTATAAAAATAATGGAGACTTTCTTAGAAACATCTCTAAGAAAGAAAGAAAACCTGTTTACATTATCAATGTCCCATACACACACCTATATTCATGCGCAGCTATTATTCCAAGAAACATGTACTGCAGTCTCTTTGTGCATCTAATCAGAAATGTGATATCAGCTGCACTGCCGCCAAAAGAAAAATCATTTATCTGGCAGCAAAAAAGATTTGACTTACCTCACCTTTTGTCAGGAGCAGATTACATCTATTCAATGTTGCTTTTCTAGAGCTGCCTGACAGTCTTCAGGCAGCTTTTAAACCTCAGCATCTTGTGGATGCTAAATGCAACAAAGCCAAGGGGATTTTAAATGAAAGGAGACTCCACTGCAGAAGGAGCCCTTTGGTGAAAGGGGGGATATTTTGTAAATGCGTTTTTATTGCTATCTTCTGTTGAAGTATTGCTATCTCCCACTTGGTAAGTTACATCAATTAACACTAGATAGAGTAAAAAGGAACACTGCTGCACGTACAGCTGACTTTGGCTTCAAAATACTGTTCATTAAGCTGCGACCTGGCTGCATGATATAAAAAGGTTCTGCGTTGTTGATACCCAATCACCCACTAGATCCTTAAAATTATGTAATATTTGGATTGAAAATAATCATATCTTCCAGACTACCTGTCAAGAGAGGCAAGTTTGGAACAGTGGCTGAAAGCAAAAGGGGAAAGTTGTGTCTAGGTGAGTGACTGAGTTTTGGTCCATTGGCAAAGGTATGTTCATTTGCTGTCATGAAAGCAGGCTGTCCTATCACAGGACCAGTAGTTGCAAATGATACTAACCAATAGGCAAAGAGCAAATTTTAATTTGACCAAAACTATCCTAGATTCAGACTAATTATCTAAAGATGCAGGCATTCTGCATTTTTCTTTGGACTTTCCTTAAAAAGTAAAGTATTAAATATGGGAATATTAGGAAAAGAGGATCAGAACCTCTGAGTACCCTCTGGCTAAGGCAGGACACAACTGCAACCCTATAATATCCTTATTATGTAACTTTTTGAAGAATTGCAGTGAGCTGCCTGCAATGCATACCTACCAAAAGGACTCTGGAAGCTCTATGGAAGCGCAATTCTAATACCACATTCACTCAGAGGAGGAAAAGAGCAAGTGTAATTATGTTACTCCTTTATTTGACATTCGTTTTCTTTCACCAGTAAAAATATTCTTCGTAATAGCAATAGCAATAATTCTTGCTTCTTAATAAAGTATGATGGATAGTCATTGGACTTTATAATTAAAAGTATCTTCAAACATATTTGAAAGAGGCCAGGACTATTTAACCAATTACACCATAATAGCTGTCAATGACTGAGGGTAGATCTCAGCATCCTCCTGTTTCTCTGCTGAAATTGTAACCAAATCTCAATGCAAAGCTGGGGAAGGGAGAGGACAGCTTTTCTTCAAAGCCTGGAAACTTTCCGCTGTCAGTTGTTACCTGGGACCTTAGCACAGGGAAGCTGGTTTATTTCTGAGCTGCCTGAGTACTTTGCTATCATCTACAAAAAATGAAGTTGTCTAGGACTGCCAGAAGGCAACCTGGCTGGTCTCAGGCTCCCTTGTGAGCAGACAACTCATTCCCACCCCGTGCATCCCTGGAGGGTGACTGATAATGTCAGAGCAGCTGACCTTCAGGACCTGATGGGGTTTGGTTTCATGGTCGGGTGTGCTCCAGATGATGTCAGGTAATGTGGTGAAAAGAGGACATACCCAGGCCAAGGCAGAGTTTCAACTCCAGTGCTTTTGCAGATGTGCAGATGGGATGGCAACATTTTTGGCAGTTTCTGGTAAATGATGAGAAAAACATTTTCTCAAGAGAGAGTCTTTTACTCATGGCAGCTGGGAACGACACATGGTTGTCGCAGCTAGCCCCAGCCCATGCTGCAGGAAAAGGCAAGGCCCATCTAGTCAACGCTGGGCACTCGTAGTCACTGCAAGGCAGAGGATGACGGCCAAGCACAGAGCATGTGGTGAGCTCACCCCAAGACCTTCACAAAAACCCTCATTTGAGTTTCAAATGGACATCTGGCAAGTTTGACATAGAGTCCAGGCTAAACTTCAAACAGCTTTAGACCCCTGGAGAAATATATATGTCAGTTCTTGGACTCTCAATATTTATAAAGTAGAGGCCTGGTAAAGCCTGAGAATTAAAATAATTGCTGGAAAACATATGCAAGAAAGACTACTAACAGCTAGAGTCCCTACAAATGGCTTCCAGTTACCATGCTTGTACCACATTCTTAAGACAACAGTCTAAAAGACTCACTCCCAAGTTCAAAACTTTCTCTGAAATAATTCCCAAGAATCCAGTGCAGCTGAGAAATGTGTGACTGTATGCCCAAGAAAAGCAAAGTGCTTGATATTAATGCTAGCTTTTATCTTTTGAAACCCCAGCCAATGTAATTGTAGGGATATGTAGAGAAGATTTTATAGACTCAGTGGTGTAGGAACTTTGCTCATCATTTGCTGGTTAATGTTTTCAATGGCATACCACAACAGTTCTTAATTCTTCAAAGCAATCTAAGAAACAATATGAACCACAACACTTTGGAAATAAAGCAAGAATTTTACATCATCTCAGTTTATTATAGAAACCATATTATATACAGGTACCAGTTGCAGCTATTCACCTCCTTTCTCCTAGACAGATTAGAGTAAAACAAAATTTCCTAAATTTTCACTTTTTAGGTTTATAAAAATGTATTAGAGCTTTGCAGGTGCAAGGAACTGTATCTTCACAGGCTCTTTTTCCCTAAATAAAGTCCCACAGGCCTTTTTCACAAGCTAAAAAAAAATTTCCTAGTACCTCATAGCAGCAATCAGTCTTTAGCTTGCTCTCCTATGCCAGCACTTTTACAAGTTTACAAGAAAAGGTTGTGTTTGCATCTCCGTAAAAATACACACTTGAAGAGCCTCATAGAAACCACAGGGGAAAAAGAAAAAGAGTAAATACAAAAAGAGGCCAGCTTGAAAAAGGACAGTCTCATAAATGCAAAGTGAAGACTCATCCCACTGTAATATTTCCAGGGCTGTATTGAAACACTTTGAAACATTATTTGCTGTTATTTCATTTAGTTCTGTGTCAGGCACTCAGTCCCTACTGAGTTTTAGTACTCAGAATGACAACATTTTGGCACTGGTCAGTAGTCACTTTCTTCTCTCGACCTTCAATAACTCAAATGGGACCATGTGTAGATTACACCCATACTGAGATTTAGGTTAGGATTCGAGCACTGATAATGCCCAGAGCCCCATGTGTAGTGCAGTTGCAAAGGCCATGTAAAACATTATGCGGGGAAAAAAGTGATGGAACAGCTCATACTGACCGTTGTCTTCAGGCACATGGAGGACAAGAAGGTGCTCAAGACTCGTCACCATGGATTTACCAAGGGGAAATCATGCTGAACTAACCTGATAGCCTTCTATGATGGGATGACCAGCTGGATAGATGAGGGGAGAGCGGTGGATGTCATCTATCTTGCCTTCACCAAGGCTTTTGACACCGTCCCCCACAACATCCTCCTAGACAAGCTCTGGAGGTGTGGGATGGATGAGTGGACGGTGAGGTGGATTGGGAACTGGCTGGATGGCAGAACTCAGAGGGTGATAATCAGCGGTGCAGAGTCTAGTTGGAGATCTGTGGTGAGCGGTGTCCCCCAGGGCTCAGTCCTTGGTCCAGTCCTGTTCAATTTATTCATCAATGACCTGGATGAAGGCACAGAGTGCTCCCGCAGCAAGTTTGCAAGTGATGGATGCGGTCCTGTGTCACATGCTCTAGGTGGCCCTGCGTGTGCAGGGGGGTTGGACTAGATGATCTTTAGAGGTCCCTTCCAACCTTAACAATTCTATGTTCTATGATTCTAAGAAATGAAAGTATTGTAATAAGGCAACATTTATCTCTCTAACTGTGGACTCTCTGAAGCCTGCAGAAAGGGTTCATGGATGAGAGATGACCAGTAGAGAGCATGCAGGATTGTCATTAACAGTAGATAGACAGAATTCTATAGCAACCCTGTCATAAAACACAAGGTTGCTTAATGTTCAAGTTAATATTTCATAGGACTTTGTGTTATTCAGGAGCATTTGGCAAACATCTTCTAACATTATGGGATTCCTTAAAGACGTACACAGGTCTCATCTACAAGTGGATGTCTGCTACCTAGTGTTTTTCATACATAATATTTTTCACAAATATTTTTGTTTTTATCTGCCACTAACTCCTTCTCGCTGTACCATGAAACAGTCATCCTCTCATTTTTCTTGCATAAATGCTATGGAAGAAAATCTCTCTAAGTGATTTTATTGTTATCCTGTTCCCCAAAACCTTATCCTGGGTTCTGATAAATAAAGAAGACCTTACTAACCGTGTATATTTCCTAATTATAAATGACTCTTAACTTGTGTTGCTCTTCTTTAAAGTTCAAAATCTATTTTCATTGTATTATTTGCATTCTTTAATGTTTTTATTTCTTATTCATAGTATCCTTTCCTTAATTGCAGTGGTCTCCATCTCTTTCTCAACTGTTTAGAATTAATTGGGAAGAAAGTAACTTGTTCTCTCAGTAATTTCTTTCCAATGTTTCAACATGCTACAAGATATTTTACAAAGTACAGAGGATTCTAAATGAATATTCCTTAGCAAGTTCCACTTTCAAACCAGCTTCCTGGTGTTGTTCAAAAAAAAAAAAGTGATAAGTGAATTTGCCCTGAAATTTTTCAGCTGATTGTTTTAATTCATTATGAACACTGATTAAATTCTTCTTGTGAAGTTTTCTTAATTTTGAGGTGACTCATTCATCTAGTTGTTGCCAGCATCCCAATGGATGGTTACTTGGAATGTACAAGAGTACAAGAGTGTCACCTGCCTGTTTTCGTCAGAGATGACAAAACTAGTTGTTTGTATTATGTCATTAATTTTTTAAATGGAACAACTGTACTTCATAATTACGTGCTTAAATTTCAGGTTTCTCAACAGACAATGAACGGGTTTAACATCTCTGAAAATCAGGCTATATAGGTGCCTAGAAAATATAAAAACAGGTGTCTCAACACAGTCATCTTAACAGGAAAAAAATAGCCTACTTCTCTTTTTCTAATTTATTGAAAAATGGCTGAAGTATTACTACTAACAAAAGCAGAGTATACTGCGTAATAGATCAGTTGCTCATTCTGACACAAAATAGAGCAAATTCCATGATTTTTCTATTTCAAATTGAAAATGTTTTTACTAAATTCTACAGCCTGTTTTCCAACATATCATACTTGTTCCATTTCCTATATTGTTAAAAAGCTAGAACTATGTTCTATAGAATTTGGGGAGAAGCTTACAGTTAGCAATATGAATTGTGGCATGACCTCATGTTTTACCAATCCTGAAAGTATAGACTCTCTTAATTACATAATAGTCCCCTTTTCTCACCTTGCTAACTGCACCTTGATAACTGAGTGGTATGGCAGCCCAGAGCCTTTGGGTGCTAAAAATAATCTATATTAACCCTATAAACATACTTCTACTTTGATGGTATCACAACTAGCAGCTGGCTGAATAATTACGGTTCCCTTGTGATGAACTTTCATGTAATAAGAACAATAGCAATGATAAAAAAGATGAAAAAGTTGCAAGACAACTGATGTGTTTTTAGTTCAGGGGGAGAAAGGACATCAGTTTATAGTAAGTGATTTGTAGCATGCATGTAATGAAAGCTTGGGATCCCCATGACACTACTGCTGCTGAACGGGGCTCGCACTCGCTGGTGGGGAGCAACCACAGGAACTGGTTTTGGCTCCCTGGCTGAGATAAGTTGATGCTGTTCGCTTTGGCGAATCATTGTCTTTTAGATTCTTCAAACTTTGTCCAAAGTACAGCTGTGTTTCAATAAGAACTTATTTCTGCATAATTCCTGTTCAGTGTTTTTTATGACATATATTGTTAATATTGTCACATGAGTACTCTAGCTGTACACTTGCACCCTGCAGTCAGCACTAAGCCAAGATCATGCCAGGAGTTGCCTCTATTAGTTTTTGTGCTACTAAACTTTTGTGTAGTGAACTATCATGAAGGCTTCTCATTTTATTTTCCCTTCTTTCTGGCACTGTCTTAGTTGTCCAAACCCCACTTTTGTTTTTTTTTCCTTTTTAGGCCACATTTGCTTCCACATGGTTCAGCTGTAGTTTTTAAGCAATGTTTTCCAAGTACAAAGCTCTAAAAGAACTGTCATTTTCCCAATATGAATTCTCAACCCGCTACTTTTTTTCTTTTTTTTTTCAGCTTGGTTGGATAATGCAGTGTTCATAATAGGAAGGGACTAATGATACCAGCTCCAATTAATCACCGCAGTACAAGTTGGCACAGTGTATGTCTCCTCTCTTTTGCTGTGTCAGTAACCTGGAGTCTAGACCAGAAACGTCATCCGCAGATCTGTCTTCAAGATTATCCCAAGAAATGTGTGCAGACTGCGGCGAATCATGTCCACTGGCTGGTGGATTGAGAGTTTCAGAGCCAACACAAAAACCATAGGCAGCGTTTTTCATTACGTCTGTGCACAGTGAATGACAGACTAGGTCTCCTGAGGTAAATCACCTCATCTTACAGCAGAAACCGCAGTTCAAAATTTCACGTCACTTAAAGTTCTTTATTACATTTAACTACAATGTTTGCACAGCTCCTTTAAATACTCAGTTAAAAAGGAAAATAATTTAAAAGTATTTGTAAAAATGTACTTACGTACTTTGAAGTCTAAGAGACTTTTAATGCAACTTTCTACCCCGCTTCAGGACATGTACATGTGTGTACATGTAATTGTGGAACATAGCCATGTCTTTCAGTAGATGATATTTTTGCTTGTGGACAGTTGCTCAGAAGGCTTTAAGGTGAATTCATCAAATTCATCAATTCAGGGTGTGTGTTTAAATCAGATTTTGCATCCAAGTCTCCAGAAGTAGAGAGCTGGTGCTCCAATCTGCTGTGCTATTAGGTTCATTAGCAGTCTCTTCCTCGGACCTCTTCTTAGATCTTTTCTCTGATGAAGTTAGGCTCCATTTTCAGGCTTTTTGTGGTGGTGAAGTTTCATTTAAAAAAAAATTGCTAAACTATTCAGGCTGCTAACTTGAACTCTAGGACTTACCTTCAGCGAGTTCAGAGAGGGAAAGGACATGCAGTAAAACAGCCAGCTTAATCAAACGACTTGGAAGATCAGTGTGACCTGAGCATATATGATTTTTCACAAAATTATTGTGGAAAAATTGTACTTCCAGTTGCCATTTAATCAAAATTAATAGCTGAGATAATTTCACTAGTAGGTTTAGAGAGCCATAACAGTCTATTTGCAGTTCACAATAAGTCGCTGGAAAAATTGTGCCTGACAGACAGAATTTCAGCATGTTTTTGTGGATAGTAACTCCAATTATTTAATCCATTGCTATAAGTGCATGGGCTAATGATTGTAAATGAAAATCTGAAGTTTATGCGTTTTCTGCCCTTTCTAGTGACTCGGTGTTCCACTAAGTGCCTGATGATGATTGTGGCCCATTCTTAGAAAACTTGTTTGAAGAGACAAGATTTCCACTCAGTGAATCATTTCACTGAGGTAAAATCTCTCTTATGTCTCTTATGCTCATTTTAATAATAGCGGGGTTTTTTTCCAAGTTTCCTTTTAGATAGAACACAGTCTCATCTGACCAGCAAAATAATTATATATATAAAAAAGACATTTAGTAACAAAACTACCCAGGGTAGTACCCTCTCTACCAAATCTTCTCTCTCTCGATGCTCACTGAGATGGTTTTCACCATTTTCATTGCTCACAGAAAGAAACCAGATTATGCAGCATGTTATCCATTGTAGAACCTGAAAATAGGAGTGCAAAAAAAAAGTACCAAGAACAGTTTCTACTTGAGAATCCATTATTTAAAAATGAAAATAAGTAAATGATAAATAAAGGTAAAAGTGTCAAAAATGAGACTTAAGTCCTCTTACTCACATTTGTTAAATATTCAAATACTTTGCAAATATTTAGTTTTCTTTCTGTGGAAGAAAATATTTTTTTAAATAAAAGTTCCAGAAATGATCTAAAATTCCTCTCCGCAATTATCTAATGCCTCTCCAGTCTGCACACCTATCTTTTATTCTATCAGAAGAAACCTTCTTTAAACTTAGTTCACACTGGTTTGTGGAACGTCTTATTTCACTCACTTCTTATTTCTTATTTCTTCACTTGCTGGACCTCTCTGCCCAGTCCCTCCTTCTTTCTGCATCTGTCTCAAAGTGCTGCCTTTCCCTGGACTCTTTGGTGCTTCCTTCTTCTCCACCTGTGTTTCCACTTGCAGGTTTCGAGCTATAATTAGCAATGCCATGAAGAAAATACAAATCTATCCTGAAAAAAAAAAAAAAGAGAAACAAGTGAAATCTGCAAGGTCATGGGCCAAGCTCCCCAGAGAAGCTGTTGAGTCTACCATAATTAAGGATATTTGAAAGTAAACCAACATAATACTAGGAAAATAGTAACTAATGCAACACATAATAGTAAATAATTATATACTAGTACTACTAAGTAGTAAATCCTGCTGTAGCAGGATATTGATGCTTTCCTTCAGCTGATATCTCAGCTGGTGCTGGACAAACTCTTTAAGTAACTAAATGTGAAGAAGTTACTATCAGCCTGTGGGTTTATTTTGTTTGTCAGAGGTTTCTGAATCGGCTCTCTGCAGCAAATTGGGCATAGGCTGACTTACTACTTGCTTTCAGTAGGGAATATAGTCCCATTTAAACTAACAATCAATTATGTGTGAGAGGCTCGTGGTCAGTAAGAACAAAATGAGTCATGCTGAGTACCAAATCACAAAATGAGCATTAAACACTAACTTATTTTTGCATGTGTGTTTTTTTGCATTACCTGGACACAATGTAGCAGAACCATCTACTCTTGCCTCTGTCACTAATGTAAAGTTAGCTGTAGACCTGTGCTGATGTGCAGAAGAAACTAAATCAACAGGTTGTCTGTTTGACAGCTGCATTTTGATGCTTATTACTGAGCAGAATGCAGAAACACTTGTGAAGGTATCTACTGGACTATACATTTATGAGTCAGAAATACATTACAGAAATGATCGGTTGATCTGCAGGATGCACTTTCTGCACTCCTGTCATATAAGTGTAAAGAACAGTGCTCACAGGTATGTTTATAATATAAATGAGTATGTCTTCTCATTTATATCCTCTACCACTGTCAGCTTTAGAGGTAATGAGATAAGACTGCTTTTGTATCTGACATTTCACTTTTGCCAATGCCCTGAAAGCAAACAATAGACCACCAGAGTAGATCATTTTTCATATATATGACTGCAGGGAGCTCAGGACTTTTCTGTTTTCCTGTGAAGCTTGAAATGAATCCTGCTTGTTAACTCTTGCTCTTGTCAGCTCTTGTTGACATGGAAGGATTTGCTTTTGAAGGGCCATCTGTGATGACAAAACACCTGGGAACTCGATGATAATGATTAAAAGGCAATAAAATGCAGTTCCCTGTCGGGTCTATTATTGGAAGAAATACCTTTTGTTAGACAAACTCATATAGGCTATTAATGGTGGTCAGCCTGGTATTTCTATCTTCTTAGCTCACACTGAAATAAAGACATTATTTTAAAAATAAGAATGTTAGGTACATTTTCACCTGCAATAGAAAAGAGTTTTCTATTGATGTATATGCATCAATGTCTGTGAAGAATACAACCATTTGCATTAATGGAAACTTAAGCATTTCTGAATAAGCACATTTCTTGACACCACTATACGTCAATGACTTTTAACTTTTCACCCTGGAGGAAAATTTAGACTATTTAGACAAGGGCATGAAAGATATCAAGGAATCACCTTATTCTTTAGATACAATTTTGATGATTTTAAACTGGTTATTTATGCCATGACCATGCCATCGAAAATACTACCACTAGATGGCATTGATTCAGCATCCAAACATAGATACAGAGTTTTACATTTGCACAACTTAACCTCATTTTCAGATGGCAAATAATAAATACATTCATAATCATTGTTCTTTTTTATTATTTTCCTGTAGGTATACACTCTCTGTCCTCAATATTTTCTTCTTTTCATCTATATCATTGTGCATTGTTAAACAGCTTCAATGCTGTGGTTGGTACATTTTTAAAGATGAATGTTACAGATTTTTTTCATTATGATGTTAATCTATCACTGTTGCTCTTTCAGGGTCTCTGAGAACCTATCAGGTTGCAAGAGTCTATATCCAAAGCCAGGATGGTGCACCAAACTTTGTCAGCAATTACAGGAGGTTGAAGGTATGTGGTTTTGACACCAAACTTCCAAGAACAACCACCCTGGCAGAGATTTTCACAATCTCCAACTGCCTCAGTCACCATACAAATACTTTAAATGGGTTGGGTTCCTTTCTTTCTAGATAAGGATCAAGAACTGGAGATTTAGCTCAGCCCTGATTTCCAAAAAAAGGACCAGATATTTTTAAAGTCTCCTGAGACTTTCTTATCACCTTAGCTATAAGTGTAGCAGACTGAAAAAGCTCATGCGAATGACCCTACATCTAAATGTTTTTTGGTTTTGAAATTCAGTCTGGTCTGGTACACCTGGTAATTTTTTCTCACTATGCAGAAAGTTAAAGACTGCTCAAGAAAAAGCTTTGCCGTCTTGATTGAGCATCTTTTTGTATCTTATCACCATCCAGCCTTTTTTGTCTTTGCCATTCACACGATATTAACATGTCATGGCTTCTACCACTGCCTTCTTTATAAGTCCTAGTAAGGTAAAATTTATTTCTCTTTTTGATCATTCTGTGTTTGTTTATTAAACCATAGTACCTGCCAGATGCACATTTCTTTGACTTTGGGTTTAGTTACTAGTTAATCAAATGGGGGGGTCTAGTGGGACCTCTAGATCCCTTGATGGGATCTAGTGGGAATGCTGTGATCTAATGGAAAGGGAAAGGTGAGTTTCATCCTGTGTGTACGTATAATCTATAGCAACTGCCCTGGGAGGACACTTGTATCTGACAAACTGTAAGGAAGTTAGACTACCTTCCTGTGATAGAAAAGACTATGTTTCAGTTCACTTTTGCAAAATGAAAATGGCCATAGACACTGCAGTAATTGGCAGTACATTTCTCAAAGATCTTCACAAAACTAGATCCTAAAAATAACATCAGTTCCAGTAGTTTTATGGGATTCTTTCCGAGGAATTTTGATCTCCTCTTCTAAATTTCTTATAATGACTTTTAGAGTTTTCTCCCCTCACAAAACTCCTTATGGCATGTTGCCACAGAAGTAGTGACCTAGTCTTTCCTACAAAGACAGTCTAAGCCCAACTCATAAATCCTGCCAATAATGAAAGCTATATTTCTCACAGATTGCAAGTATATGGGAGGAGTCGATAGGTTGGGTAGATATGACATTAGATTTGGATGATCTCAAGGGCCAAAATTTGGTAAAGTAAACAAATGAGGTGGGAGAGACATAGAAGGAAGAGCAGATGGATTTCATGAGATCTCAGTGTGGCTCCTTACAGCTCCACAGTGAAGGTAATCAGCAAGTGTTGCATGATATATGAACTTATTTCTGAATTTCCAGAAGTTTGTTATGTGCAGGATGATGTGTGAAGCTTGCTCTCTACCTGATGCAATAAACATGGAACATGTGGCAAAAAGTTCTACTCTTTCACTAAAAACATGCTAAATCCTGTGAGAAAAGAAAATCTCAGTTTGCTCCAAGAAGGGTAATTTCCATAGCCTGCCAGCTAGCAAAGGATTGCAATTGTTTAAAAAGTGATTTTCTTTACTGTGAATTAGAGAGAAAATGGAAGATTATTTTTGGCTAACACTTACTGTAAATTACAATAATCCCTGGACACTTTCATAAGACCAGGGAATAGGCCTACGCTTAAATCAGTGTTTGATTTTTCTGTGAGTGGGAATTGACTTGATGTCACTGGATAAATCAGTATAATATTTCTAGTTGACAGGACTTTCATAATCTGGTTTGTTCCTAGCCACAGAGATTATCTCAACAGTATGCCTCTCAGAGGGCATTTAGCAATGTTTCAGCAAAGTCATTCCTCTGGTGCCCTGCAGACTATATTGCTTAATATAATTACAAAAAAAAAAAAAAGAAATTGTAAATTTCTTCTGCAAGTGTTCTTATCCTTTTATCTGGGGAGTTTGCTGACTGATATGTTCATGTTGCATATATCATAGCCTTACTGTGATTATTTCCAATGTTTAGTAGAGCTTTTTTATTCTGTATTGTAATTAATGCCTTCCACAAATGTATAAATCCTGCTGCTGAAGTTTTCTGCTGTGAAAATGGCAGTTTTGAAAGATAACCTTTGAACGTTTCTTCAAGACTCTTTCACAATTTCGGTTATTTCATTTGCAAACTGAATGAACTACAAGTGGTAGTTCACTTGTGTGTCACACAAGTGTCACGAGAGGAGTCATATTGTAGTTGAGTTCATGAAACTAATTCATAAGCATTGCTACCTACCTCTTTCATCAGACTGTAAAATCTGACTTATAGTCACTCTAAAGTATAGGAAGGATTAGTAGTTGTAATAGTGAAAGATCATCCATGTCTCTGAAAGGCTAGGGCAAAAGTGCAAGCTAATATGAAGGGAAGATTGAGGATACTATTCACTTATTGTGTTCTTTCTCTGAATTAATGCTACTGCTATACACTGTTGAAGCTCTGACATGCTTCTATGAACTTGCTTCAGTGTCTAGCAGCTTGGACCCACACATGCCCCTGCAAAAATCAATGGTTAATTTTGCAGTCAAAGGGGAAAAAAAAGTAAAAAGAAACGATGTAAAGGCTGAAGCCCAGAATGGTGCCTGGTGCAGCTCCACATCTGCTGAGATGCAGGAAATACAGCTCATTTGCCTGTCTCCCTACTGTGCTAACGATAACCATATCAGAATATCTTCATTTCCTATTTCATGACCATGGCATCAAGCCTGTTCTCACGAGTTTGGCATCCCAGCCTGGTCTCCAGGAAGAGGTGCTGCTGCAAAGACTGATGCACATTAAGGCAACTGGTCCAGACGTGTTACCTGTCTGTTTCCCTTGCTTCCACTGGCCCACACTAACCCCTAGGAATCACTGTGAGGCCACACCACTAATGTGCTTGCCAGTCTGAGCATGAACCATGTGGGGGTCCATGCTGTCAATAGAGATTACCAGTAGTGTTCCCCAACATCATCTAGTCATAGCCGAGAAGAATAGTCCTGAACTGTTTATTTGTCCAAAATTGAATTTTGCCCAACTAAACATATGGAGTATTATAACTAAATCTTAAACTCATTATTCGCATAACTTTAAAACTGTAGATCTTTCCAACACCAAACAAGACTATAAACATCTCACATTTTACCTTCATCATGCAGTATGTGGCGATGAAATATTCACTGCAGGGGAATAAAACAGCAAATATCCTTGTGTTTCTTGTGTATAGATGCTTGTTAATGGCCTTGAGAGCAGAGGAGATCAACCACAAAGAATTCTTCATCTAAGTATGAAAATTAAGTTCCCTTCCAAAGTGGTATAGCAAGCACCCATAAAATTGTGAACATTTATCATGACACAGATGTGTCTCCACCTCCTACTATAAGATAATTGAGGTTTAATGCACAAACACAGGAAACAATATTACACTGCTGTGGGTCTCTGAGGACACTTTCATAATTCAGCAGATGAAGTAAAGCCAGTAAGTCAAGCTAGTGGATATATATCAAAGGATACAAGAAGAAATTGCAAAAATATCTACACAAATAAAACTGTTTTGCCTTCTGATTGTGCAGTCCATACATGACAGATTGTATTCAGATGCTCTTTCTTTCATTTCAGAAAATCAGCATGTTCTGAGAAGTGCAAAAGGACTAAAGGAGAGAAAAATTGTGCTATCCATCACTGAAGACATTTTGAAGACAAATGACGATTTGATCAAGCTTATCATATTTGCTTGAAAGATGATCCATCCTCGGGCAATGTAAGCATCTTGTTTTTCTAAATGCTGTTAAGTTGTGTTGAATGCTGGTGAATGTCTGACATCTGCCCCTTTCTTCCTGAGATTAATCGCTACCCACCATGTCCTGCCAACAACAATCCTTTTTTTTTCCCATGTATTTCAGCATCTACAGTATCTGTAGCTTTGGAAAACTATTACCTTGGGCTGTTTTCTTTTTCTTTGTACTTTGGCATTGAAATTGTTATTGTTTTTATGAGCTATCAAATGCAAGGCTACAAAATCTACAGAAATATTTTGAGAAGACAAGGCATTATTAATTTTGCATTCCCATGTTCTTTACCAACTTTTGGCTTTTTATTTCCAGAAGAACAAAACAAAAAACATCCAAAACCAAACAACAACAGCCTTTGAGCTGAGGGAGATCACATACCTTTATTCTCAACATCCATCTTGAAATCAAAAAGTGATTTTAACCTTCCAAAGAGCATCTGTTACTTGAGGTAAACTGCGCTTGGCTAATGAGGTTATCTAATGTAGTCCAATGTACTTGTCAAGGCTAATGACAATCAGTGCAGAGGCTTAAATGATTTTTACATCAAACAGCAAAATTTTCTAAATTTTTTTTTTTTTTTGTGAAAGTGTCACTCTGACTATTTTTTTGTTGGTTTTTTGTTTTATTTTGTTTTCACAGAGATATTTTTTTTGCTATTGTACAGAAGCAGCATGCTCAATGTTGCTGTCTGTAGCTCTGTATTTAGGTGAAATCTGGTTCATTTACAGTTTTGAGGACAGCGCAATAGTCAGTTGATCCATGTCACCACAGTATTTAATGCACTGTAAACTAAAAACACAGATGATGTTTTTAGTTACAGTGGTTGAATAATTCCTATTTTACAAGGCACACAGGACGAGGAAATCTTTCGTATCTCAAAAGTATGATGTAAGAGATAACCAATAGAAAAGCATATCATGCTTTTGTCAGAAGTCAATGGAAAAAGTAAATGGAAAGTAGGTATAGAAATATTCACCTATAAAACTTGTATACTTGTCACTGTAGGACAAAAATGCCAGAAACTATTGACAAAATGAATTTGAAGAAAATTGCAACCTATATTGTCATGAGTATAAAATGATACATAAAAATGCAGAAAGAAAAAAATAAGAATGTTAATGAGAGATACAGATAGTAATATTAAAGTAGAATGAGTCTGAATGTGCTCTAGCTAAAATACGCACACATTCAATGATCTTGTACAAAATCTTCTTAAACATTCAGTCAGCAAGTCAGCAACTGTGCGTCTTTCTGGTATATGGAGTCCCTGCCTTGGGCTCGAAGAAGTTTTTCTACCTTCTCACACTGGTGCAAGGGGACTGGTCCTTACAAAACAATGTGTGATTCCTGGGCATGTCCAAGAAAATTTCAGTACCTTACATGTAAAAATTTGTCCATGATACACTTATTTTCTGCCACAAACTACAGCTGTCTGTCCTTCAGTTAAAATACACTTGTAAGCCAAGTAGCAAAACACCACCAGGCACAGTAATTCAAGAAACACCTTTTCACACAAAAATAATTGCTAATAACAATACTAACAGGCTCTATGTAACTGCGATAACACTTCTGTTTACTTGAATTTTGCAGCAATAACATTTCTGGCATGACAACTAGTTGCGATTTTTGTTTTAAAACTTTCAGCTATGTAGACAGAATGGTTCTGTATTGCGATAAACCTTTATGAACATGTTACGGAACAGCAGGACAGAGTTTTATATAGTACCAGGTACTAACGTCATAGGCATCTACTCCATTCTAGCTCTTTTCATGACAGGTGATATTTTCATGACTAGCTACATTATGAATTATAGGAGTAAGAAGAATCTTTCACTGAAATTTAGAAATTCCTAGATAGACATCAATATAAAAGTCTAGTTTATATTAGAGGAGCATTTGATTTTCTTCAGTAAGCTAATAACTAGGAGATATACCCTGAAAATATCACTCTTTGGGGAATGAGCGTATTTGGGATTCATCGCAGTATTAAATTCCCTTACTTATTAATTTTGATTGAATGGATAATTTTCCTGAATTATACTCTGTGCATTTATGATCTTCTGTTTGCACAGCTTCAGGTATATATTGAAACTCTCTGTTACGGGGAATTTGACTGTATAGAATATAAAAGCCATAAAAATGCACCCACTACCCCTTGTACTGTGCTCTCATATTTCCTCTGCATTCCTAAAAATTAATATTATACTTAAGGATACCATTGTTTTAGGATCTTTTAAGCCTCAAAGCAATTGCTGTCACCTTTTAAAAAGCTGGGAATCATTTTTTTCCATAGGATAAAATACTTCTGTAAAACCATGAATTGAGTGCTTGTGAATATATATAATATACACTAGAGGACATTAGTTTGAAAAATGCCTGCCACAGATGGAGTGTCATGTCTTCACTGTCTATAATTTCCTCTTTTGATATGATAGAATTAATCTTGTCACATCTGATATGGGGCTAATATCAGAAAAAGTAGATATCAAAAAACATGGCCAATTAATGAAAACTATATGAAAACATTCAATTTAGCTATCCATCCTGCAACTGACAGCAGTTAATTTACTGTCTATGTGTTAGAAAGTAGATAACACCACATCCCACAGAGTCTGATGCATTTTGTGGAAGGATCCAAGAGTGTATCAGTGGTAAAGAATGTGCCCTTTTCAGAACTGCCAATAAAAGAAGAGATACACCAAAAATACTTGAACGAGTAAACAAACACGATCGTGTTTTTGCTGAAAATTAAGGGAGACTCTTGGCTGATTACAGACTTGTTTATTGCAAGCGCTGTGTTAGAGTTATGGGTAGAGATAATTACAGAGCTGGATTTTGACATGTATTTTCTTTTTTTGTCTCATCCTAAACTCTCTTGGACATATGGAAGTTCTGGCAAAGAAAGTTCAGAAAGGTTGTTTTAAGGTGTTCCTATGTGATCATAGATTATAAACAAAGGCTGTGAATGCATATGGATCTCAAGGAGCATATTTTTGAGTATTTTTACATGGAAGGTTTTAGAAACTACGTTAACTGAAATAATATTTTTTAAGCGTTGCAGTGAAAAATGAAACTTTGAAAGATTTACTGGAAGAAAATCAGGAACTTGTAGAAAATTATTTATTATTGATAATAACATTGATGCCATTTTCCCAAACCTCTGTGGACAATACTTTCTCTGACCTGAGTTTTACTAATGCTCTCATGAGTATCTTTTATTGCCTTGTGAGATTATTCATCATGAACTAGTAAAATGTTGAAATATATTGATCTTCATATTGCTTGGCTTACAAGATGCAAAAAATTGTTTAATGATTTTATTTATGCACCCACTAAGTTATTAGAATTAGTATTTTGAAGCAGTTTAGTGGTTTCAGTTTCGGGAAGTAGTTGTTTGCGGCTCTTCGTGCATAGGAAGCATCATCACCACGAGTAAATGAATCATGCTTATTTAAACAGGTTCAAGAGGGGAGGGAAATTTTCAGTCTCCCTTAGTCCTTTCTCTCATAGCCAGTGCTCAGTCCTGGAGGGCAGCAGAGGCAGAGCAGAGCCAGCACAGATCCTGCAGCCTCATCCAGACTGCCTGTTCAGAAAAGCCCCTGGACACAGCTACCCCCCACACAGGTCTCAGCCTTACCTGGGAGAGGACAACCCTAGAATCACCCTGGTATCAGCAGGAAGTAGATGTGGGTGACTGTGGGTCAAGACCTGTTCTCATGCATGGCTCCTGGTCAATTTAATAGCTCATATGCAGCCAACTTTCCTGGAGGCTATTATAGACTGCAGGGATAGTATCAAACCTTAATACTTGGGTATCATTTGCTACCTTACACGTTCGGGATTTTCTAAAAGAGATTACTCAATTACTCATTGATACAATATCTTATCTCTTTCTCATTGCAATGCAACTTCAATTATGATACGGATTCTTGATAGAATTAATCATTGTGTCTTGCTTAAAATGAAATAACTTACATAGTTATTCTTTTTTTTCTTCATTTTTTATAGTCATTTACTCTGTTATTGTCCTTTGCCAGGAAGATATTCACTTTCCTGTTGTTTTCAACTCTTTTCTTGTTGCCTGCTGTCTCAACTCTGAACTGATTTCTGACTAAGTTCTGTCATTCACACCTCTGTGGACACCTCTTTCTCCTTCATGGATAATCAATTCTTCTCACATCTGCTGCAACCTGCTCTGTCAAATCCTTTTTCTGCAGTCTCCTTTCCAGATAAACAAAGCATCATGGCCCAAAATTATTGCTTCCTAGTAGTTAGCAGTAGCATGGCTTGTTCTTCAAAACTCCCTACTAGGTTCTGTCCTTTTTTTTTTTTAAGCTCACTGCATAAACACAGCTTCATTCTGACTAGTGATCCGTGTTTTTTTTCTTTTCCTCATGAGAGATCCTGTTTTTAATGGAGATTCACCTCTGCTAAGCTGGCAGAGGAAATCCTAAATGGTACTGTGGTGCCCAATAACACTATTTTCAGGGAGGTTTATAACCTTGCATAGATATATAACCATTCATAGTCAAGAATAGTGAAAGAGCCTGATATTTACTACTCAGGAAACCACACAGTAAAGGTAGTAAGAGGAAGCCTCATGAATGGCTTCAAGTATTCTCCAAGGTTTGCATGTGCAGGTATCAGCATTTCTGTGTTTTTGCATATTTGGGCATATCTATATCTCTTCCCCTACTGATCTGTAATGTGCCTTTTTTCCTAAATGTTTCACTTACAGAGTAATCTGAATTTTTGACTCCATAGCTGAGGGAGTTTTGCAGGTGTTGAAGAGAGCAGTGGAAAAGGTAGAGTGCTCACAAAGGAGTCCTGAAGCCACTAACTAGCCCATATCTTAAAGGGTGGACCTAAGAAAAAGATTATGACTAAAAAATAATTTTGGTAAAGCACCCTTTGAAATAATATATAGAAATAAGGCTCTGACTGAAAGGAAAACTCTCCTAAGGTTTTCTTAGAGATTTTAGCAGATCTCAAACTTGGGGTTAAAGAAGGCTATCAAAAAGATGTCTTCCTGATACAAGATACAGAACAGATGAAATTTAAAGTTCCAATAAAAAATAAAAAATAAATAAAAAATAAAAAAAAAGGACTTACTGTGGGTAGGTACATCAGAGATAAAGAATTTGTGGTCTAGAGTTATCCTGTTTTGTGGAGTTTTGATAATGACAATGTGTGTATATATTTACACAGAGATATATACATGCTCATATATATATAGCCTAATGCTACCTATGTGTAGCTTTGGTTGGTTAGGATGTACTAAATGAATTTTTCATTTTTATATCCAGATTTTCAAATATGGGACCCCATGGAGAGAGTGTCTCATAGTCCATAAAAAGATTTAACTCTGTTACTGTGCAGGCTCTTCAGCTTTAGTGAGTCCAGCTTAGCTCATGCTGCTGTTATGAGGAAAGGATTGTTTATATCTTTCATCTTGTGTGTGCTGGAAAATTGGCAGCCTCACATTGTGTAATTCATCACTTGTTGTGAGCCAGGGGACAACGTATCTTGAACTGCAGGGCAAAGTATTATACACAGTCATGAAAGCAAAATATCATGTCCCTCTGAGCTGAATCAACCTATTAACAGAGACCTTACACAGACTTTGCAGAAACAGTCAGAAGAGTTAGCAGGTTCTCAGAGGCATTCAATTGTATAAATGTATTTTGTTCTTCTAGCCAACATCATTGTATTGTTCTTCTAGCTAACATCATTGTATTCAGCCAGCCGATACGTCAGCATCACCCACTGTGAGAAAAGAGGTTTTCTGTGAGGGCAGCACTTACACATAGGAAATATAAGTAACTTGGTCAGTTTTGACATAAAGCTGCACTGTGGTTGTTCTCAGCTCTGCAAAGTGACAATAGCAAGATACACCATTCAGCAATGACAGCACCTCTAAAATGCACCAAGCAGTAATGCACAACTCATATTAGCTGCTGAACGCTCACCCAGGATGTGGGTAGTGTTTCATCACTGACCACATAGTTGCCCTACTTAAGAGTAAGGGCTTGGTCACTAGGAAAAAACAGTAACATTTGCCAGTGTGCAAATACATTTACCATCACGTAATTTTCATAATTTGAAAATATTGCAAGTCCCTAAGGGAGGTGAATGTTGTAATTTCTCTCTTGGCATGGATGACCAGCTGTTTGGGGAGCATGGAATATATTACATGCTCCTCCGGGTTCTTGAGTATGTGTTATAAACTACTTATCATCTGCTGACACAAATGCCATTTTTTCAGTCAATTTGAAAAATATCCTTATGTAAAATCCAGGATCCAATTTTATTAGTTGATCATTTAGAGTAAAGAACAACATCTTTCTACAATATTTATCTTGCAAAACATTACTAAGTACTAGAAAATATTAACATTTATAATGAGTGAAATTTCAAAATTTAAAGAGTTATAAGTCAAATTAATGATGACTATGACTCAGGAAATGTGTATTCCAGGCAAATCGTAGGTTCTCTGTTTAATGATGCCTATGAAAATAGAAACAATATTGTTATTCAGACGTCTCTGACATATAACAAGAAATTACACATCCTTCTCCTGTTTATATTATTTCCTTCTAGGTAAGAAGAAAAGCTTAATATTGTTCTCAATCTGTTTGCTCTAATTTTCTATGCTAAATGGAAATTCAAATTACAAGACTTGTTCTCTTTTTTGTGAACATGGTATCCCATCCCCTAATTCCACATTTTTGTAGCATGGATAGAGCGAATCCAACATCCTTTGACACAGCATGCAAATCAGTGTTCATCATTTTTGTTTCTACTTCTTGCTCTTTGTAAGGCTGATTGATAGTAAGGCATAGCAATTTTTTAAATCCCTTAGCTACAAGAATTAATTCAGCAGGTCTAGTCATGTACTTGAATTTGAGCAGTTACTTAAGTTATTTTTATAATTATGCTAATAACATAGTTATTTACTCTTTGGATCTTTCTTCATCTTAGTAGAGTTTGGAATTTCTGGTGAAAGTCTTTTTCTTTTTCATCCATTTTTATAGGAAGCTTTCACAAAGTGTGGGACACTAGAGCATGATGACTGTGCACAGTTCAGTGTGATTTCTGAACCTCTCTTAGGAATCTGCTAAATGTAGCTGGACCTGCAGCTATTAGCAGGGTTTCAGCATCCTCATTGTTAGTGCTAGCCGTTTACGCAAGGGAGATGTTGGTCACTGGGGAGTGAAACTGACTTCTGTGTTCACACCCCAACGTGCTTTGGTGCATAATGCGGCACTTCGCTTTCGAAAGCCTTCCGCGTGTCTCATCTGTCTCTTGAGTACAGGAGAAGTCATCACTGAGACAGAAAATGTCTGGGCTGTATTAAAGTGGTTAAATCATCATGTCACTAATGGAACAGAAACAGAGCCAAGGCCTGTTCTATTTTGCAGCAAAAGGACAAGCACCAAGTACGCTGTTAGAAATTACCATAATCTCATACTTCGGAGCCAAAAATAACAGAAACTCTCCATTCTACATCACATCTGACTTTAATATATGCATCTCAGGTTTCTTTAGGGATTATGGTTTGTTTAGTCTCTAGTAGACAGCTAGTATTTAAGTAAATAGGAACCAAAAGACTGTCAATCAGCTTTGTAAGAAAATAGTACCTGACAAGTTGACCCAGGAAATTCCCCATCATTCATCAAGAATACCAGTTTGACTATTCATGACTTCTCTTTTTAATAAAGTACAGATTGAAATAATCCTGTGTTTACTTAACTTTGTTATCATGATGGATACCTACTAATAACAAGAAACAAAAAATAATACCAAAGTAAAGGTTGTATTTTTTTTCCAAATATATATAAAATGTGTACACATGGGTTCTCTGAGAACATAAATACATGCACACATGCAGAGAGCAGTGAAATCTCCGCAAAATGTTTTGTAACACAAGTAACTACTAATTTTAAGATAAAACAGCTACTGAGGAGCAGTTTTGTTATGCCCAAAACTGCTTAATACAAATTAAATCCTAGCTCATCTTTAACATGATTCCACCACTTTCTCATCCTTTTCTGCCTCCCTTATTTATTCTGATGAGCACTGAAGACTTTGGATGTTCACAGCAATCATAGCAGCTGCACTACAGAGGATCTGTGGACGCCAGTGTGGGCTAGCAAGAAGCCGGATGGGAAAAGCCTGTGTCAGGTTTCAGGCTGTTAGGTGTGTGAGCAGTAAGAAAAGTTCGGCTGTGTAAAGGAGGAAGGATTGAGCGCCGGCCTGGATTTTATCTTAGGGAGTTAATGCCAAACTGTTTCAGCCACAACCTCTCCTTTTGGAATTTTTCTGCTTATTACTACAAGGTTTGCACTGGTCACGTCTATGCATAAAAGAGGTTTTAGTGGTATATTACTTCAGTCTACTGGCTTATATGAGTCAGTTAGACCAGCAAAATGTTGAGTTCCTGGTCATCTTACTGCACTGAGGGAAGTCCCTACAAGCTCTCCTGGCAAAATCCCCATCATTGCCAGTGCAAGCTGTGTCAATATTAGAAGAGTTTATTAAAAGGGCACAGCTGACCGTGCTGGTCCCAGGGCTCCAAAT
Source organism: Crypturellus tataupa (assembly GCA_034781795.1). NCBI lineage: Eukaryota > Metazoa > Chordata > Aves > Tinamiformes > Tinamidae > Crypturellus > Crypturellus tataupa. Next base: position 1,978,614 of record JAWLRI010000307.1, on the reverse strand, counting down.
GATTCATCTGATGCAGGAGGAGCACATGCCCCATCAGCCAAGGCTAAGGAGGGAGGGATGGACTGAGGTCAGGCCCAATTGGGCCAGTGTAGCTCTGATTTACCAGTAAAGTTGTCTTGCTTATAGATGGGAATAAACCTGAGCTCCTGCCTCTCTAGTACCCAAAGTACTTCTGGAATATAACAATATACCTGTTGTAATATATACAGCATACTTCATATTCATATATTCAAATGTAGTGTAATATGCATTACAGGGTCTATGTATGCACACGCATGATTCTTGAGTGGCAGAATAATGAAAAGGACAGAGAATTTGTCACACACAAGCAATAATTTTTTGTAGTAGACAGATTTTGTTTGAGCTCTAATGGTAGAGCACAGGTTGACAGAAATGCTATTGATATATTGAATTTAAAGTTATTTCTTCAAATTATGCAAATCACAGGGATATCTTGATTTTAAGAGCCTGATGGGAGGACTCCTTGGCAGAAGGAGGATCCTCTGTGTTTTATATTCTGAAGCACACAGAAGCTGGAAAAAAAAAGTTGGAAAAAGTTATTTTTTTCTGTATACAGCTTGTGGTTATGTTTTTTGCTGAAGCTGCCCCAGGACTGTGTTGTTTCCCTAACTTTCTGACATGTGGGTAATCATGCCCCCAGTCTTTCTCACATCTAAAACAAGAAATGCCAATGTTTCCTAAGGATTTTACTTGCTCTAATAAACATGCAGCAATACAGTCTTCAAAGACGGCTGCATTTTAAATGACTTTTACTTGGAGCATTACCGTTTTAAGTACAGATTTAAGTTTATTAGCATAACACTAGAACTTATAAAACATTGTTTAAATTACAAATTAGGTACCTTGGGCTCAGCAGCATTCAGGAGGCCAAGGTTTCTGTGTCTGACTTCCGAAACTAAACCAGGAAGGAAATCTGCAGTTTCACCCTGTGAGAGAGCAAGACTGTCTCATGTTATGCCTAAGTATTGGAATTGAGAGCCAGGATGTTATGGGATTGTACTGAAAAGAAATTAAACCTTATATATAAACCATTCTCCCCCAAGAAATATCTGTATGCATCATAGAAAAGCTTCCAGTTAAATGCAAAGACTGAAACAGTTCTAATCTAAAGAACTACTCACTGTTAAAACTACTTAATATGAAATAATTGTGCAAATGCTTATAATTATAGTGATTAATCTCTAGACAGAAGACTGGAAGAAATATTATCATGTAAAAGAAAGCATAAAAATTTGTCCCATAGCAAATTTATATACAGCATTTTCATGCAGTTACAAGGGAAGTCATATAATGTTAATCATTTTTTTAATGAAGAAAAAGCACCATCCTTGTGCTTTGCAGCTTACAAATACAGGTTTCATCTTTCATTTGACAATCTATTATTGCAGAGGTGATATATAAAGGAACATGTGGGAAAATTTCCACTTCATGGAAATTAAATTTGTGGTTATTAAATTCTCTGTTGTTCCACTCTGCATTTATTTTTCAAGCTTTTCACTTCAGAAATGAACCAGTTATTGATTAATGAAAGGGAAACCTAGTCTTTTACTTTGGTGGATGAGAGTCTACACATCTGGTGCACCCAGAGGCAATTTGAGCACAGCAACAAGTTGCCTTGTTTGTTTAGGTTGACTTAGTGCTGCATCTTTACCATTTTAACATGGCTTAGTATTATTTGCCAATAACTCTGGTTTAGAAGATTGTACCAAAGCACCTCTTGCTGTGATTATGGAGACTATTTTAAGCTAAGTTACTACATGAATTAGCAATTTCACTGTGACACCTTCACATGTTATCACCTCACTATTTGTGTTTTTCCAGTTCTACATCATCAGAGGATTTCCTTGCACGAGAGACTTTGGTCAGGCAACTTCGTCATGGAGCTTTTGTAATTAAAAGATCCAAGACCTTCCAAGGCCTTTTGGAGATAGGACAATCAAGAGATTTCCTCCACATGACAGTATCAGAAGTTTTCTTTGTAATTCCTCAGCTGAAGGAATTCTTGCTTAGGCTGTCCGGATAGAAATATAGTTGATTAGTGACATATGAGGTCCAGGTCACTCTGCACAGCATCCCTTGATAATACTGCCTGGGGAAAACTTATCCCAGGTCAATTTCTGTTGCACATCCAATGACTTCCTGGCTCCCCCTTATTATGTATATGAAAAAATCTGACCCATTTTCACATGGCTAAACAGATGCAGTCAAGCTGAAGGAATACTGAGCTGAATCTATAGTGTGCGTTTATGGAGAAGGTGGACATGGCAAGCGCAGAGAGGTCTGTCTCTTTCAGCTCCCAGTCAACCGTACTGCAGGCAGATACTATATCAAGAAGGTGGGTGGGATAGTCCCAGAGAAGCACTCAGTTCTCCATTCCTCCTCTAAACCTTCTGGTTGCCTGCCACAGAGGGGACCACTGCTGGTTTACTCACTAACGCTTTGCAGAATAAACTCCTCAGGACATCACATCACTCAGCAGAGGTGAGCACGCAAGCAGTATTGCTTAAAATTAGTTATTTAACCAAGTGTTGCAGTGAGATCGATCAAAGAATAACAAGGTTTGTGTCATCCCTATGAGTATACCCTAAAATAACATATTCATCTAGCTTTCTGTGTGCCTTCACCTAACAAAAGAGGCAATTATCATCTACTACTAATGTAGCATGGGCAATAGGTTTTTACACAGCATTTAGCCTCATAATCTTTTCTTTTTAAGAACAAGACAAGAACTTTTTAAGAACCTTCTTTTTAAGAAGATATAGTGGGTGAAAGAAAAAATTTGAACACCTTTTGAAAATATGTTGGCATTAATCACTCTCCCAGTTTCTCAGAACACATGACCAATGACTGTATTACAACTAATGTTCTTTCCTATATCACATTAAACTGAAGTGTAATATTTAATTAGAGAATGATCATTATTTTTTCTTCATATTAATTCTTAACACTGTTCATTCCTTCATTAATAATAATCATATATTTTATTGACTGGAAATAAGTCTGTCCCTTTGTGAAAAGCAATTGTCAAATACACTCCTATCTTCTGTGTTCTCTGTGTTTAAAATTTGAGGTTATCTTGTACAAGAAATGACACAAATACTGTTGGCATATTAATTACTTTAGCTCTTTTTTAAGCTTTTAAGTTGTCTCCAACAATAGCTTCTATTTAAAATTGCAATAAAATTGCAATAAAAGCAAAGTTATTTAATAATTAAGTTGTTAGTTATTTAATAATTAAGGAGCAATAATTCAGAGATTTTTCTTAATAAATTAAAGTGATTATGTACAATTAAAAAAATGTTGTCAGTTGTGCATGCATGTTTTTCAGAGAAGAAACGGACATTTAATGGCAGTGACCAGATGGTACCCTGATTACTAATGTATCTTAACCACTTGCTGGTAGTCTAGAATATTACTACTTATTCTTAAATATTTAATTATAAGTATCTTTGATTCTTAAAGTTAAATTATTCAAAGGTTCTTGAAAGACCCTTTCACTTTAAACTCCTCATGAGTACATTTTTCCTATATTATGACAAAAAAAAATGCTGTGAGTAGAGGAGTCAATGTAATTTAATATGCAGTATTTTTTGAAGTCCTGATCCAAAATTCACCAAAATCTTTGAAAATCTTTCCAAGATACTTAGTGAGCTTTAAAGTATGTCCTAAATGTTTAGTCACATAAACAATGATTTTAGTTAACATATCAAATCAATTTTAAAAAAATGCTATTAGATAGTATTTATAAAATGTACATCTATTTTTACATCTATCTGAACTGACTTTATTCTGCAATTAAGCTTATTCAGTAAACCCTTACTTTTCAAATATTTCTTTTCAAATAGTGCAAGAGAGCTACACTTAAGTCAACATACACCAACATACAATTAATATGCATAAGTTCATATACACACAACCTAATACTGCCTATTCAGCGTTTTGTCAAATCATGAGGTTGTTGTAGGGAAGTACTGGTTAACTAATTATGAAATAAGTGAAGGCAGCTGCTTTAAATTAAGTTAATCATTTAATTTCATTGTTGGCCACAGACCGTCTCTGCATAAGGAAGACAATATTAGTAATTTATCTGTCAGAATAATGAACCCCTTTGTTAATTAAAATACCTACCTCCTTAATTAAAATACCTACAATTTCTATAGTAATAAAAAACCTTGAAACATATTTTTTCTGATTAAAGTCGCAACATAAGTTATCGTGACTAGATTTGTTTGATACATGCTATTACTTCAGGTATGCTCATTTTAAAATTCACACACCATTTCAGGATTTTAATGGACATCAATTAAAAAATTTAAGGTAATTATTTCCTCCAATATGACTTTCTGTAGAACATGCTTCTGTGGTATAGCAGGAAATATATTGCTTTTTCAGCTACAACTGGTTAAATAGGATACTATAATATTAAGATATAGTAGAACAAGAGCTAAAGGTCAGGCAATGCGTGCTACCAACCGGATCAGTTATACTCTTGTTACCCAAAGGAGCTTCATACAACGTTGCACCCTCCAAGCTCGCTAGCAGAGCTTTCCTAGGAACAGTGGGAAAACCTTATTCTCAGCACATTATTCTCAGAATTGAAGTCAATGGGGCACTCCTTGCCCCACTGATTCCAGTTCTACTGTTTGCTCTGCATAGACCTCAACAGAGAATATTCAGAGAAGATGAGGGGAAGGGCAATGAGACAAGTTAGCAGAACACTTTCAAGCAAAAAATACATTTGAGAAGACACATCTGAGGCAAACAGAAGTTATTGGGCTTAGTAATGAAGTAAATAGGCAGGGGACATTCAATGGCACCTGTGGTACCATTCAATAGCAGCTGGTGGTCCCTTCTTGGCTACAACCTTTTGTGCTACGGAGTGTTTTTCATTCCCAGTTCCTGTGACTGGAGCTTTCTGTTCTTTTAATGACAAAGCTCACCTGGAAGGTTTTAGATAGAAAGGGCATTTTCTGCTAAAACTCTCAAACATTTCAACTTAATTTTCATATTAAAAAAGAAAAAAACTTGTGTGTTTAAAAGGGGAATTAAACCTATGCTTAATTGTCTATTGCTAAATTGGGAAATTTGTGGATTTTCTCCTTTAACTTCCACCATGAGAAATAGATGGGGTGATCATATATAATTTAATGTTCCTTGCACTTGAGTCAGAGATATAGATTTACTAACCACTGTAACAGACAACTAGTTCAACATTAAATTAAGAAATACTGTCAGTTTGCTATCACAGTGCTTTATGTACACAGCACATTAAACTATTGAGTTCCTCTGTGAGAACTCTCCTAGAAGTGTTTTATTTTATATTACAAAAATTATGATTGCAATAAGTGGTTTGCAAGAGTCATTAGGAGGTTGTAGATTCTAAGCTGTGCTCAAGCACAGTGCACAGAAAAATAGATTCTGCAAGCTCTGAAATGTAGCTGTACATGTTCTCTAAAAACATAATAGATTGTTTCTCCTGATTTTTGAATCATTACCTTAGAAATTATAGAAGATATATTAGTCTACATAAAAGGAGATGGGAGAGGAGGACCATCTGGGTCTATCTTCCATTAAGGGACCATTTTGGGTGTGGAATGAGTAAAGAAAATATTTTCTTGGTATAAGCTATCTTTCAAAAAATTTTTGCTCCAAAGCAGAAACACGACATTTTTAAATAAATTAGTGCAGATTTAAGAACATATAATTATGCTTAATCTACGTGTAAGTGATAAAGTTGTCAGACAGTGAAGATGATTGTGGTCTCAGCCCACAGAGAAGATTAATCCTGTATATCTGCCTGGACTGTAAATTAAAGTCTATTTAGTCAACACCATTTATTTTAATGATCCATTTGTGAGTTTAAACTCATGATATACTTGCTATTAAGCCTGATAAAGTTAATAGAGTTATCCGTTATGTATAACTTTTGTGGGAATATGAACACATTAAAATTACTGCATTTAAAAATTATTTTATTTTGGGGATATAAGCAGACGTGGTGTAATTTGAAAGCTCCGAAACTATTTATAGCCAACATTTTAAAATGAAATTTTCTCCCCATTAGAAATGGACATTGTGAAAGAATAGATTTTTATTTAAGATATGTCCAAAAAAGGAAAAAAATCCTTGCAAAAACGAAAAACAACAAAAAAAGTAGCCGTGTTTTCAGTTTAATGAGTATTTTACCATTTTTCCTTTGTTAAAGCCACCATTCCTACTGTTATTTTGTGAGAATGTGATTTTTTTTTTTTAGAATCTCTATTTCGTTTGTGTTATAATGGAGAAAATCCTGCAAACAATGATTTTGTATCAAAAAAATGAGACAACAAGAAGAGGAAACTTTGTTATTTTTAGCCAGTCTCTTTATTTTGGAAACCTGAGTCATGAATTCTGGACGCCTGATGAAAAGGAGCTCTGAAAACAGATGCTTTCAATCTGAACAGCCTTTTGCGATCACTGGGCTAACAAACAAGAAAAAGAAAGAAACAACTAACATAAAGTCCCCATTAATATTTACATATTTACCCTGCATGTGCAGAGGGGTTGGACTAGATGATTTCTAAAGGTCCCTTCTAATCTTTATGATTCCATGATTCTATGACATACTGTATACTATGTTCTATATCCTATATATTTCACTTACAATTGGCAGCACCATCTACCTTGAAGAAAAGTGTCTAAGGCAGTTTCACAGAAAAATAAATGATGTCCCATATTTTAAAGAACAAGCCTGAGGCCGGATGAAGATTTATTGTTACAAGGTCCCCATTAGTGAGCAGACTCAAGGCCCTCATGTCCTCCTCAAGCGCTGCCCTGCGGATGCTCCCAAGGACACGGTGGACACAGGTGAGCAGCACTCGGCCACAGCAGAGGACGGAGATGGGCCCAGCCGAAATGGTGCGGGCCAAGCAGAAAGGAAAGACGGGCTTGGAAGCAGGAAGGGTGCGTGACTTGGGCACCAGCAGGCCAAGGCAGCCCGCTGAGAGCTGCGCTGCATTCTCTGGTGACAGCGCGGGAAGCCATCCATTTGAGAGACACAATGGTGGCCAGTGTGGAGCGGCAGCGCTGACATCCGCGCCGTGCGCTTGGCATCCGAGGCGAAATGGGAATTTCCTGGAAGCCTGAGCAGTCTTAGAGGGAGATACTTGAGCTGTACAAATACCTCTGTGCAGACTGACAGCTGGGCATTATAGCTGCTTTATAGCGAAGCTGGCAATCGGCAGTAGCAGCGCTGGAGGAAGGCTGCACAGAAAATACAGGAAAACATAAAGGCAGGCTACATATCCTGACATAATGTTAGGGAAAATCCAGTACTATTTATCATCATTTTTCATCAAGGTAAATTGATTTCTTTCAGACATGCTTTCCTTGTAAGTGAGGCTGAACCCCAGCAGGAAAACTAGCTCAGCGCTGGGGAGTCTGAGATATGAGTGTCCTGCTGTGAATCAGCATATGAAGCGCTGCTCTAGGGCTGCATACCAAAATACTAGTGTCAGGGACAGCCCCATACAAACTAAGCCCATGAAATACTTTTCCTATCAAGCATAGTTTCAAGTTCCTCCGTATAAGTCAAACACTCGGATGAATTTTTGTTTCCCAGTATTTTAGGGTGAAAGCTCTTTCAGTAAAAGTACTGAGCTCTCCTTGCAACTTAAATGTTTACTGACCATAATAAAATCAATTCAAACTTTTCTTTCTAAACACTATATTTGAATATAAAGGTGATTATCTCAGTTAAGTTGCTCTCCTTGAAACCATATAATGCTTTTCAAGGATATAATCTCATAGAATTTTAATTTTAATTATAATTAAGTTTGCAATTAAGTTTATAATATAATATTTTACTAAAATACAAAATTAAAAATTAAAAATATGTTTTTTTCATATGCTTATTAAAGTTAGTGCATCCTTGTGGTTAACTATAGAGTAAAGCATGTCTTCTGAAGAAGTTAGGAATGCATTGGCATATTCATAGTTAAAATTTACTATGCGATTCACAATTTTAACATTCCACAATAGGTCAAATAAACAGACCCTCCCAAACTCACTGGGATGACCAAGGGAGCAGGTGGTATGGGCAGACCATCAGACAGCCCACAGTCACAACAAACACTGTGTGTGTTCCTCCAGACTGATCATAAGCAAATAACTTCAGGGTCAGTTCACATTAATAACCATATGCCTTGCAGGAAAAGAAATGCCATGTCCATGGATAACAGGATGAAAGCAACGAAGGGGCAGCCATGTTCCTTCAAGGAAAGGATACAAGGGTATCTCCCTGATACAAGGGTTTCCAACTTTCCATGTCTAATGAAGATTAGTAGAGTGTCACCATGGAAGGAAGTTCATAACAGATGATGAAAACATTCCAGGTCACACCCTGGTGGTAACTTGCTTTTAAATTTACTTTCCTTCATCTGCTTTGCCTTAGTGTTTTTTATAATAAAAATGTAAGAAAGCACCATAGCTGCTATTCATTTCAATATAATTTGATATTTTCTTTTCAAACGCCAGGAGGGATTTTATGATCTGCACATTGTTAAGGTTGTTTGTATTTTCAAGGCTCTGAATGCTTTGATTTGTAAAGGTTTTCGAGACTGTGCAGTCCATGTTACTTTGAAAAGCTTCAAAAGCTGAGCATTGTTGGACATTTCTTAAAGGAAGATATTGAGAAAGACTTTGAAACAATAGAAAAGTTTTTTTACAATAAAATTGTTTCATATCAGCTTTCTTTTTCGTAATTTAACAGTTACTTTTAAATGGAAAATATTTTACAAATGAATAGTCGAAAAATGGCAGGACTTTTTCATTTTGAAACAATTTTGGGGGGAAATCTAATGAACTTCATGAAACATCTCCTTTTCAACAGATTCACTTTTTACAAGAACCACAATACAGAGTTGTAACAGAAAGAACATTTGCCCGAATACCTTGTCTTGGACAGTGTCTGCCATGCTTTCAGTAGAACAGAAAAAAAAAGAACATACAAAGAGTAATATTTACCCTTGTATACCATCTCAGTTTCCAGCAATCTGCTTTCTAACAACTTCTTGAGCTGGAGTTTGCATCTGGACCATCATTCTGCACCATCACTAAAGTAGCTACCGTTGATGAAGATGTTCAATCGATTTTTGTTGAACCATGTTGTTTTGTGAATACGGAAATTTGCCCTAAGGGAAAAAAATAGCGCATAACCTCATACACCTTTGTTTCTACTTACAAGAAAAAGATTGTACACAAAACTATCAATTCTTGAACTATTACAGGAAGTCATGAAGAAATGAGCTCCCTGAATGGTAAGAAGTCAGCCAGGTTAAGCTTACTAAAGAATGTGTGAAAATACCTAGAGGAATGGAAATAAAATAATAATAAAAGAAATCCTGTTGACATTTTGTAGGAAGGTCTTTGCCAAAGATTCTAATATATAACATTATTATGTGTAACGTATAGATTCATCCTAGTGCAAAGAACACAACGAGAAAGACTGAGGTTGCACTCGCTCATCACCATATACACAGTTTCATCATCAGTCTTATAGGCTTTTAATCAAAAGATGAAAAAGTCCACAATGACTTCACCAACACGGCCAATGCAAAAATGAGGAAGCCTGCTAAAAAGGAGACCAAAGAAGAAAGCTAATTAATAGACTTATGAATGTAAGACATCTTAGGGGTGACATGCGTATTACCTTACATTATGAAAGACTTGAATAAGGATGAAAGGAAAAGAGAATGACAAGACATGGCAATTGATAGAAGCAGAAAAGCGTGTTTCAAAATGCTGAATTCTTGCACACCCATATTAAGAAAATAAAGAAAATAAAAGTTCAAGCATATCAAATACAAAATAAAAATAAGGTATCCAAAAACTAAATTTGAAGAGCAAGTATAGAATAAAACATCAGAAGAAACACAGTACACGATTAACAGGGACAACTGATGACCAGACCTTTTTTTTTATGCCCTGACATTCACTGTGCAAATGACTGAAGAGAAATTCCCCCTCCATAGACACCTTCTTTGAGTGGATTCATAAAACGATCTGTTTGAAACTGAAGTGATTGTAGTAATGGTTGTGGAACGAAAAAAAAAAAACCCTCAAAAACACAAGGACTGTACCCCTTGTTCTAAGTTCTAAGAAATCTCAAGGATGAAATAGCTGAATTAATAACAGAACTATCTATCCTCTGAGTTAAAACTCTTGGTACTTGAGGACAGAAACATGGCAAGTGATAACAGATTTTTTTTAAGTTTCCCTAAGGATCAAGAAACCTATATGTATGACTTCCCTACTGGGCAAATTAGTAGAATCAGTGGAACTAGTGGAAACCTTTAAAGATATGGCCTGCCTGGGAAAAAATAGCAGGGCTTCAGTCAGCTAAATATTTATCATTCTGTTGATTTGTATACATAGATATGAATAACTTCGCTTATGATCATTTTGTTCTTAAAAAAAATCTATTAATAAATAATTTAAATTGAAAAAGGTTTCTAATATCTAGGAGCTAAAAAAAATAATTAAATAAATATTGCCTCTAATAAAGTATGTTTACTCTCTTAGAAAATAAAAGCGCTATTCTAATACATTCATATATTATAATGCAAAATCCTTTCTCAAAACTCTCAGAAAAGGAAGCTTTCCAGTAACGGGCCAGAATCATTTCTACCCCTAGATATCCTTAATGCAGGAAGAAAAGGAGAACAGAGAAGATGAAGAGAGTTGATTACCTTCCGACTTTACAGACAGATCCAGCCCTGGCTAAACTGGTACAGCATCAGGGACAATCCTTTTCAGAGCCCATCTCCTTAATGAGAGTTGGCTTCACTCCCGGAGCCCTGAGCTCCAGCTTTCCCTGCGCTTTTCTGTTCTCACCAGATCACTCTCTCCCCATCTTGGACAGCATGAGCAGAGCAATCTGACGTTACCTGTGCTGCAAAACCTGTCTGGCAGCTGTGGTCAGTGTCTGGATCCTTCCCAGTGCCTGGACATAGTTTATTTCTCATTATTTTATTTTGAGATTTTTTTTTCTTTACTAAAAGTTCTTACTTTTAGAAGATTCTTACTTTATTGAAGCCTTCTGATTGCATGTGGATTTCACAAGTCACACTTCTTTATTTCCCACTTCTTGGTACTTAGTGGTTTCCTGTCAGATAGAATTTGCAATGGGAAATTGGCTGTGCTTACTTTCAAAACACAGAAGGGCTATACTATTTCCCCACAATTGTTCCTCTCTGAACAACCAGCCATTATATATTTTCTTATTCATTCATTGTATTTTATTTAAATAACCGGTCCTTACATTTATCTGACATTTTAAAAACTAATTTATACAGAAAAGGCAATTTTTGGAGCTGGTTTGTCATTTTTTTTTAACAGGAAATTAGAATAGAGCTGTTAGCGTCTACCTTGCAGTTTAACTCTCTGAATTTTAAGTATACTGCATAACTGTTCTACATTTCTGCTTTTCTGAACTCTTCAGATGGAATGAGCTGATGTAGCCCTACTGCCTCCAACTTGCAGTGAGCTCCAGCTGAATGGGGCTGGCCAAGAGGAAATAGTGAAGAATTGTCTGATTCATAAAATGAGATGTTTCTAGCTTCTTTAAAATTCTCGTTTCAAAGACGCTCATCTTGCAACCCTCTAGCCATAATTCTGAACAATATTTCAGAGCTGGATTCTGCTGCTTTATCTACAAGTGAATGCAATTATGCTCTGCTGTGGCCAGGGCTGCCCCTGACTGTACTATGGCATCCAAATCCCTTTTTTTTTTCCTCCACCAGTGCTATCTAAAACATATTCCAACAATAAAAAGAACAAGGAGATACCGACACTCCTCTTGTGCTTCAGCAAAACTCTGTAGCAGAGTGGAGCTGCCCTACAGGTCATCAGGGATTATGGCCTGAGAGGCACATGAAGCTGAGGGAAGTATCCGTATGTTATAGGATAATGAGAGAAGAAGAGAATTTTTCATTTGAATGAAAGAAGAGTATTTTTCATTTTAAATTTTCACTTGAATACTACAAGTTAAAGAAGCACCCATAGCAGTCCTGGCAAACAACTTAGTTGCCTGCTCAGCCTACAGGGGAAGAAGCCTGAGCCAGGGAAATGAGTGGAAAAGCTTGCTGGATGGAGAACAAGAGGGAAGGATTTGCACAAGGCAGTCTAATAAACTGAGCGTCTTGGGCAACAGCTGGAAAAAGACAGCTTTTTCCAATTTGGTTACAAGACCATTCAGAGCAAGACAGGTCCTTGGCAAAGATTTTGGCTGCTGTCTGTGTTGGGCTGACTAACTTTACCAGTTCACATGGGATATCACCATCTGCAGTGATCAGTATATTTCTGCTGCCTCCATTTCACACATAAACACTCAGCCTATTGGCCTGGGGCTTCATGATCACCACCGTCTTTCTCTGAGCGTCAACACATGAAAGACACATGCAGAATGACCATTAATACAGTTGTTTTGATCAGTGATACAGTAACTTCATTTTCCTTGCCTGATCCTGAAAAGGTTAGATCAGGCAGATTGGACAGCCAATTTCACAGGGAGTTTAATGCTGCGAAAGAAAGAAAATGCAGATTCACTGACCAAGATTATATAGCTTTTTTTTTTTTTTTTGTAATAATTTTATGCTCTTCTGAAGGTTCACAGCACCAAATGTCCATAACGTATGGGTCATTTCTTACCTTTGATGCTAGAACTACTTTGTTTTGTGCTTCTGTTGTACTTTATAACTTTATTTAAGGGAAATTTCTTGTAGTGGTCTTTAAGTGGTCTTATAGGAAACTTCATAAAATAATCATGCAAGTGCCAAGAAGTGAAAAGAAAATCCCCTTGGGCTTTGTATCCTGCCCCAGGGAAGTGATTTTGCCTGGGGGCTTCAGTCAGTTCTGTTCTGTGCTCTTCCCTTGAGCCATGCTGACCTTGAGCAAGCCCAGACTTCACTGCAGCCAGCTGTAAAACCGGAATGTTAATACTGCGCCTCTAAAGGCTCTTGATTTTTACGACACCTTATGAAGCTCCTGGGGAAATGCTGTGAAAAGCCCTGCGAAATACAAATAAGTGTGGAAAAGTATGCAAAAGAAAAATGAACCCTAAAACGTGTGATTAGAAACAAAGTATCCTACAAGTTTTCTCATATCTAGGTCATTGTCATGCAAAGTAAACTGTTTTAAAGGGATTTTCACAAATTATGCATCTAAACACATATTTTATTATGAAACTCTTTCTCCAATGTCTTATAACTAACAAAAATATTTCAATGTTGTGAATAAAAGTTTTCAATAAAAGTTTAATAATTTTTTACAATGTGCCTCATGAGTGGTGTGCAATTAATCATATGCAAAAAACTCCAGACTGAATATTAGAACCATAAAATGCAAAATCGTGCAGGGAACTACCAAAAAATTACAGGACTAAAATTATCGATTGATTTGGTTAGAAGATAAAATGAATCTAATCATCTTTTCCAATCATTAGTAGGCACATTCTGTCAGAGAACTTCAACAGCAGTTGTGCTGAAATGAAGGAAAAGACATTTATAAATGATTCTCTTCAAAGTTTTGATTTTTATGATTCATTATTATGTTTGCATAAATGCATAAGTGACTTAGCTTAGTCTCATTACTCTTCTGCTTTAAAGCAGCTCTCAGTTGATTAACATAAGAAACTTCTGCTTAAAGCAACATCAGCAACTTTATCTAAAGTAAATAGAAGCAGAGAAGTTGGCCATGTCACCTCATTAAATATAAATCATTAAATAGCAGCTATAGGACAAAATGAGAGCATCAAGTTTTAGAAAAATAACATACCTGCCTCATACTTTACATGCAAGAGCTGAATCTTCCTTCTGTTGCAACAGGTTTAGTGCAAAATCGCATAAGCAGAGAGAGAGAGGATGCTCTGTTTTAAATCTGTTGTGTATTTATAGTGATTTGTCTTCAGCTAAATCTGCTGGTGATACATATAGACAGACAGATATCTTCCTAGAAATATTTTGGATATTTGAAGAATATTTGATTATTTTAGATAAATATTGTTTCTAGTCCTAGAGGTTTAGATAATGGAGCATTTCAAAAAAATTTGGCATTTAAAAAGGTAGATTTCCTTCCTATAATAAAATTTAATAGTGAATTATCTAACTTGATAGCACTTCATAGCTCATTAGACCGTCACCTACTTTGGGATCTTTAATATCTTTTTGTCTTAGGGAAGAATTTAGATTTTACAGATGATGTTCATTTTTCTTTGAAAAATCTGTGCATCCTTCTTGGTTTATAGTTACTTACAATATTTATTTCATTCTTACCTTTCTATAATAAACATACCCTCCATTCTAATAGAGAAAAACTCCAGAAGATCTGTATAATGGATTAAGAAGGATCTGCCTTATAGGACAAACATTAAATATAGAAATAATTATTCAGTCATTGCTGCATTATGTATGCCTATCTTAAGGCTTCCTCAACATTAAAGACATACCCAATAAATTCCTATAGAGATACATCGCGATTTCCCCAGCAAGGAATACCATGAGTTAATGCCCCCTACATCAAGCACTAAGTGTCGTACTCAATCATACAAAATGGCAGGAGATAATGCAACTGCACAACAGCTAGGGCAAAAGGCGGAAATATGAAAATGTCACAGGAAGAGTAGTGCTAAGGATGTCCCTAACTCCGCCTTTAAAAAATATAGCACCTCATTAAAGAATTTCTAACTTTTTCTGGCCATGACTTTTTAGTGCACACTTCATTTCTGCAGTTCCTGCCAATATGGTATCCACAAGAAAGCACCAAATCATGTCTGGAGCAGCTGTTCCTGACTCCAAGAAATAAATATTGCCAGGAATATCTCATTCTTGTGCAGTTTTGAGGAGACCCCTTGGAAAAGGAATCAGTTCTTCCATGCCCAAAATCTCATTTGTGGTTCCTTAGATTTCCAGAGGTTAAGGAAATGTGAAGCTTGTATGTTGAAAATAAAACCCATATTGAGAGGTATGAATTAAAAAAAAAAAAAAAAAAAAAATAAAAAATTCCTTAAATCTTTATTTTAACATTAATTGAAAATAACAGCAAACATAAATAAATAAAGT